>NQII01001869.1:319540-383142 GCA_002778355.1 Clitarchus hookeri
GGGGGGGGGGGGGGGTGCAAACAGCAAAATGAAGACCTATTTTGCGGCAATAAACATATGAAGTAAGAATATATTAAACATAGTAATCACAAATAGTTTACATTACGTAAAACATATTTTATTTTGTGGTCTTGTTAAACATGTGAAACTGTCAAGTAAAAATACAATGCTAACAAGATTATTATTTTTTTCTATTTAAAAGATTCAATGGGGCAGCTGCACTCCGTGCACCCCACCCCCTCTGCGCTCACAATGCCTTGAAGTGTCTTCTTCATCTCCGAGGTGGCGTATCTCTTGAGGACTTGAGGAGAAGGCCCAGTCTCTTGAAGTGTTGTGCAATGTGGAACCACAGCCGCCCAATATCGAGCCATCTGGTTATTCCGGTGTACGTTTGGGCTGTGTGGCTGTGGGAACATAGTGCTTCGTCGGGTGTAGTGTAATTGCATAGTGACCCCACTGTCGCCCGAAACCGAGTCATTTGGCTGTTCCGGCATAATAATAATAATAATAATAATAAAACGTCTTCATTTTTTGTGGTGAAGTTACACGTAACCCCTTTACATAATACAACATAACACTTATTTTTGGAAAAGAAAAATAAATAAAAAAAGAAACAAAACTTAATGTCTACTATAAAATAATAAAGCAGCTTATATGAAACATATAAAAGAAACATACATAAAATAAAAAATAAGCTGAATAGTGAACTTACACAATTTCTCTTTTGTTGTATGGTTTATGTGTATACATATATGCGTATGCATACACATACACGCTTACACAAAACCACACATATATGACATTTATTCACATACATATAATTGTACTATATATAAAAATAAACTACAAGATAACATCGATTAGCAAAAATTCCAAAACTGCAATTTAGTTTAAGGGTTTCTAAAGGAAAGAAAATTACAGCAAATAACTATTTAAACAAAGGGAAAAATACAAAAAAAAAAAAAAATTATTAATATAAAACATTTTGTGTTTGCTAGATCTAAAATTATGTCAGTTACCTAAAAATACACACAAAATAAAAAAGTAATTTAACGTTTACTCGCACACACTCATTCACACACCTACATACATCAACAGTATATTTAATTAATTAAATAATAACATAAGCATCAGAAACATCACTACAGTCGCATGAAGAATAAAGCAAATAAGTTAGAGGTATTATAAAAGAGGACCTCCACAATAAATGTTGATTATATAAAACCCATATTTCATGTTCATTTAAACATTTATAGCCTGACTAAGCTGTTCCCGCATAATTTTTTTAATTTAGTGATTCAAATTGTATATCTTGCTTCCCGATGTAAGCGATTCCAGAGTTTGGTTGCGGTGACGATGAAAGATGAAGCGAAAAATGAGTTGTGTTTTTGTACTAGAAGCTTTTGTTGATCGAAAGAGCAAGTGTTTGAAGTATTGGGCAGTAAGAAACGAGACAAAAGGTTTCGAAGACATCCTCTTAGAAATAATTTCTTTAATAAGAAAATCTTGTGCTATGATCGTCGATTTTTCAAATCAAGCCATGACTTGGTGATAAGGTCTTTTTTTTAAGATTAAAAATAAGACGTACACAGTTGTTTTATATTCGCTGAAGTCTCTGAGCTAGATCTTCGTGCAGGTCACTGAAGACTATATCAGCATAATCAAGGCATGAAAAGATTAATGATTCTGTTAAGGTCTTAATCAATTTCTCGGGTAAATTTTTTTACGCCTTCTTAATGAATGTTAAGTGACATTTGTGTGTATAGAGATATAAGTGACATTTTCTCTCCATGTTAAAGTTTCACTTAATATTACACCTAGGTTTTTTACGGACTTTGATAGAGGAATCGGCTCGCCATCAATTATTATATTAGGAGCGCTAGTGACGTTTAGTGATATGTGTAGTTTCTTGGATTCAATAATAATATTCTGGGATTTCTTAGGGTTTAATAGTAGGCCATGCTTAATTGACCATTCTAGGATGTTTGACAATTCATGGTTAATTGTGTCAATTGATGATGTAATATTACCGGGATGAGCTGGCAGGTAGATTTGGAAGTCTCCTGCATAGAGATGGTATTTAAAATATTTTATCAGCTTAGGGAGGTCGTTAATAAAACAGAAAATAGTAGGGGTCCCAGAACAGAACCCTGGGCAACTCCAATTTTAACTGTTCGCCAAGTGGATTGTTGTTCTCCGCAGACAACTCTCTGATAACGACAACACAAGTAGCTTTTAATCCATTCTAACGATATTTTGGAGAAATTAAAATATGATTTTAGCTTTGCAAGTAATAGCTCATGGTCAACGGAATCGAATGCTTTGCTAAAACCTACTAGTGTTAAAATCGTTAGCAAATGGTTATCCATGTTATGTTTTATGTCATCAGTGACCTGAAGAAGAGCCGTACATGTGCTAAAGCCCTTTCTGAAACTAGACCGATTGTCGACCATCAGGTTATTTTCAATAATGTACCTTGTTATCTGTTGGTGTGCTATATATTTAAGGGCTTTGGAAATTGTGGGAAGAATGTTTATGGGTCGATAAATATGGGTACATTGAGCATTATTTGTCTTCGGGATGGTTATTACTAAAGCAGATATCCACTGAGTTCGAAAGCTGTCTGTGACCAGCGAATCTGTACATATTGTAAAACTCAATGTATCTCTGTCTGTCTGTTAGTGCGCATACCACTCGTAAACCACGTATCCGATTTTTGTGTTTTTTTAAATTCGTAACTATGTTCTCTGGCCACGTTTTAGTATATATTTTGTTACATAAAATAACATAAGGAATAAACATTGACGATAATAGTGAATCATATCGGAAAACAGTTTGCTGCCAGTGCGCTCTCTTGCAATATGCTGTCTAACAGTTAAAAATGGCACAGTATAATGTAGTAAGAAATTGTGTATAGTAAAAATATATATAAAAAAAAACTCAGTGGCAGCATATATCTATCTATAACAAATAAGTATTATTAAGCATTTGAAGCTACGCCACTCGCCAGGGCGCCAATTTAACTTGACGGCGCTACTGTTGTGCGCCAATTAAACTTGATGCTATTCCCCACCTGTGGCACACAGAGTGGTTCGTAGGGTCGGAGTTAATTCCTCCAGGCACAGACTATAAGGTACCTGGGATTGAGGGTATCTCCATAGTGTAGTNCTACTCTGCTGTTGGTGCTGGTATGTTGTCTGCGGTGGGTGAGCTCCGGCGATGTGGGCGGCCTTGGAAAAGGCCTGCATATGGTGTCGTCTCCCCTGGACTGCTCTTATACTGACGTACTCATGTACTGAGGTACTGTTGTCGCCGGGGGTTCGATCCCCCCGGGCCGCACTGGCGCGGCTGCTCCCTCTGCACGGTAATAATTAACTGTTCCCTCTGCGCGGCGATATGCAACTCTTCTGCTCGAAGATCTACTGATTACTGAAGCCCCACCCTCCCCACAAAGAGGCTTATATGCTTTCTAGCCTCCCTCCCTAATTGTTGGCATGTGTCGCCTTGTTATGGCAGGGGGGGGGAGGGGTAGGAAACATAACAAGGAATTTCAAAAATGTGCCATGGTTCTTGATGGTAGGGGGAGGGGAAGTGGTGATCTTGCCCCTTTAATTTATCATCTCAGCTAATTTTTCCGTGGTGCGTGTTTTCTTACTTCAGGCGAACTGCGTCTCCTATCTCGTGAATCTCGGCGGGGTGGGTGGGACTAAAATATATCCTTCCAGGCATTTTCATTTTCTCTTCATTTTGCGCAGATGCCACATTCAATCTGTCAGTAATTTGTCTTTTAACACTGGTCCATAGTAATCATATCGCGAACGATCTCGGTCTTCACACACTCCATCTTCGCCCCGAGCTCGGACAGGTTGTTCAAAAGGATGTGTTTTGTTCGGTCAACATACTGTGCAATTCCGAGATGATGTTATTACCAGTTTCGAGGACGAAATGTTTAGTGGCCGCATCCTCAGATCGTTAGGGTTCGGCAATATTTTGAATTGTTCTGCTAACAGTATCACAAGTTCCATCGTTTATTGGTACAAGACAACCTCCATCTACGTCTTTGTCAAGATGCAGTTTGAGGTTACTTTGCCCGAATTTAGATATGCTGTTACTCAATCTCGACAGTCGACGATGAACTGATATAATCCCCATCAGTATCTCCCATTATATAGGGGCCAGTAGTTAATTATCGTCAAAAATCCGTACTTGTCTTTCCAGCACAAGGCACATATACTCTTGAAATCTGATAACATCATGTCTGTATTGACTAGGTCGTCGTACATTTGTCGCAAATTCATATAATCTATGCGAAACAACATCTACATGTTTGCATAGTCATGGAGCAGCTGTTTGGTTATGCACGTATAAGTGAGGCCAAGTTACATGCAGTCCACCTTCAAATGTCATTCCATGCCAAAGTACTCCTCTATACACTGTTGTTTCTCGCAGGAAATGTCATCAAAGACAAATATCGAACTTGGCAGTGTTTCACTAGGCAGCACAATGGCTTCATTGTTGCTACAAGGGAAATAACTCACACCATCTACAGCTTGCAGTACTTGTGCTAGTCGCTGGTATTTTGGTTGCTTGAGCGATTTTGTTTATTGGTACACATTATCGAACTGGAGACTATTTTCTTCTTCCAGCAGGCTCAGTAGGACGGACATCTTGCCACAATTTGTTCGTCCCACAATGATGCAACATACAGTATTCAAAAATAGGCTTCCATGTAATGAATCGTAGAGATAGCTTCATCTTCAGCAGTAATGCGTATGTTTGTGCAGTGTAACAATTTGCTTGATAATATGTATGTTACCACTAGTATCTTGTGATGCATGTGGTGCTGATTTTGGTGCATGTGGTGCTGATTATGGTGCATGCAAGGCTGATTGTGGTGCATGCAAGGCTGATTGTGGTGCATGCAAGGCTGATTGTCGTGCATATGGTGCTGATTGTAGTGCATGTGGTGCTGATTGTGGTGCAAGTGGTGCTGATAGTTGTGTGTGTGGTGCTTATTGTGGTGCTGATTTTGGTGCATGTGGTGCTGATTTTGGTGCATGTGGTGCTGATTTTGGTGCATGTGGTGCTGATTTTGGTGCATATGGTGCTGCTTTTGGTGCATGTGGTACTGATTGTGGTGCATGTGGTGCTGATTGTGGTGTTTGTGGTGCCGATTGAGTTACATGTAGTGCTGATTTTGGTGCATTTGATGCTGATTGTAGTGCATGTGGTGCTGATTGTATGTGTGTGTGGTGCTGATTGAGGTTGCCTGGAATCAGTGCTGTAAGTTTCAAATTGTATCTTCAAAGCATCACTCTGCATAAACTATGAATTACGAAATTTGCGCTGAAATGTTATATTCAAATTTTTCACCTGCAGATAGTTACTTAATGTCTGCGGTTACTGAACAAAGCTGTAAACACTTTACCGCAGAAGAAGCAAATGAGCTGTATCACTAGCACTTTACATCTATACTGTTCCAAGTCTAGAATGAAACTGAAACAAAAAGGATAAAATAAGCCAATTGATAAGTTTTTAGGTTAGTTCACCGCGATGACTCTTAGAAGAAGTATCAAATCTGAAAGAGCGATCGTCGCTACACTGATCAACAATTTACCTTTCAAGCTGCATAATTCCGGATACAAAATTCTGCTGAACTGGAACCAAGTTAGCTAAAAGGCTCGCACTCAGCGACACATGCATCAACGCGCTGGACGAGGCATGCAAGCAACACAATAGCGCCTATTCCGAAGACAAGAATCTACAAGCGCGGCACCAGGTAGACAAGATACTCACAGAGAGGGCCGACGAAAAAAGAAAATCGTCATATATCGGACTCGGAGAAAAAATAGCAGCTTGGGGCATTTCCAACACGATTAAGGAAAAGGCGAAGTGGGCATGGGTGTAAAGAGCAAGCAGAAGGTGCAAATAAAACGAAAAACAATCACAAAGGTAAGAAAACCATGCATGACCAATAAAACATCTACCAGTGTATTTTTTCCACTTCTTTTGCATGCACTCGGGGGCCTAATTGGAGTCACGAGCGATAATCTCCTAGCCATCAACACAGCATCGAAGGAACGGAAGCATTTGTCTGAAGCCAAAAGACACAATGCAAATATGGAAGCTATTGCCACGGGTAAAAAAGGCCAAGGCCTCTACATAATATCATACCCACTAAGAGAAGGAAGCGTGCAAAAGCAATGCAGCAGAAAGAGACGATAATGAAATCTCTACCAAATGGGCTGCTCACGAACGAGAATTTGTAACGGTTTGTGCGCAAATTGAAGATACCTAATTTTCGCGGTATGTTTATGCGAGTTGCTTTTCCCCCTAAACCAAAATGTGACGAATGTGCTGTAATCAAACTGGATATGGCAGCCGGGCCCGGTACTCAATGTGTAACTTATGTGAAATGTGGAAAACATGCAGACTACTATGACTGGTTTGGGAATTTGCATCCTCCACCCGAACTGCAGTGGTACCTGAAAAATTGCAAAGTAACTTACAACTACGAGATGTAGCATATTCCGAACACATGAAACTGAGGACACTTGTGTCTTCGCTTCCTTCTACTTTCTTACAAGTAATTAAATAAAATGGCAATACATCGAATGGTAACCATCAGTCATGTCGATAATGCTTAACTTGACACTTTCCTCCACTCGACCTAGAGGGGAAATGGGAAATATATTTGGTTGATTTTAAAACATTGCGATACCAAACATTGTTGAAAAAACTTCAAGATGTATCTCGTGAAAAGCTGTAACATCTTCCGCGAGGTAACATTGTTCGTTGCCTCTTATGAACTAGACAACATTGCAAGGTACATCAAAGATTTGCTGTCTCGCGATACAGAATTCGAACTGCGTGGAAATTCCATTAATCTGAAGTGTGTCATCAGTTGCAGTGAAGATATCTACTTCAGAAAATCAGTTTCCATCGGAACGAAGCTGAAGTTTGAGCCACGCATATACGAAGCCTGCAAAATTCACGAATCGTGGCGATCTGTGAACATCGAGCTTGTTAATGTGATACGAATAAACTGCAATTTCGCGAGCGGTACATATCTCAATGGTAGGCCGAGCAATACGTTTCACGAGTTTTCGCCGATGGCCCCTCCAGGTTTTAATCTGGTCGTTGCACCGCAAAGCATTATTTACGTTCCATTCGTTGGGAAGAGAGCACATGAGGTGGCAGTGACGATCGTCGACCAGCACAGAGAGTTGGTGAACTTTCGAAATAAAGAAATCACACTATGCTGCATTTGAGAAGATGGGAATAAGGTTTATGGGGAACAGAAGTAGTAAAACAAACCACCACTTCAAACCAGCGATCAGTAAACTGCAGGTCACCAAGGTGTTAACACATGCCAACGATATTTTCTCTCGCAGACGATGTCGATCGCCATGGGAGATTACATAAACATCGACGAGCAGGTAATTTTTGAAGATAGTGTCATGTAAGTAGAACTTCACGCAAACCAGCCATTCCTGATCGTACCATAAACATTACCATCGGGAGTTCGGATAGCAGTCCAACACCAAGATATCTGCATTCCTCCTTGTCAGTCGTTCCTACGATTCAGGGGGACATTGACGAAAGAATATGGATCCAACCTAACATTGACGAAAATAACAAGCAATACATGACCTTATCGATGGAAATCACATATTTGCTCAACGGTGTAGGGATAGACGAGACGAGAGATGTCGGCATAACGACCGCGATCAAAAATTACCTCTCGCTCATGCCCAACGAGCTGTCTGCTGCCAAGATGATAGGCTGGAGGATAGAAGATTACTAGAGTGTTTCTATATACACTGGGTACAAGTTCGAGGTCTGCATTCCTCAGGCGATGTTACTGGGATTCGACGAATTCTACAAATAAATTATCATCAATTCGAAGTAGGAACTGGTATTACTACTAGCCAATATGCACGCAGATACTTCCATGGGTACGAGAGAAAACATGGAAACAGTGGAACTGAATCTACAGTGTATATAATGGATGCTGCCTTAAGTTCAGCTGAGTACTACCGAACACATCAAGATACTGAAGAACGTGGAAGATGGCAAAAACATCGGTGTGGCTATCAGGTCGTGGATTGTTGAAATCTATGCCAGATTGCCCACAAGCCAGCAAATCAAGTAGATGATGAAGTCCAGCTTTTCCAACGAGAAAGCGAGGTACATCTTTTTTTGGCTGCAAACTGGAAGACCGCACAATGTGAGGGTGAGTCATTCGCAGTTCGATACATGTCAAACATAAAATTTGAAAATATATTTTAATAGTGAAAACTATCTGTATGTGGATAAGAACACGAACTTTCAAAATTGACACTGCCTGCTGGCATATCAAATGAATGCTCAATTCCAAAATGTGTATTATGTGCACAACCAATCCCCGATACTGGGCCCAGATACCTTCAAGAGTTTGGCCTCACTCATGGTGTTCGATGTGAGTAAACAGGACGAGTGTATTACCTCCAATGAGATAGACTGCAGTATCGAATTCACTACCCATGAAAACATTCCTCCATGTAAATATGCTTTCTGCCTGAAACTTAACGACCGACTCGCATCGTACAATTTTCGAGACAAAGTCGTCAAGATACTTTTGTGATTGTCACAGAGGATATAAATATGATGGACTGTACGCGGCATCTGATTTGTCGTCTCCGAGCATAGGCAGCAAGATGATGTACTGTAATCTGCAAAGCTTCCAAATCCAGACAAGCTATGTGCTCAAAGAGGTCGCAGTGTCCTACGATGTCGATGGAAAAATGCGCATGCACTCCTTCCGCCTTCCTTGTTCGTGGTAACTGTTGGACGAGAAAAGCTAGAAGACGAGGGACTGGCTGACCATGTACCCCCACAGACTGGTGTGGGACGAAGGTAATATTCCATACCATCAAGTGGAAAACATGCTGCGCGACTTTTTAAAGCAGTATCCACGAGGACCGATTTATATGGCAGGGCCCGAGCAAAAAAAATGGCTGAGTGACTTGTACAAAAAAGTTGAAATCATCGATGTGATTTTCGAGTATGGGTGTCCTTTGCTGCCCAAGCTAACGAAACTTTTCGACGACCAGTAGTGACATGTCTGCGACAGGTCAGAACCAGACTGGACACATGCATGGAGGAATGCACAGCTGCTCCGCAAATTGTGTGCCTCATCCTTGGACCATGAATCAGCCACATACGACACATGCTGCAGAAGCGATGACTTAACAAATCTAGCAAACACTGGCCACTTGAAACATTTATCATAGTTGTGGGGATTGATTACAGCAAATTTGTGTTTGATAAAGTTGGGAAGGTCAACATATGTATATAACTGTGAAGGTCCATCCTCTATGTTACATGGAGGAAGCCCTTTGCATATAACCATGTTTGCCTTTAGATCATCCTGCCGTGAAATCGACACCCCACATTTCGATCACAAATGCTTTATTTCGGTGAGGCTCTTTGTGCATCCATGCTTCTCATGTCGTCGAACATTACTGCTACAAGAGAAGGTCTTTTCACAAAAGCGACACTTATAACTTTGTAGTGGTTCAGCAGAGGTGGTTGGCCATACTTTGTTTCTGGAACAGATAGATGTCCCGGTTGGCGATGCAGTTGCCTCAGCTGAAGAACTGGATGACACTTTTGCAGTCCCTGTGTCAAACATTCCCGAAGATCCTGGGCATTCCGGTACACACATAGGCACCTCAGCCGAAGATGCAGATGATATGACTGAAGTGGAAGAAGATAAGACCCAAGAAGTCGATGGTGGCATTGGTGCCATGCCCATAGCAGTCGACAAAAGTGCTACTATAGGCAGCCCACCCGAAAAAGTCGATGGCACTGCTAGTAACAGACACACGAAGAAGTCGATGGCAATGCTGCTACCACAAACGAAGTCTATGACTTCGCTGGTACCATGTCCGAAGCAATCGATGGCACACTTGTAGATCCCATTAGCTCTGGCATGTCAGAAGACATCATCGATCCTAAATATGTCATCGACTGTAAAAGCAAGACGAGGCGATCCATACCTCCACACTTTTGTCTACTAACTGCTGCTCCTCCACAAGGAGCCATTATTTATACAGATTGCATCCCTCCACCCTTCTCTTCTTCCCACTGCAACCTCATTCCCCTTCCATCTGCCATACGGCATGTTTCAACCTGAAGGCATGAGTACATTCCCAGGTCCATCTGTGCGAATTAAACCTACTTCAGTATTATCCCAAAGATTGATAGTAATAGTATTTCTTTAAGTATAATAAGTATGTGTAAAACAAATTAATAAAATGGTTTTATATACACACACAATTAATGTTACAGTTAAATACATAAATACTATAACACAAAAAAAATATTAGTCTCAGTTCATGTTTGAAAAATAAATTTTGGAACAAACTATGTGGTGATTTCTTGTCTAGTCGTGGACGAGAATTGTGCTGAGGTGGCATAAATGTTTGATTTTAGCAGACTGGATTTTCCGACTTCCCTACAGCAAATAAGAGCCTTTGAGAACAATAGCCCTGTGGTGTCTATATTATAATTAAATATATAAATTAGAAAACAAGAAGTATACATTTTATATTATAATAAGTATTAATGAATATTGTAAAAATCTTTATTAGTAGTATAGAGATTAAAAATGTGAACATATGTGATTTGCAACAAACAACAATTAAAAAACCAAAATAAATAAGTTATGAAGAAAAACCAATTCACTGCGATTTGGAAAAGCAAAGTGTAAATAATGAAGAAAATAACTTTTATTTTACATCGTAAAGTGTTACCAAAATATTTTTTGTATATTCAAATTATCAGTTAAAATAAATTTAGCATTATATTGTCCATCAAAGAAATAATTTACAGAATAAATTATTCTTAAAACATAATCTCTGGGGTTTTCGCATCAACAACTATAAATAAATCGTGAGATGGCTCTTATTCATAATAATTTTAATTGAATTGAAGGATTTGAAGCAACATGTACAATATGGATCTTAGTTTCCACTTAATGAGTTGAAATAAATATAATTAAAATACATTCCTTGTAGTGGTTCTTCAGACATATAATATCTAAATATTATTTCTAAAATGTATGAATTAATATTAAAAAAAAAATTAAAGTCTTCTTTAGTCTGTACAATATCCACCACACAATATTAAAATTCACCTTGGAAAAATCACTACGTAGTATAAAAGGAAGTCCCTGGCACGTGTCTGTCTGTATGACTGTGCTAATCTCGAGAATCACTAAACGGATTTAGATGCGGCTTTTACTGTCATTGTCTGCATTTATCGAGGAAGGATTGTGTGTATTAAAAATTGCCCAACTTTTATACGAGCTGAGCATTAATGGTATTAGTGAATCAAGTCGGGAAAAAAGTTTGCCGCCAGCACGCTTTCATGGAATACGCTGCCTAATTCTTTAGAGATATAACAAAATAATGTAGCAAAGAATTGTGTAAAATTAAATGATCTACTGAAAAGTCAGTGGTATCATATATCTATCTTTAATATACAAGAAGTAATAAGCGTATTTACGATATAAATTACGCAGTAAAAACAAACGTAAAATTCACTGTCTGTCTGCCAAATCACTGACCTGTTAAGTCTTTGGAAAAAAATTATCGGGAATGCATGTCTGAAGATATATCACATCGGCTACGGAGGGCGTCAGGATTAGGAGATTTAAATTGTAACCAGAACATATTCGACGAAGCGTTATTTGAAGTAAACAAAATAGTAGAATCTCTAGCAGGCAATTCTATCACAGATTTTGGTCTTCCTTTGACAGTTAACGCTAATTCAGATCTTAACAACGCTGAATTATTGAGGGAGACATCGTATGATCAATCTCGGCTTTTACAAACCCTCAGACAGAAATAACCAAGTCTGAACCCCGATCAGAGAGCAATTTATGATGCCTTACTCTTATCCATAACAAACAAAGAAGGCATTATGTTTTTCCTCGATGCTCCAGGTGGCACAGGTAAAACTTTCTTAATTAATTTGCTTCTCACTTAAGTTAGATCTAGCGGTAATGTTTCCCTTGCCGTAGCATCATCTGGCATAGAAGCCACCGTTTTGTAAGGTAGAAGAACGGCATTTGCGACATTTAAACTTCTCCTGAACGTTTGTGATGGTGGCACAAGCATATGTCGCATTTCAAAGTAACACATCTAAACTAATACAGAACTTTTCATTGATTGTTTGGGATGAGGCTACTATGTCGCATAAAACTTACGCCGTAGCTCTGGATAGGACCATGCGTGATTTAAGAAATACAAATACACCTACGGGTGGTTGCACGGTTTTATTCTCAGGAGATTTCCGTCAAATATTGCTGGTGGTGGCAAGAGGAACTAGAGCTGATGAAGGCAATGCATCATTAAAAAGATTGTATATTTGGCCCAACGTAACAAAACTAGCACTCAAAACAAACATGAGAGTACTTATGTCTTCAGAAGATAACAGCATGTTTGCTGACATGCTACTGAAAGTGTGATATATGTGATTTAGTCGCCGACCACCAACAACTGATAGATAGCGTATACCATGAAATACACTACCTTTCAAATAATACACTATCGTGGTTCAAAGAAAGAGCGATATTATCGCCTATTAATGTATAAGTCTAAAAATTTAATTAATTATTGCTCGAAAAATTCAATGTGCAAACACACGTCTATTACTCATTAGATACAGTACTCGACAGTGAAGAAGCCGTGCGCTGTCCCACAGAATTTCTTAATTCATTGAATTCTTCAGGTATGCCACCAGATAAACTGGTTTTAAAAGTTGGAGTTCCCATAATTTTATTGCGAAATATAAATCCACCGAAATAATGCAACGGGACTCGATTACAAATAACAAGATAAAAAAGTTATCTCATTGAAGGTACTATTCTAACTGGCTGCGGTACTGGAGAAACTGTTTTAATACCTAGAATACCAATGATTCCCTCGTATTTGCCTTTTAATTTTAAAAGAGTCCAATTTCCAATAAGAGTTTGTTTTTGTATGGCCATAAATAAGGCACAGGGTTAAACACTTAATGTAGCTGGAGTGGATTTGTGTGGAGCGTGCTTTTCACGTAGCCCTTTCGCGTGTCACATCAAACTAAAATCTTTCCGTGCTGGCGGTCGGAGTTAAAACGATTAATGTTGTGTACAAAGACATTTCTAAACCACTATCATATAATATTGTTATATTAGAGATGTATGAATGTGGATAAAGCGAAGGAGGTAGGCATGTCAGGATCGTGGTAAATTGAGGTCCATAATCTCTGCCTACCTCTCTGGGAGACAGGAGTGACGTTTATGTTTTTATGTATGTTATATATGATAGTAGTTTAATAATTTACTATCTTATAATATTTTTATTGTCTTTTCCCAATTTATTTATTAGTGTTTCTCTGTAAAAACTTAATTGTACCCGGGCGAAGCTGGGCCGGGTCGCTAGTACATTCATAATATTTAATATGCCAATGAAAATAGGTGAAATACATAAATTTGAAAATGGTGTTTATTCATGTAACGAAAATTTTAATGTAAATCAATTACAATTAATAAATGTTAAACAGGAAATGCTAAACAGGATACATAGGTAAAACAAGGTACAATATCTGAATATATTCCGTTTTTGGAATCCATAATGTATAAATTTAATTTACATACTGATATCACAATCTAAGACATACCTAGGATGTTAATTTTTTGTATCACTTAATTTAGAATTTAAATTAACACAATTCTACAAGATTATCAATACTTTCACCTTAAATGCAGTTATTCATGTAAGAATTAAGCACAAAAATTCTGTGCTTTTGTAAAAATTGATTAACCTAATTTTATTTTACCAGAAGTAACACTATTCATATTTGTATGACATTTTGCAAATATATTCTTAAATTCATCAAATTTCGAATTATGTTCACAGTTTAAAAAATACTCAAAACTCCTTTTTTTTCAGATTTAAAATTTTTATCCTAAAAAACTTAATGAATACATTTATGCATGTATCATAATTATAAGAACAAAAATATTAAATGGGTAAATAAAAAATCTATTAGAAAATACATTTTTAATGTTAAACATAGATGACTACAACTAAAATAAACAAATATTTGTACTGCCTGATAAAAATGTATTATTATAACTTCAATGTTTATTGTGCCTATTTTAATATCAACAAAAAATATAAAATAAATATAAAACTCGACAACATCAACAATCCATTATGTACCAGAATAACTGTAGAAATATCTCAATTTACTCGACCATATTAATTTTTAGTCTATTTTCTGAAGGAAAGAAAGACTTGTGTGACCACTTTCCTTTCTGTGTGTATGTGTGTCTGTGTATATCCCACAAAGTCTTTCTAACGCTTTTAACCAAACTTGGTACAAATATGGTACTTAGTAACGACATCCGACGTTTTCGGGTGCTTACTTTTAAAATAGCGGCCTTTTTAAAATAAAGGAGGCTACATAATATCTCGGGAGCCATTCAATCGGCCTAAACTACATTTTGTATGTTAATAGTGTATCATGTAAGTATATAATTTAGAATTGGATATTATTGTTTGTCTGTCATTTTGGAAGACAGCGAAACATGGAAAATAAAGCTTTTACGTTATTTCACAAAAACTACTCAACACATTATCGACAAATTTGGCACATAAGTAATTCTGAGGTAGTCCATGTAAACATATTCGTTTTACACAGAGGTGACAAAAGTCATGGGTTAGCAATATGCAAATATACAGGTGGCAGTAGTATCGCATAAAAAATATATAAATGGGCAGTGCATTGGTTGGACCTTCATTTGTAGTCAAGTGATTCATGTGAAAAGGTTTCTGATGTGATTATGGCCGCACGACGGGAATTAACAGACTTTGAACGCGGAATGGTAGTTGGATCTAGACGCATGGGACGTTCCATTTCGGTTTTGGTTAGGCAATTCAACATTCCGAGATCCACAGTGTCAAGAGTGTGCCGAGAATAACTAATTTCAGGCATAACCTCCCACCGTGGACAACGCAGTGGCCGACCGCCTGCACTTAATGACCAAGACCTACGACGTGTGCACAGAATGGTCAGTGTTAACAGACAAGCAACTCTGCGTGAAATAACCGCAGGAATCAATGTGGGACCTACGACGGATGTGTCCGTTAGGACAATGCGGCGAACTTTGGCTGTACTGGGCTATGCCAGCAGAAGGCTGACTCGAGTGCCTTTACTAACAGCACGAAATCGCCTGCAGCGCATCTCCTGGGCTCGTGACCATATCGGTTGAACCCTAGACGACTGGAAAACCGTGGCTTGGTCAGATGAGTCCCGATTTCAGTTGGTAAGAGCTGATGGTAGGGTTCGAGTGTGGCGCAGACCCCACGAATCCATGGACCCAAGTTGTCAACAAGGAACTGTGCAAGCTGGTGGTGGCTCCATAATGGTGTGGGCTGTTTTTTTACATGGAATGGACTGGGTCCTCTGGTCCAACTGAACCGATAATTGACTGGAAAGGTACATTATATCCAATCAGATAAACAATAACCAATCAGAGTTCAGCTACTTGGAGACCACTTGCAGCAATTCATGGACTTCATGTACCCAAAAAACGATGGCATTTTTATGGATGACAATGCACCATGTCACCGGGCCACAACTGCTCGCGATTGGTTTGAAGAACATTCTGGACAATTCCAGCGAATGATTTGGCCACGAAGATCGCCCGACATGAATCCCATCGAACATTTATGGGACATCGAGAAGTCAGTTTGTGCACAAACTCCTGCACCGCCAATACTTTCGCAATTATGGATGCATATAGAGGCAGCATGGGTCAATATTTCTGGCGGGGACTTCCAACGACTTGTTGAGTCCATGCCACGTCGAGTTGCTGCACTTCGCCGGGCTAAAGGAGGTCCGACACGATATTAGGAGGTGTCCCATGACTTTTGTCGCCTCAGTGTAAGTTATTTGGGCACTTATTTTGATGGTGGCCATACAAATATTTTATTTTTATTTAGTATATATACAATAAAATTATGTCAATTTCGTCCAAATTTTGTACGCCAAAAGAATTTATTACAAGTATCGCAAATAACAAAAATTAACCACTTTTGTCTGTCATTTTGTAGAATAGCATTACATGAAGAAATTAAGTTTTTATGTTTTATCTCTGGAAACATTTGACTGATTTGAACCAAATTTTGGGAAACCGGTAATACTGTGACCGGTTATGTAATAGAATACGATTTAGTATATACGTCACTTATTTTCAAAATGGCGACCATATAGCCATTTTAGTCTAGTATTTTATATTGTCGAAACCATATAGTCAATTCAATCTTAACTTTTATGCTGGCAGTATATATTACAAATATAGAAAGTGTCTTCATAATGCCTCTTTCGTCCGCCATTTTGTCAGCTAGCATTACATGAAATAATTAAATTTCTTTGTCATATTTTGGAAAAAACTTATAGATATCTTCCAAATTTGGCACATAAGTAGCACTATGATAGGTCATGTAAACTGATATGTTTTGAGTGGGTCAGACAATTACTTCAAAACAGCAGTCACATAAATATTTTGCCTTAGTATGTTATATCTTCGAAACTATAAAACAAACTTCAACTTAACTGTGTATTATGGCATTATCTATTACAACCATCGAATGTGTCTATACAGAGCCTCATTTATCCGCAAATCTATATGATAGCCCTACATGAATAATAAAGTTTGTATGTCATATGTCGGGATACAATCAACCGATTCCTACCAAATTTTATAAAGACGTTCTACTGCGGTAGGCCATATTAAATTATATTTTTAAGTAGGCCTGACACTTATTTTCAGAATAGCAGCTTATAAATACTGGAGAGCCAGAAAAAAAAAAAAAATGGTAAAGGCGTGCGTATGGAAATGACAGAGGTATGGAACCAATCAGAGTAACGTGATGCGGTCGGCAGCACCTATATAAGACATCAAGCGTCTGGCAATGTTGCTAGATCGGTTACTGCTGCTACAATGGCAGGTTATCAAGATCTTAGTGAGTTTGAATGTGGTGTTATAATCGGCGCATGAGAGATGGGACATAGCGTCTCCGAGGTAGCGATAACATTAGATTTTCGCGTAAGATCATTTCACGAGTGTACCGTGAATATCGGGAATCCGGCAAAACATCAAATATACGACATCGCTGTGGCCGGAAAAATATCGTGAACGAACAGGACAAACAACGACTGACGAGAATCATTAAACATGACAGACGTTCCACCCTTCCTCAAATTGGCGAAGATTACAATGCTGGGGCATCAACAAGTGCCAGCATGCGAACTAGTCAACAGGCCATCATTGATATGGGCTTTCGGAGCCAAAGGCCCACTCGTGTACCGTTGTTGACTGCATGACACAAAGTTCTACGCCTCGCCTGAGCCCGACAACACCGCCATTGGACTGTTGATGACTGGAAACACGTTGCGTGGTTTGACGAGTCTCGTTTCCGATTGTATCGGGCGGATGGACGTGTACGAGTATGGAGACGTCCTCATCAATCCATGGACCCTACTTGTCAACAGGGGACTGTTCAAGCTGGTGGAGGCTCTGTCATGGTATGGGGCGTGTGCAGTTGACGTGAAATGGGACCCCTGATACGTCTAGATACGACTCTGACAGGTGACAGATACGTAAGAATCCTGTCTGATCACCTGCACCCATTCATGTCCATTGTGCATTCCGACGGACGTGGACAATTCCAGCAGGACAATGCGATACCCCACACGTCGAGAGTTGCTTCCGAGTGGCTCCAGGAACATCTTCTGACTGTAGACACTTCCATTGGCCACCTAAATCACCAGACATGAACATTATTGAGCATATCTGGGATGCACTTGCAATGTGCTGTTCAGAAGAGATCTCCACGGCCTCGCACCCCTATTGATTTGTGGACTGCCCTGCAGGATTCATGGTGTGAATTGCCTCCTGCATACCTTCAGACATTAGTCGAGTCCATGCCACATCGTCTTTAGGCACTTCTGCATGCTCGAGGGGGCCGTACACGATATTAGGTAGGTGTGCCAATTTTTTTGGCTCTTCAGTGTATATTTGTTTAGTATGCTAAACTACGACACTATGTAACTGTTTTAACTTCGAATACTGGCAGTATGTAAGACAATCAACGAATGTGCTATTACATAAACTTTTCGTCCTCTATTTATGAAGTTCATCACATGAAAATTACAGTGATTGTATGCCCTATATCGAGGACCAACCAACTAATCCCCACCAAATTTTATATTCAAGCAGTGCTAAAGTATGGTGTGTAATTTTACATACACGTTTTTGTGCAACAAATTTTTTATTGGAATTTATATAAATAATTTTTATTAGCATGTTTATTAAACAATAAAAAAAAATTCTACCAAATTTTGTATGCTAACAGTATTTATTCATAGAATCAATTATTTGTACAGAGATCTTCTTTTTCCAACCTATTGTAAAATGGTGCCATGTGAAGGATTGGAACATTTTGCCATATTTCCAGGAGAAAATTAAACTAATTTCCACAAAATTTCGCACACCAGTTGTGCTACAGAAGGCAGTGTGAACTTACATGAGTTAAGTCGGTCAGACACTGACTTTCATGATGGTGGTGATATAAATAGTTTAGATAGTTTTGCCATTTATAATTAAAAATGTTACTTAATTCAACTAAACTTTGTTTGCCGACAGTATCTATTCGAAGCATCGCACACAGATCCTCTTTTTTTTTAGTTAATTTTTTAAGTTAGCAGCAAGTAAAACAATTCTGTTTTTATGTCATATCTCGCGAATCAAAGAACCGCTTTCCATCAAAATCTTCACACAAGTAGTGCTATACAAGCCATGTAAACTTATGTATTTTAAGGGGTTCCAACACTTATTTTCAAAATGATGTCCACATAAATATCTTAGATTTTGTAAACCCTATCATCCAATGTTTTAGACTGGATACATTCGAAGTTAATGCTCCGAATCCGATATCCACAATACAGTTGATTTTACACTAGCTTATGGTGCATGGTACCATGCGAATTCATGGCTGAAGATGGGGGAGACGCCTCCTTTTTCAGCTTCGTTGGACACGAAGATGAGGTCTCATAGTTTTATTGTGGTGGAGAAGTTCACCCATCAGCCAACAGACCCTCGTCATTCATAGTGCGGGCGTTGTTACATGATGTGGTTCACGACATGCTTTGGGACACTTCATAGTTTGCATCCTGATTCATGATAATGTCCAGGAGATACTTTGAGGAATGTTTCTTAATTCTCTCGTCACTGTTTGCAGCATGATTCAGGACATAGTTTGAGAGTTTCTTCGTAGCTGTCTCGTCATGGTTCGCAGCATGGCTTATGGCATATTTTGAGATACATATATTTTAAAGTTTGCGTGTTGGTTCGCGACATGGTTCGTGACGAGTTTCTCATCATTATTCCGATATTCACTACTCGATTCGCTGCAATACCATGATGGGAGATTCGTTTTGCAAAGTTTCTGGGAATCTTCACGAAGTTTTTGTTAAGATTTGGACAGTTTTTGCAAATTTTTTGCCAAGAAATTAGAAACGAATTTCGTATTAGGCGCCTTGTTTAGAGATTGGTAGTCACACCTTTTTGATATAGATGGCTGGTATGGTAGGTTGATTCAGCTGGTTGGTTGCGCTGGTTGATTTTGTCCACTGTTCTAGTCAGTTTAGCATGAGTTTGTCTCGTCAGAAGCCAGTCTGGGGTGGAATCAGTCATTGGCCAGTACAATTGGTCGGAATGGCTGGGTGGTCTGGTTGGTTAAAATGACTGAATGACATGGTCCTTTGGTATGGTAAGCTGGTAATATCCAGTCTGCTTGGCTAATCAGCTGGGCGGCATGATTGGCTTGTATAATTGGCTGATGTTGATGGTCGTTAGTCTGCTCTGCTGGGATGGTCGTTTGGTATTTTTGTATGGCATTGTTGACTTGCATTATTGTACAGTTGATTAATATGACTGGCTAGTATGATCGGTTAATATGGATGACTGGTATGGGCAGTTCGTGAGGTCGGTTGGTACAGTTTGTGCATATGGTTGGCCCAAAGGGATGATTCATATGATCCATTTGTATGGCTGAGGGGCATGGTTGGTATGGTCGGATATTATGGCTGGCTGGTATAGTAAGCTCGTATATTTCGCTTGTATAAGCGTTCGTATGGTTTGTTTTGACTATTTGTATGGCCTGTCGGCATTGCTGGGCTATTGTTCAGGTTGGGTGGAATGGAAGTTTGGTATGGATGGCTCGTATGGTTGGCTTGTATGGTTGCCTGGTATGGATGGTTTGTATGGCTGGCATGGCTGTCTGGTATGGTGGCTCGTATGGCTGTCTGGTATGGTGGTTCGTATGGCTGTCTGGAATGGTGGTTCGTATGGCTGTCTGGAATGGTGGTTCGTATGGCTGTCTGGAATGGTGGTTCGTATGGCTGTCTGGTATGGTGGTTCGTATGGCTGTCTGGAATGGTGGTTCGTATGGCTGTCTGGAATGGTGGTTCGTATGGCTATCTGGAATGGTGGTTCGTATGGCTGTCTGGGATGGTGGTTAGTATGGCTGTATGGAATGGTGGTTCGTATGACTGTCTGGAATGGTGGTTCGTATGGCTGTCTGGAATGGTGGTTAGTATGGCTGTCTGGTATGGTGGTTCGTATGACTGTCTGGAATAGTGGTTCGTATGGCTGTCTGGAATGGTGATTCGTATGTCTGTCTGGAATGGTGGTTCGTATGACTGTCTGGTATGGTGGTTCGTATGGCTGTCTGGTATGGTGGTTCGTATGGCTGTCTGGTATGGTGGTCCGTATGGCTGTCTGGTATGGTGGTTCGTATGGCTAGTGGTATGGTCGGTTCGTAAGCTAGCGGTATGGTCGATTCGTAAGCTGGTGGTATTGTCGTTTAGTAAGCTGGTGGTATTGTCGGTTTGTAATCTGGTGGTATGGTCGGTTCATATGGTCGGCTGGTATGGTCGCTTCGTATGGCTAACTGGTATGGTTGTTTCATATGGTGGCTGTTATGGTCGACTTGTATGGCCGGCTTATATGGCTGGCTTGTTTTGTTGGTTGGTATGGTTGGTTTGTATTCAGGGTCGTAGCCAGGATTTTATTTCGGGGGTGTTTTCCAATGCTATGCCCAGTGTTCCTTTTTGTAAAATTTTGAAAGACATATTCAAATGAGTAAAAATGTATATTGTTTACTTATTAGTATTGATTGGAAAATTGTGGTATTGAATGTGATACACTTGGTAAACGATTTTGCTCTCTCAAGTATGATTAACTACCCAGAAATGGCCAATTAAAATGTACATAAAATGAGTTTGTTAACCATTAAATTCTAAACACCCAAGAATCAAATATGTTTAAGCTATCACATTACTAATAAAAATGTTCACAAATTTGTTTATTGAACATTAAAATTTTAATAGCCTAGAATCTAACACTTTTAATCAATAACACTGCCAGTAAAATAATACATTATATTTGTTAGCTGAACATTACATCCCTAATATCCCAAAATCTAACACTTTTAACAATCACATTACTAATAAAAATTTACGCAAAATTTGTTTGTTGAACATTAAATTCTAAATACCTAAGAATAAAAAACTTTTAACCAATCACACCACTAATAAAAATATACGCAAAATAAGATCGTTGAACATTA
Source organism: Clitarchus hookeri (assembly GCA_002778355.1). Classification (NCBI taxonomy): domain Eukaryota; kingdom Metazoa; phylum Arthropoda; class Insecta; order Phasmatodea; family Phasmatidae; genus Clitarchus; species Clitarchus hookeri. Next base: position 341,272 of record NQII01001869.1, read on the forward strand.
TATTCTAAACATCCAAGAATCAATCAATTCTAATAAAAATGTACATAAAATGGGTTTGTTGAAAAGTAAATTCTAAACATCCAAGAATCAAACATTTTAAATATATAAAATTACTAAATACTCAAAAGAAATATACGAAACAATAAATATAATAAAATTATCATATATACATGAAAAAGTATTGAAACCTATATAACTTTTACACTAACAACATTCCCCGGCTAGGTTTTCTGGCCTTGACATCTAAGATGCGCCTTTAGTAGAGAAAGGTTATGGATAGTGAATTGACATAAGTGACAGGCAAGTTAAGAGTTCGCTGCACATAGAGTTTCTTAAATATATCTTAATAAATTTCATTGCGGAAAACTACTCCTCGAACCTCACCTGTTCATACAGGTAAAGTTGCCAGGGCACACAACAGATGTCGTATGGTTTGATAGAAACATTTACTGTATGCATCCAAAATGGACATAATAGCAACTGAAATTTCAGATTTTTTGACTTTCCACTTCTCCCACCACTTCAACCGCGGCATGAGAAGTTTTCTCCTCGAAGAAAAGGCTTAGTTTTTTGAGTTCCTTCACACGATTTTCGTGTGTGTTTTTGGGTAAAAACCTCCAGCGATGTCCTTATTTTAACCAAATCGCTGCTTTATAATGACAATAAAATTATCTACACACTGCGGGAAAATAGATCTGAGATAGCATTCTTCAACAGATTTGTGGGGATGATTATTACTAGTGGTCTGCTTCTTAACCTGTCGCGGTACTTCAATAACTGTTCCAAAAATGTTATCTGCTGTAGTTACATACTTTTGGAATATCTCAGGAAATTTTTTATGCTCTTACACCTTGGAACATTTTTATGATGTTCTCACAGTAAGATATTGCTGAAGCGAGATCATGCTGTGGGCTGTGGGTTCTGCAAATACGAAGACAATGGAAGAGTGAGGTAAAATAAGTACTCACAAACAAAGATTGCCACTATGAAGTTTCCCTTTTACAGTGCAGCCAGAAGAGATGATGCACTTGAAAATAGTCACCGTTCAATATAATTTCCTTAAAACATGTTTTCATGAATAGTTTTATAACTGACTCTAGCGCAATCGTTTCATAGAACACGACAATACTGTAACACTTGATTTGAGCTTTACTTTCAAAATTCGACACATAAAGGTTTGTGTGAAATTTCTTTTAGTTCACTTAAAATCTTAGAACAACGGAATTCCACGACAAACGATAAAAAAAGCCGCAATTTCACAGTTTGTCATTAACTTCAGAGTTCATACATTTAGCGGGGCTTTAATTTTCACTAGTATCTACTTATCTTGAAAACATGTTTTCTTCAGTCATACAATATCTCATATACATAATATATTCTAGTGAATGATCTAACTAGACTTTCCAAATGTATTTTTTAATTAACTGTGAATGTACAGTACACCTACTGTGACTACATACGAGTACACCTGAATTGGTGTCGGTGGCATTATCTTCCACTTCCAGTTTTATTATTTTTTCTTTATAACAAATTTATCCATCGAAAACAAAAGCAATTTAGTGTCCACTGTACGAAAGGGAGTAACTTTCTGCAAAACACAAGTACGAAGAACTACACCACAACCCAAAACGTGAACCACTGTATACACAATGAGCTGTGTCTATGCAGGTGTAGGTAGAAGCTATCCAGTTGTGGATCGCCGGTGCTCTGCGGGGGTGAAAGCTACAGGTCAACTATCATGTGCTCAAGGCCAACCCGACCAGCTTACGGTATTGTTCTGCACAACATACATCCCTCGAGAAATTCTCCTAAGTGCATTTGCGACAGCTAGGTTACTGTAAATCCACGAGTCACGTTCGTTAATTTTTTTCCACTTTCGTAAAATAAATATTTTGGGGGGTGTCCGGACACCTCGGACCCCCCCCCCCAAAGCTTCGGGCCAGCACCAAGGTTGTATGTATGGTCGGCAGGTATGGTTCGCTTATTTGGTCGATCCATATGGTCGGCTGGTATGGTTGGTTAGTATGGACGAATCGTATGGATGGCTGGTATGGTTGATTCATATGGTAGATTCGTTAGGTCGGTTGGTATGGCTTGTTGATATAGTCGGTTGGTAGCTTTTCCTGTAGCTGACTGGTATGGCTGGTTCATATGGCTGGCTTGTATGGATGGTTAGTATTGCTAGCTGGCATAGTAGGTTTTTTTGGTCAGCTGGTATGGCCAGTTTGTATTGATGTCTGGTATGGCCAGTTTGCATGGATGGCTGGTATGGTTGATTCGTATGGTTGGCTGGTATGATAGGTTCGTACGGCTTACTTGTATGTATGGTTTGTACTGCCAGCTGGAAAGGACGGTTATTACGGTCAGCTGGTATGATCGGTTATTATGGCTTTTATGGTTCATATGGATGGCTGTTACGGTCCGTTCGTATGGTTAACTAGTATGGTGGTTCATATGGTTGGTTTATATGGCCAGTTCACATTGTCTGTTGGTCTATTTGTATGTGACTATCGCCTATGATTCGAAAATATTGGTCAAATATTATAAAATGCGATGTACTGAACTTATTCATCTTATGATGGCCTTGTCCATTTCAAGTTTCAAGGGACTCGCCTAATGATTTGAAAATGCTGTTGCCGACAACTTAAGCAGTACAGATGGAGTCAATAATGATGCCACCAAAGAGGAAGTCGGGACATGCGCTGGTCGCAGGCATGCCATTAAACCATTAAACAAATGATTCATCATGACATTCACTCACCAGTTGCTCGCTGGTTCAAGGAGGTACCTTAAAGATACACATAACTTTAATTTGGCCCAAAAATAATTGAGTAATTACGAGCATGACCGATAATAACATGTATACTGTGACGGAAGTGTTTAACACAATATAACATATCAGAATGGTAACTACAAAGGCCAGGAGAGAAGCTGTCATCTGTTGCATTAGATGGAGGACCACAATCTGGTGCGACTTTAGCCACATTATTTATCTGCTGACGTCACGATTTTGCACGACCAACAGCCAATCATGAGCATTTGTGAGGGAGTGATGGAGCTGGCAGAATAGTCAATGAAATAGAGTGGTTGGTTGGAGCGGGTCGAACTATATAGAGTAAATAGAGCTGTCTGAATTGATTGGAGTGCGGGAGTGGGTCGTGGCAATGTGGAAGTTGCGAGGGGAGCCGGGAGTCGAATTTTAGCGAGTAATCAGATGAGGTATGATAACTGATTGGTGGGGGTGGAGGGAAACCAACTAATCAATGGAACTATAGTGAGTAAACGGAATGCAGGAAAGTGTCCAGAGTTAGGGGGGATGTGTTTCGGTGGGTGGATAGGTTTGGGGGTTGTGAGTCGGGTGGTTGGTTGTTGACGAAGGTGGATGGTGAGAGGGTCGTGCTATAGCGAGTAAATGGTGAGAGAGTTGGACAGTCCTTTAGAATTCAGTATGGTGTGAAGTCCCCACGTGCTGCATTCAGAGACCCTAAACTGCGTGGCATGGAATCAAAGAGGACCTGGATATGTTCCTGGGGAATCTCCCTCCACGCGGTTTGCATGCAAATCCCCAAAGCATTAACAGGGGTTGCTGGAGGACCGCGACGAACAAGTTGCCGACCAACCATATCCCAGACATGTTCGATGGGCGACATGTCAAGCGAACATGCAGGCCAGGAAAGCAGTGGTACCCATCGTTCATTGAAGAAGGCTTGCTCATTCCTAGCCACATATGACCAGGCAATATCCTGCTGAAATATGGCATGCAAAGTTGCCTGAAGGAGAGGCAGTACCTCGGGCTCTAAAATTTCCCTGATGTGGTGGTTGCTCTTCAGGTAGCCTTTAATACATAGGAGTCGAGATCGCATGTTGTATCCAATGGCACCCCAAACCACTACACTTGGCGTTTATCCACTATGCTGCCCCACAATGCAGGCTGCCAGATTGCGGTCACTATGGTAGAATATAAAAGGTATGCGGCCATCACTTTCTGGCCTTAAACAATATTGTACCGATATTCTATTCTATTTTTGACTATATTAACCTTGCAATCCCTATATTTATTTATTTATATATTTATTCCTGTATATATTTAATTAATGATTTTGCAAAGCTGCAATGAGTTCTGTTTTATGTGCGTATGTATGAGTGTAAATGGACGTGTGAATGTGAATGAAAAAAAATTAATAATAATAATAATAATAAAAAAATAAATAAAACCAAATAAAAAAAAAATTGTATGAATAAAGAGTTGCATACGCACAATGTTTAAGTGGAGATGCTTTAGGCTGCACACCCGCATAATTCCAGGGCCTTGGTGGAGTCTCACTGTCTCTGGTAGTGCGTGGGTGTTCTGGCCTGGCTCGTGGCTTCCCTGGGGCCGCCCTCCCTTTCTTCGGGGGGTTCGCCTGGGGTGGGGCCGCTGCTGGGGCTGCTTCTGCTGCTCTGGTGTTAGCTATACACACCATGATACGACCGAACGCCGACCAATATTTTTTATAACTGGATCTACAATATATATTTATTCATTCCACATCACCAGACATTCACCTACATCCTAGGGAGGCCCGGAGAAATGTTAGCAAGTAACATATCGCCTCTTGTCGAATTCCAGCTGCAGTAATAGGCCTCTGGCACGAGCCTAAAAACTCAGTAAGCCTACCAAAGGACCTCTGGCGAGGATAAAACCCGCAAGTCCGATCACTACCACTCCCCCTTCCAAGGGGGGCCTGAGGGGGTTACACCTTACAGGGCTCTCTAAAGAAGGGGAGGTAAAAACTGCAGCTGGGTGCGGCTCGAGAGCAGATATGTGAAGAGCTGCATTCTCCAGACTGGAAACTTAAAGCCAGGCTGCTCATGATGCCAGCAATGGTGTCTGAGGGGTCGGGTGGAGGTTCCAGTGGCTGCAACCTCCTTCGCACTTTGCGGCCGCAGCATTAACACTGCTGCGGGTGTGAGGAGGTGGAGGAGGGGATCCCCGATAGCCAAGCACCACAATAATCATTATCACCCACGATATCATTCTACCATGCTCATTCATTTCACCAAGCCATTAACATATGCCAAGGTAAGTGCAGAAGCCTTCAAGGTTTAAGCACAATGACCTGCAATATCAAGAGTTAAACTTTCTTAGGGGTGCAGGCCCCCTAATATTTTAAGCGTTTAAGCGTTTATTCCAGTGTCGAGCCAACACTGTGGACGAGGCAGTATGGTCAATTACGGCTATGTGAACAAGATGACGGTTATCCCATGCTGTTGTCACATTGCACAGTCCAATACCCACTCGTCGCTGTGTACGATATTCTATTTGCTGGTTCCACACACGCATCACAGTCGTAGTAGCTTGCCCTGTAAGAGCCCAAATGTCACGGTAGGACAAACCCGTTTCTCGGAGACCGAACATTCTGCCCCGTTCAAACTCATTCACATGCTGAAATGGCGCCCTTTGACGTCGACGAGGCATACTGGCACTTGCTTTCACTTCGTTTGATTGCTATTCACTGACTGAGCTCGGCATAACATTGACATTTCCCGTCACACACGAGAGGGCGCTGCTGGGCCTACGTGTACGCCATCTCTCTGCAATCGTAAACACCTATTGTTGGTACACTGTTATACACACTCTCAGGGTTTGGATTTATTCGGGCCATTATTTTTTGGGTGTTGAAGTTTTCACAAACAATAGTGTATTTCTAATTCTGAATAATGTTTTCATTTGCAGAATTATTTACTGATATTTTTTATTAATTGTATTTTATTTACGAAAGTACTCAATTGCGGTAAGGATCCGTAAGTAAAGGCGAAATAAATTATTTAAAAAAAATACTCACATACACTCCTATCAGCTTGTTTTTTTTGCACAGGCTCTACACGATTTCTGTTCATTACTTTCACTGAAATTATCGTTTATACCATGATTAAAATATCACTGTTGCTCTTATGTATAATATATAATTTACCACTCTTTTTATTTTTTATCACAATTTCAGTCATTCCTAATTTATTAAGCAAATTTTTAATGCATATTTGTAGAGAAATTTCCCCAGAAGCTCAATTACTGAGATTACTCTGCTTGATGAACTTACTTCTGTGGGTTCACATTTCTTATAGGCCCTAAATAAGAAAGGTTTAATTATGACTCTCAGAATTATAACAAATATTAGAAGCTGCTTAATTATCACATATTCATAGATGTATTACAGGAGTTTTCGTAGTCCTAGTACATACACAGTTTTAATATGCTATCTTTTAGCGTGGAACATAATACTAGCTACGTGTCACATTGTGTATTTTCTCACTTTTTTATCAGAAAACCTAGAGCATTTACTATCGAAAAGTAGTTTGTGTAAATCCATCAAATTTGTCTTCGTAAGTTCAAAAAAGAAATAGATAATTTTATCGAGACACAAATTTTATAAAAATAATTTGATTACTTGTTTATTACTATCTGGAGTTTTACTAGAAAAGTGCCACTGACTATCGTCACAAATTTGTGTTTCAACCTTAGTAATTTGAACTCTCTTGTACAGGAACTGTGACTCGTTTAAGCTGAGAAACGTTTCCTAATGTTTGTAAGAAAACTGATATATGGATTTAGGCAATCTCCAAAGGTGAGGCACACTGTAAAAAAAAGTGTAATTTTACACAAAATGTATGTGGCAGCAGTGTTTTGACTGATGTCGGTGAAATTTTACACCTACGCATGTAATTTTTTTTACGCTACATCCAAGTAAATTTATCCTACAAATAAATAAAATAACATGTACCATGCACAACTAATTTTTACATAGAATAGTGTAAAAAAACTGTTACTCTGTAGCAGAAAATAAATTACAACATCCGTGTATTTCCTCTCCACTGTAAGTACATTTACACAGACATCATAATTGTAATTTTACCACTGTGTATGCATATTTTCTCACATACAATAAAGTATAACTGCAGATTCACTGTAATTGTAATTACACAAATTCTATACATTTTTCACTATTTTAAAACTGCATGCTAATTCACATACTTCTACATGTATTTTAAAAATTTTCCACTTTATTTTACTCTTTTTTGTAACTTAGTAGTTTAACATAGTTATAAGAAAAGTTATCACCGAAAGATGGGTAACAATTGACTTCAGCTATAATAGGTAGTTATATATAAAAGCCAACATATTCCATCAGCGGGATTTAATTTTCCTTTTGAACAAACAAAAGTAGTTCGAAGTATTTATACTCCCTACAAATAGATCGCATGATTTAAACCAATATTTGTAGTTACATTTGAATTCCTAGGAACACTAGTGTAAAATTACATATACTGTACTCGGTTTAGCAAGTTACACATAAAAATGTAAAATGACAGAAAATTTGTATGTTAAAATATACACTCACAGATAATCCAGAATGTAATTCAAGTTTAGACACACACACAATAACATTGTAAAATTACACAATAAAATATGAACACCTATATTAACATTGAGTGTTAATATAACGGCCATGTAGCAGTAAAAATACACAACTTAAGGTATTAATACAGGAATTGGGTGTATATTTAAACATACCTCAAAACGTGTAAATTAACACCAAAATTGTACTTATTATGCCATACATTGATGTATTTTCACTAAAGACATGGAGCACGCTCTCGATTATTAAGAACATTTGTGTAAAAATACACGTATTGTAGTAGTTGTAACAAATTACACATACAAAATGTAAAGTTACAAAAAATATGTATGTCTAAATTTACACTTTTTTTACAGGGTATGGTGTAGCGACCTGAGTAAATAATCCGAAACTATAAAATATGTTTATTATTTTTCGTACTTAAAAAAATATGGCTTTTTTTGCATGATGTATATAAGTATGCTTAATATTAAATTAATGCGTATAAAATATACGGAAAAGTTCAAGTGAAAAGAGGAATTGATTGTTTGGAACACATCCGAGATGGGAACAAAGGAGCTCGATGTGATTGTTTGCTCGCGAACCGACTTTACTGCACGATGGTAACAAATTCCATCTTTATCATTAACTATCTCATTATAATGTCTTTAAATTTAAGTATCTGCCCTGCAGGATTTTAATATGTCCCCAAACGTAACTTGTTTTATTTAATGACAGTGGGAAGGAATTAGAATTACATAGCTCAGTTTATGGTGTCTGCTTCTATATTACTTGCATAATCCAGCGGAAACAAGTACGGTGGTGAAATAAAACGTGTTTTGCGGACAACATACTTTGTAAGAAAGCAACACGCAACGGTCGATCACTATTATTACCCATAATTTCCTTCTTTAGTCCCTAGCAATTTTAACGTCAGTAAGAGTTGCCCCATAGCTGTAAAACCACACAAACAGATAGAAAATCGCGTACAAACAACGTTAAATATGATACGAAACTCGGGTTGGTATTCGAACTGTGGATAATAGATCTCACTATAAAACATTTATTCTTTGTCGAAAATTTGTGTAATAGCCTATATGACGTATCATACGCCATTTATTTATATAGGATTTATTTATTCCAGCATTTTCACTTGCCACTTAGATGTATATAGATGAGTCGAGCATAAGAGGACGGAGTTGTGGCATCAGTGTGCTTCCCCTGTTTAAAGTTTGACATATACAAACTCCTTTTAATTTGGGCTTGACTCTCCTGGGATGACTTTGGTATTAAGGTCTTGCAAAATCGGGAAAATTAATTTATTTTAGAAACACTAAAATAATTCAGAATAAATATTTTTTATAGTTGCCGAACTCGTTTGTAGGCTAAGTTGGGTAGGGTTTAGGAGGTGTTAAACCTATAGCTGATAAGCAGATGGCGGAGCAAAGACATAGTGATGGTGGCCAGTTTTATGCTCGTCTGCGTGCCTGGAGGATATGTGCTCCACCCTAATTCTTAATTGTTATGAACACTGGATTTCGCAAATTTTTTTTATAATTAAAATTTCTTTTAAATTTTATTACTTAATTCTAGGGGAATTTTTTTTAACATTAATTTAAATTCCTTCCCTTTAGATTTTTTTTTGCTTTTCTTACTCTAAGGTTGTCCAAGGTCATCGGCATGAGGTCGTCATGGGCTCAAAATCACCTGGAGACAAGATGGCAGCTGGGTGACATCACAACATGGCAGTTGGCTGGTGGCTCTGGCTTGGGTGCCATGTGCCCTTGCACCATATATAACTCTTTTATTCTACTAGTCTATATGCAAGAATCAACTAAACAACATTTAAGTGAAAAACGCTGGAATAAATATTATATAAATATATGGTATATGACATAAATTGTAGGCTGTTAGATAAATTTTGAACGAAGATTAAATATGTTATATTGAAATATAGGGTACAGAGTTCGAATACCGACCCGAGTTTCGGATCAGTTTTGTATGCGTCAGTTTAAAAAACAATGCAAAGATACATAATTTTACACATGTGTCACTAAAAATCTAAAATAACTACATGTTCTTAATGTTTACATACTACAAAAGTTTATATGCATCTGTTAGTTAGTGATAATTTATTTAAAATGTTGGAAAGGGTGACAGTGGGAAATTTATTATTTCAAACCATTGAAGGGCATGAGGAAAACAATGGTAACATACACTTTTTAAATATTTGAGTTATATGAAAGGATACAATGGTAATCCTATATTGTAAAGCCTGATACAAGAGATTAAGTTATATGACCACAGATAGCAGTACAGTGTAGTGATCATTCTATGGTATGCAAAAATTGATTGTAAACCACAAAAAAAAAAAAATAGATGCCACATACAGTTATAGCAGTAGTAGCTCAAATGATAAAAAAGTTTTAAGAGGAATAATTCGTGAAGATAGTGATGAAGAAGTCTTTGACAAAGATTTTAATGATCCAGATTACCGTTTTCCTGCAAAGAAAGGGAAATATGCGTGAATGGGACGTGGACCAATCCTGTGTGGTCTGGCACGGCCACTGTCATCACGTCATCGGCATACAGTCGCTACACCAGTGCGGTAACGCGGAACATGCACGTCGTGCAGTGGCGGCCCTAGCAAATTTTTTAGGTGGTGCGAGATCTCAAAGTGGCGCCCCTATAAATACAAAACCTGCTAAATTATTATAGATATATCTGCGAGGCAAGCAGTGGTGTCTGTCGCGCTTGACATAGCAAATGTTCATTCGCGTTAAAAAAATGTTGTCAATCCCGCTCGTACTACCTTAATGCACTCGACAACGCCACTGTGTTTGCCATCATGCCCTGCTGAGGTGACAAGTCGTAAAGATGAGAAATAATAACAGTAAATAATTTTGTTTGACAGGTTTTATTTCAGCTAATAGGCTAGCTACAGACAGTCTTACAAAAAAACTACCAACAACCACTTCAATGAAAAACTTAGATGGCCACCTTTCTGGCTTTTGTGCTTGCAAATTTTTTTTATTAATCTGGAATAATTTAACTTCTGGGCGATAGCGTTTTCTATGGACAATATTCCAAGATCTGACAGCCTTTCCTGGCACATANGGAATAATTTAACTTCTGGGCGATAGCGTTTTCTATGGACAATATTCCAAGATCTGACAGCCTTTCCTGGCACATAGTAGAACGTAAGTATGTTTTTATAAGTTTCAATTTACTGAAACTTCGTTCCCCTTTAGCGACAGTTACAGGTATAGTCAGCAAGATGCGAAGTGCTGTCCACACATTCAGAAAAATATCCTGCCAATCATTCTTTTTAATCAGTCCTAGAACTTTAAGTGGCTCTGCTGATTGAAGATCTTTTAANCCAATCATTCTTTTTAATCAGTCCTAGAACTTTAAGTGGCTCTGCTGATTGAAGATCTTTTAATAATGGGTTCAAACTCATTAATTCCTCAGCCAATTCACAACCAGACACGTCACATTTTTCCCCATCTGTTAAACTGATTTGCAAATCGGCACAGGCTTTTTCCAATATGGACCTTTCAGGAATTATTTTTATGTTGTATAAAAATGACCACGTATCATTGAATTTTGATAGTTGTTTAAATCGAGTGACTCAATTGTATCAATCATAGGGTAGAAAACGTTCATTTTAAACAATTCTTCAGGATCAGTTGGTGTCTCATCTACNTGTATCAATCATAGGGTAGAAAACGTTCATTTTAAACAATTCTTCAGGATCAGTTGGTGTCTCATCTACGGCTTCTTACTCAAATGATCGTTTCTTTCTTCGGGATCGGGCTGCCTTAAAAATTGGGTCTATCTCAGCCTGAGATGCTATTTCCTTAGCTGTTATTAGAACAGATGAAGAGGCTCGGTACTGTTTTACAAATTCTGAGCAGTTTTTCAGCAATTGCGATGCGTTTGGTAAATCCATAGATTCAGACTGCATAGCCTTACTTACAATGTTTACTTGAAACAATATATCATACCAAGCCACCATTGTAACTATGAACTCAAATTGCTCCATGTACTGAATTAGTGACAAGGCCTCTGATGCAGCAACTGAGTCATTTGATTCTTCATGAAGATTCAGAAGGGCATCACGAACTGAAGAGTAGTTATAGCGAACAGCAGCAAGGCTAGAAACTCTACTCTCCCAGCGAGTTTCGCAAACTTGTTTCAGCGATAATCCTTCAATATGCTTGGATATCACTTCCCATCGCTTTGTTGATCCAGAAAATAAAACAAACCGTCTTTGGAGCAATCCAAATAAAGAAACTGATTTAACAGAAGTTTTGGCTGCATCAGCTATCACTAAATTCAAACTGTCACAACCACATGGATTAAAAAATGCCCGAGGATATTGATTCAGAATTCTGGTTTGGACACCTTTATTTATTCCTACCATATTCGCTCCATTATCAAACCCTTGACCGCGACAATCGTTCACGTCCAAGTCAACTCTTGTACAATGACATCAAGAAAAAGGCCAGTGATTCCTGCTCCTGAAGAGTCACCTACCGGCTTGTAAGCAACAAAACATTCTTGTACTTCGACTTCTTCTTCATTAGTGTCCACAAAACGGAATGTTACGGATGTTCAACGTGGCTTACATCAGGAGTACAGTCCAGTATGATAGAAAAGTATTTAGCTGACTTTACCATAGACAAAATATTATTTCGAACTTCACTACCAAGTAAGCCAATTAACTCGTTTTGAATGCGTTTGCTAAAATAGTGGACATTCGTCTCCTTGTTTACAACACGGCGAAGGTGCTCCATCATCACATTATCAAATTTTCCAAGTAATTGCACTAAACCCAGGAAGTTACCATTATTAGGAGTATATCAAGTTTCCGACCCATAGCTCCCTCTAAACGATAAATTATTGCTTGCTAAGAAAAATACAATGGACATCATTCGTTCGAGGATAGCAACCCACCGTGATTTCTCGTCTTCAATCTGGTTTCGCAAGTGCTTGTCTATTCCACTGAAGTTCTTTAATCTAATCGACGCTTCTATCCAATCGTTCATGGCACGTCGGTGATCTGAGGATCTTTCGTGAGTTTTGAGACGCGTTGATAAGTGCCTCCAGTCGTCAAATCCTTCTTTTCCCAAACTAGAGTGGGGATTTGTGTTAAACAAACGACAGCAAAAACAATGTACATTATTTGCAGATTTAGAGTACACGAGCCATCTCCTTTTGAATGTTTCCCCATTTGGCGTTACTTTTTCAAAATGCATGTTCGAAAAAAGACGACCATCACATTTCCTTGGGTAGTTTGCGTCACTCAAAAATAACGTATGTCCCGGAGATCATTAATCAAGTACTCTTGTTGCAGAATCAATGACTGGCCATTTTAAAATATCATCATATTTTTTATCTTCAAAATGTGATGATGATTGTATTGTACAATCATCACCACCTTGTACAATTTGTACATCTGTCATCATTTCTTCCGGTGGGTGGGATTCTTCGATCAAATGTACTACATTTGATCGAAGATAGGGTTCAACTAGTTCTGATGATGACGATTCAGATGATTTCCCAGCTCTTAAAAATTTCGAAAATAATTCAGCCGCTTTTTTAGATTCTTCTTCCTTTTTTCGTTTTCTTTTTATGTTTTGAGCACCAGATAATTTTTTTGGTGGCAGCGACATGTTTTTTTCTGTAAAAAAACCAATGCATGAAATGTATCTGCGTAAACTGCAATTATATGTATAAAGTCCATTTCTTCACCGGTAAAACATAAATCACAGACTTAGGTTCGGTTTGCAAAAAGAAAAACAATCGCTAACTCACATAGACGTAGGTATGTATTTACATCATAAATTATACTTACATTAACAGTACCTGCTACAACACAACACTACTTTTTATTTCGAATTTAATCGATAAAATGACAATCTCAGATGAGCTAATTACTTTTCGGCTGCGAGCGGGAGCGCGATATACCTATAATAACTTTTCGCGCGCACGCATAGCGAAGCAACAGCAACTGACTGACGCACCGAACGAAGTGACAGAACAGATGAAATTTCTCCTCACTTCCCCGCACGCCGCCCGCGCCAACCCATTTGCGCTCCCGATCGATCGTCAGTCAATAACGATTATAATATCGTATCAGTGACCAGCTAGGGTAGTCGCGTTTCGGTTGATTTCGGCGCCCCCCCCCTTCCCCGTGAGGGCGCCCGGTGCGGTCGCACCGCTCGCACCGCCCTAGGGCCGCCACTGACTTCGTGCTTCCCGATGCATGCTCGCATCGTTTACTTAAGAATGGGTCAGTACCCGATACCAGGTGATCCAACCGAGTGCCTGTGGTGTCCCTAGAGATATCTGTGTAATTAGGATAGTAAGCAAGTGTTAGAATATTTATTAAATAGCATTATAATTTATCGCCCACTGCAAATATTCGTGAAATTCGCCATTAGGGGATTGCGAAGTAATCGCAGAATAAATGCACACCACAAGCATATTTAATGAGCTGTAGAATAGCAAGACTAGGGTGTTTGAAGTGTTCTATATAATTTTCCGAGTGCAATTGTGTGTATAATCTAGGCAATTAGTGACATGGGAAATAATTAGTCTTTCTTTAAACCTGACCGTTATGGTCGTAGAGTGCCCCAAAACTTAAAAAACCTAAATTGCCCACAAGCTCTGCAAGGCACCTCATAAGCACGTTTTGTATTTAAATTAGTGCTTAAGAAAGAACTCTGAGCTCTCCTCAAGCTAAGGGATGTCCATCCCGAACATTAAAGGGTCCTATTATCTGTATGGTTTACGTTTTTATGTAATGAGGTCAGTTAACTAAGATACCTCGCGGAATGGTGCCAGCTCTTGGCGAGGACGCGGTTCGCCCATGCTACCTCCAGCAGTCTGATTCCATGGGTATCAGGTGCTGCACGTGCGTCTTATAGCGGGGGACTTTCATACTTTGTTCTGAACACTTAACTGCTAGGGGTTAACATAATTTACCAGAACTTTTATTTAGTTGAACAAAAGTCTTCCCCGCGTTCGCAGCAACGCGGGGAAGCTAAATTTTCCAACCCCAGAGGTTAAATGACTATTGTAAGTTATTGTACCATTCTTGGCCTTTTTGTACAGTAACATCCGCTGGTAGGCCTTGCGAGTCAAGTATGCTTTAATTTGCATTGTATACATGTAACTGTGTACACCATTCGGCAATACAATTTACTTGAGTTAACAGAAACTTGTGAGTTCTCATTTAGTGTTGTGTTTCGGGCCTTGGCCATATCAAGGGAGTCATTGCCCCCTCAAGGAGGCATCCTTCAATTATAAGGTAAAACGTAATACTAAGGCGTGCTGGCGGGCTGAATACCTCGGCTATGTATTACATTTCCCTGTATATATGTACAATATGTCAGGTAATACAGCCACGTGGTCGTTCAGCCCACGATCCTGAGAACTGTGAGTTCGTTCTAACCCAGTGAGCTGGTGCCCATTCTATTCGAAATAGGAATTTTGTGTAATATTTTGACTTTTCTTAACATAGTCGTCGGACGATGTCCACATTACTATCTCCGACCACTCAGGTAATGTTAAATGTATTGAGTGATAGTGAGGTTAGTGTTTTTTCATTTTAGATGCTTTCATTTATGGGTTACCATAATTTCTGGCCAAAATGAATTGCAAAATACCTTGATATATTTAACATTGTATGTCGTTTTAAATAAATTCATTAAGAATGGTTGAACAAATTTCATATTTACATCCAGATTTTGGGATACCATTAAATTTGTTTATTGAGTAATATGGTTACCACATTATTCCGACATCAAGTACCAGGGTTCCATTTTATTCTCACATAGCGTGGGGGCTGCAAGTTAAATCTTACTTGTAAATAGAGTAATCTATTTTCTTTAAAAATAATGATAATATTTATATAATATTTGCATTTATTTTAATAACAGGTATTTGCGTATGTGTTCCCTGTGTGTGCATATAGGCGTATATATTACTTTCAGAAACTTCCTGTGAAAACATTATAGTATCTATCTTTGTGAAATTAATAGGTCTTATGTATGAGTGCATTCGTATATTAAGGGTTCCACATGGCTGGCACATGAAATGCATTGCATAGGTTTGGCAGAAAACACTTGATAATAAAATGGTTGGATATTATGTAGTGGTGTCTAAACATTAAAATCATTTTTTAGGAACGTTTTGTTGCAAAGACACGTTAAAAGTTTTCCAAGGATTATTTTAATGGACGTGAAAATAACTACAAAAGGTCACCGCTCAAAGTCACATTCATATGAGTCGCTGACATAAAGATTGCACGCCAGTTGTGCTCCTTGCATCTATAGGCCATAAAGCAATGAGTGAGTGAGCAAGAGTTGGCTTTAGAGTTCAAACATTTCGAGGCCTCGAATGCAGAAAACAACAGCAGGCTGGCGGAACACTTAAGACATATGTATGTATGCATGAATGTATGTGTGTATGATATGTACTTGTAAAGATCTATATTACGTCGTATTTGGCGCAGTGTTAAGTTAGTAGTCAGAACAATATTGAAACTATGGAATATGAAACCATGAAGAAGACATCGAGAAAAAGAAAGAAAAACAAACAACAGAAGAATAAAGTTGCTCGGAATAGTGGACCACAATATGCATCAAAGAATGGTAGGATTATCCAAGAAAAAACAATCAGTGATCCCTGCAAGTGACCTACAAAATGTTTTGAAAAGCCGGGGGAGGAACATGTTGCAACAAATAAATCATTCTGGGAAATACGAAACCTTAAATTTCAACATTTTTATTTGTTTAGTTCAATATGGATAGAAAATGTCAAAAGAAGACACACCAGTAATAAAAACAGTAGACACAACAATAGTGTTCATCATACCTAGTGTTATAAAGAATGATGTGAACATTGATATCTGTAAAGTTGCATTTTTAAGTGTGCATGATCTCCAGCACAACAGAGGCCGAGTAGAAAATTTGCAGGCAAGGATGCGAGCAGGGGCTACTACTCTTCCATCCCATAAGCACGGAAACACAAGAACAGACCCCATGCCTATTCAGAGGAAAATTGTGAAAAATTGCATTGACAATATCCTCAACTACAGAAGTTATTATAGCCGAGATGACAACGGGGAGAAATTCTGTGTGTCTCTTTCCAGAGTTGCAATGATAATTATAGGTATGAATACTGTATGTAATTTAAGAATATACTAGTGTCATCTGATAAGTACCACTGTATTTTTATTAGAGAGTACAATATTTCGTTTATATTGCCTAAATCCGATACATGAAGAACTTGCGATTCACATGAAGTTGATAGCATTGCTGTAAAGCGCAATAAGGAAAGAAACAAATTTAAGAGCAAACAAATAGCAAAATAACTGCATCTAAGGAAAGCACAGGCAAGCCATGAAAATATAAAAGTGGAGACTGTAAATGCTTTATCTGACAAAAAAATTCATGTACTTACCTTTGACATACAGCAGACATTTACTGCGCCTAAATTTTCATCAGGACCCATGTTTTACAAAAAGATGTGGACTTATAAACTGAGTATTCATTCCTACGATTCGTCTCCTGGTCATTTTCTTTGTTTCGGATGAAACTGTAGCTTCTAGAGGATCGGACGAATTCGGCAGATGTTTGATCAAGTATCTATAAGTGATTTATAATTATATGGTATTGCTATATCGGACAACTGCTCTGGCCAGTACAAAAACTGGAACATGATAACCTGTGGGATGTATGTAATTGCAAAATACCATGTTCGCATAATTGAACATTACTTTCCTTTATCTTGACACCCCATGTTGTCAAGTGGTTGTGATTTAAGTGCTGTGGAAAAGTATGTTCGCCTACACGTGCAGTATGTGTACACACCTTAAGACTAGGTAGAGATATTAAAAAAAGTGTGGTAGAAAGAAATAATTTTGTGCCCATGAAATAAATGCATTCAGATGTTTTTGTACAGTTTAGCGACACCAAAAATTTGTTTTCCGAGAGGAATGTCACACAGAAATGATACAAAGTACTTCTCCGAGATGACGTGTGCCTCACTCTTACAGCAGAGGACCCCGGGATCTTATCAGTATCACGGACGTTTACTGGTGAAGACTCAGATAGGATAAACTTGAAAAGGACGGGTCGCTCTACTCTCTTAAACAGCGTTATATCATTGGAAAAGCCACTTCCAGTATACCCACTAAAAAAGAAAGACATCATATCTGCGCTCAAGTGGTTACCATCGGTGCACCACGATTTCTGCAAAGCCATGTTGTCAAAGAATGCACACACACACACACACACACACACACACACACACACACACACACATGACTATTTTAATGTATTGGGGAAGATGAGATGTGACGCGCGTGTTCTTATGACAGATGGCAGTAAGACTGATCAATATTAGTGCTTAGTGAAGGGAAATAGGTTTTCTGTATAAAAAAGTGAAATATCTTTTTTAATGTCATTATTATATATCATTTTTAAACATTCACTATACATTATTTTGTGTAGCAACAAAGTTCCTCTGTTAAAGTTAATAATAATATATTTTTTGGGTGAGTGAAACAATAGATACAAACAATTGTTTTTTCAGCAGACTTTATTGTTTAAATACGTGTTTTTTGAATAATTTTAGTAGTTATATTATATTTCGTTTTATTTATTTAATATATTGATTCCTTGCATGAGAGACACTACATTACTATTCTTCAATAAAGTAGAAAACCAGTAATTAACAATTTACAAAATTTAAAAAATGTTGGTTTCTATATTATAATACTGTATGGCTTTTAATTCCATGTATTGTGGGTATTTTCCGTGCCTACAAGATATATCAGCAAATTTAAACATTGTACACTTACACTCAATAATTATTTTCGTTGCATATGAAAACAGTAGTACCCACACATTCTTTGTACACTAAATCAATAACACCATAATAATTTTGTTGTTGTTGTAAGATGTATTATGTTGTAATTGCGGTATAATAATTTGTTGTAAGATGTATTATGTTGTAATTGCGGTATAATAATATAAACAGACATTATATATAAACTATAAACATGAATGACATTGATTTAATTTCGTTGCCACATTTTATTAAACATTCACATGTGCATAACTTAGTTGCAATATATAGTGGGTTACCATTGTTTCTTCCCATACCCTCAAATTCTCGGATTAATAAACATGTTTCCGTAACTAATTTAAGTTAAAAATCAGGCGATTTTCAAACTTTGAATACTCATTAGTTCCAATCAGTTTCTTAAAACGTTCTCCGAAGTAATGCCGAACAGTAGATTTAAAAACAAACAATTTTTCGTCGGGCATGCGGACACCTACTTTGGTGCAGTTAGCTCCCGTTTACACGAAGTCAGTAATGTATGGGCGATGGGAATTAAAATGTCGTACCTCACTGCAGTTTGAAGTGCAAAAGTGCAAACTGCTGGCCATTGTACGTGGTATTCAAACATAAACTTACGAACAAATAGTACTGTCAACACATCTGATTGTGATCACTGAATACTAGGTAAATATAAGAAGGAACGAAACCATTACAAAATTACTCTGTATGTTTCGTGCTATTTTCCTGGCTCAACAGAAAACAGGCAATAATTTCCGCATTTTCGTGGCGTCATTGTGCAGACAGGCGAGGAGGATAACTGTGGCAAACAATCGCTATACCTCTTAACAAGAATAAAACAGCGCCACTTGGTCATTGCCACGGCAAGGGTTCCCCGTTTGACTTTTAACAAAAAACAAGAGCGGTGGCTAGAGACCTGAAAAATTACGTTATTTTCTGGCAGCAGACTAAAATTGAACACCCTATACGTATTCGAGTCTGTGTCATTTGTTTATTGGCTTCTGCAGCAGTCAGGACACATATTCCCCTTTGACCTGGTCGGACGTGATTGGAATATCCTCTCGTTAGTTGCTTGCTATTGGTCCAAATGCGTATAAGGGCGTGTCCGAACAAACCGCAGTCCAATGACAAACATATTACAAAAACACAAGCGTTTTCTAGTCTGTCTTGAAATTATACCGCGAATTTTACAGGTCTCTAGCGATGGCTAATGATGGGAACTGGAGGTTTGCAACGAGCGAGTTTGGTCACATAATTCCTAACATTCCTTGGTGTGGACACGAATGAGCGGTATTTTTTAGACGAGTTCGAGTTCTCGAAAATTACACTGTAAAACTCAATCATAAAAAGCACTTTAGTCGCTCAAACGGCATTTGGTAATTGGAGCACTTGTAATCTAAGACCACACGCACTACTATGAGTAAAGAACGAGCAAACTATACAGTTCGATCGTTCTCTCACGTCACGCATCACTGTGGCAATGTAGCCACGCCGCTTTCAAGTACAATCATAGAGAGTCAAGTTGCGTGAGTGTTGTATAATCATTATAATCGTATGTGAACAGTGTTCTACGTTTTAACGCATTACTATGGCCGTACTTACGGGCACCGTCTGACTGGAGGTAAAGTGTGTCCGAGCTCTAGAATCGTTGCAGTGCTAAGTGCTATCTAGGCACGCGGGTCGCATATGTAGGCACCTTTGTGGTAGGGTGACATTTTAAGAAAAATGTTTTAGAGTTGAGTGTCGTAGGATTATCTCCGCCACAATTGAAAACGTGTTTTTTTTCTGAAAGAGTTCATCATAGTGAGTAAAAAAAGTGATGTTCCAACTTAGCTACCTGGCAGGTTGTCCGCCATATTGGATTAAAGGTGGCAGCTATGCTCTTCTATTTTAGGACATATATCGCCTTCTAGAAATCCGATTTCATCGTTCTTATTTCATATTGTAGATTTCTTATGTAAATGTTTTATGCAATTGACATGTTTTGTTCATTTTAATATTTTTCCTGGAAAATCCAAAAAACCTATTTTTGTATTATAATTTAAATTATTACTTTTATAGTTTCATGACGATCAGATATTAATTTTTACTGTGGTAAATGAATCCTTATTCTATACAATTATTTTACTAATTTACCATTTTTTTCCTAATACTCGCCCATTTTCCCGGAAATGAGACTCTAAAATGGCGGTCATTCTTGTTCTTCCTTTTAAGTCCATCAATACCTAATATTGTCATGTAGTGTAGGTTGGGCGATCTACGCTAGACTTGTACTCGTACCATATACACCGAAGAGCCAAAAAAAACTGGTATAGGCGTGGGTATGCAAATAACAGAGGTATGGAACCAACCAGAGTAACGCGATGCGGTCGGCAGCTAGATCGGTTACGGCTGCTACAATGGCAGGCTAACAATATTTAAGTCAGTTTGAACGAGGTGCTATAGTCGGCACACGAGAGATGGGACATAGCATCTCCGAGGTAACGATAACATTTGGATGGTCGCGTACGACCATTTCACGAGTGTACCGTGAATATCGGGAATCCGGTAAAACACCAAATCTTCGACATCGCTGCGGCCGGAAAAAGATCGTGAAAGAACGGGACAAACGACGACTGACGAGAATCATTAAACGTGACAGACATGCAACTCTTTCTCAAATTGGCGCAGATTGGATTTGTGGACTGCCCTGCAGCATTCATGGTGTGAATTGCCTCCTGCATATCTTCAGACATTAGTCGAGTTCATGCCACGTCGTCTTGCGGCACTTATGCGTGCTCGGGATGCCCGACAGGATATTAGGCAGGTACACCAATTTTTTTGGCTCTTCAGTGTATATAGTGCACTGTATTAATTGGTTAAATTATTTACATTACCTCTCCTTTGTTGCAGATGCTGTTCTGATATAAGTTGGAGCCTGTTGCGTGTTTTAGTCCAGCAAATAAATTAAATTATTTAGAGTACTTAAACAGGAGTTCGTAAAATGAATTAAGCTGTCACACTACGGAAGAAAGTTTCTTAATTTGATTCTCTGTATGGCAATATTATTGATACATACAATAAACAGTCAAATGTAATGCTGGACAATATTTACTTTGGTACATACACAAGCAGGACACATTAATCGACTTGTAAAAAATTTTTCTACACATCGACCAAACAAGCATGCACATCTACCATCCACTTCCAAAGAAGTTCCGAACATAAGCAGAACGTCAGTGATGCCTACATTATACTGCACTGTAAAAACTCTTTGTAACTGGAAGTGACAAATTCTTGTAAAATAACAGAATTTTGTTGTTTGTTCATTTGCAAGAATAGCATTTGTGTGAATAAAGAAAAACTCTTGTGTTGGTATAATAAACAGTAAAAATCTAATAACATTGCCGCGCGTCACTCATCACTTCTGGGAATTCAATACATTCCGTGAATAGTCTACCTGGCTCGACGAGGGTTCCACTTTTAAACATTATAACATTTCGAATAATGTTATTGCTATGAATAACATCAACAGAGCGCAAAGTTGATTACGACTAATATAAAATTGGTTATAGATTTTAATTTTGTAGATGTTTTAATTATTTTTATATTTGTCGTTAAACGGGTACAAAGAGCTCTTTCATGGCTTAAATTTTAGATAAAGGAGTACAGTAGAATTAAACAATGGATTTCTACTAAATTATTTGTTACGACTATCATAATTGTCATAAAAATGTTTAAATATGCTGAAATGAAAAGTCGTGAGAATGAATCTGTAATATAGAGCATATTTTATATACACACTTACCACATACAGACATCACAGTAAAAATATTTTTTTAAAGTGGAGGTGAAATATTTTTGCATGAAAACAAATTTTTGTAAATTTACAAAAATGTTGGAACTCTGTTGTATTTGTACACTTACAAGAGCAACAGCTGTAGTGCTATATAACAATTCTACCAGTAATACTGATATTAAATAAACTGCTGATACCATCTTAGAAGTTCAAGTTAATATGTGCGCTTATGGACGATGAGACATCACTTCCAGGAATTCACTTATTATTACATTGGACGGCAAGGCAAAGTTTCTTTTTAACAGGTTTGAAATTAATATCCCCCAACCCCCCTCAAGTTACGGGTTTTCCAACATTAATATTGTAACAGCACAGGCCAGGTTTTGTAAATGTATGAGATTTTAGCTACGGAAATACAAATATGAACTTTTCTCTCTTAAATTATTTTTAAATGTTCAGAATTATTTCTTAACACATATTTGGTATTAGTTCAACTTTTCTGTAGACAGTTAAATGTTAAAAGTGCGTTGCAATATAGGAGTACATTCACATGGTTTCACATGTCTCCCTTGGAATAAAATATGATAAGTGACAAAAATAAGCAACCGAATGCACGGATAAAGAAAATAAACACAACTTGAAAAATTCAACAGCTGTCGGCAGCATTCAATTTCCCCCATATGTACGTCATATATATTATACGGTATACGTGGGAACAAGATACTTCTTGTAATTAAGTGTTTAACTAGTTACAGTTGTGCTGCGAGCTGAGTTAAAACCTGCTGTCCTATTTTGAAGACAAAATACTGCACATTAAAACGAGATAAAATTACTGAATATTTAATAATATATTTAAATAGGACACGTCTGGATACATCCGTGGCGTAGTGGTTAGTGTACTTGCTATTAATGTAGGAGTTCCGGGGTTAAATCCCGTCACCCCAACGCGGATTTTTGAAGCCGTAGTTGGATTGGGATGCACGCGTATGGGTCTCACAAAATGAGTTCTGTGCAATCATGGTATACCTATAATTTTTATAGCATAGAAACTACTGTGTATCGTCAAGCAGAATAATTAATTTTTAGAAGTCGAAACATTAGCTTGTGATTTTTCAGTAAAATTATTTTAGAATTACTGCACACGTTGTCGTAATTCTATAGGATATACGTTGGTAGGTAGCAGTATTTTTTTTTTTTAGAAATACTGTATATAGTCTGTACAATTTCCAAGCATTTTTTTGCAAAGTTTACAGCGATTTTTTGTAGTGTGTTACCTAGAATTTTTTGGCAACTAGTTTCCAAACGTTTTTTTGGCAAAACTGCAGACATTTTTTTACAGAGTATACTTTGCAAAAAAAAAAACTCAATACTCAGGTTATTTATGTATTTTGAATGCGTGTGCTAAATTAATTACTTGGCAGAAACAAATGAAACATTGTACTGCCGCATAGGCGTAGAAACACATTACCATGTTGAGTATCGGCGGCAAGAACAACGGGACCTTGAAGTCTATGAAGTAAATACTGCAGAAAATGCAGCACATTATGAAGGCACTCATGTTACTAAAACTAATCGAGCGATTGCATACATTTGGACGATTCGGGAAACATGCAGCCATAATTGTTGGCATGACTTTCGTACAGCACACGTAAACAAAAACAGCACATATTTTCGGAGATATGGCAGACTGTTTCTCAGAGAGGATTTTTGTTCATTTTGAAAAATCGTGTTCTAGAATCGATGTTGTTTTTTATTAGCCTGTTTCACCATCGATTAATTATTCCACGAGAACATCCAGATGTGGCAAAGCTACTCCTATTCGAAGGATTATAAACATCAGACTGGCTCCTCTTCCTCAACCCTGGACCAATTTCATAGCACTTCCTGCCAACAAAGAAAACTTGTTGAATTTATTAAGCGAGGAAACACTCAAAGCAGCACGACTGCCCCTGACATTTAAGCAAAAGGTAATTTTTGTATGGTTTTCCGCATGAAGCGCTGAGCATTTCATAACAGCAAGTAGGCATTGCTGAACTTCAATCAAAACCAGATAAGGTAGGCACAATAATGATATTACATGGAAAACATTCAGTGGAACATGGTTTCACAACGCTTGTGTTTTGCTGTGACAATACTGATGTTTTGGTTATTATAATGTGGTATAATCTAGCTCGCAATGTATGGATAAAAAGGAGCAATCCTGCAGGACTGATACTAAACAACAAAACTGTATCAGAAATGCCTAAAAAAATTGTTTATTCTATTGGGATTCCACAGTTTGAGTGGCTGTGATATTGGAAGCCAGTTTAAGTGACATGGAAAACGATCAGTTTGGAAGGTTTATATGGAGCGTGCAGAGAAACTTCCTATGTTAAGGACAAAAAGTAAACTAGACGAAAATGGCTACTGCAAGGTGGCATAGTTTACAACCATGCTTTTCCAACTTCGCATGAAGGAAAGCAATTTACTGGATGTTCGATTGAAAATGTTGTATCAGGGAAAATATTTTCAGCAACTTCCTCCTACACAAGATTCTCTTTGTCTGCACATAAGCCGAGCCAACTACCAAACACTTGTTTGGAAAAATTTACTTCAGCCATATCCAGATTCACTTTCTCCAACAAAATGTGGGTGGGAAATTGAGGATTCTTCATATATACCGACCATGATAACTCTCCAGTCCTTCCCAAAATAATTCATTAAAATATCATGTTGCAAGTGCACTACACAATGTCAAAGGACAGGATAGTCTTGCAAAACTAGAAAGCTTCCCTGATGTCTAGGTAGTGAATGCTACGGAAAGAGTAATTCAATGAGTACACAAAGGCAAATACAATGTATGATTCATAGAAAACCTCAAGCAGTGAAGATTGACTTTGAAAGGTTAGAAATAACTTTTTACAGTTTTTATTATCACAAAATATTACTTTTGCGTGTAGCGTATGTTATAACTTATTCAAGATATTTTCATTTTAATGTTTATCGTAATAATTATATCGTTGTTAAGTATTTTCTCCAGCCTCTATTCCTAGGTTATTTAATACTGAAGTTCAGTGCTCAAATTTGAAATAATTTATTACATTTTCAGTTTATAGAAAAAAGGTATTTGAAGTTTTGATAATCCATTAAGATACAATATTTGTATAACTGAGAACCCAGAATTTATTTACACATCTTGCCTGAAATATTTAGTTTTGCGTACACAAAGTTTAAACAGTTCTTGTCTACAACCAAAATAAAATTAATATTGCAGCAAACTTGGCTGGTTGAAAAATCGCAGAAATTTATTGACACATCACATGAGCAACACAAAAACATATCACTGCGGGCTTTAATTCGATATCTTAAATTAGTTCAATTGACAATGATAAACTTAAAAAAAAAACGATCCAAACGCCAGTCGGAAAGGTAGATTTTGTAATATTCTACCTTGAGTAACTATATTAATGTATTTATATTACAATAACATCATGCACAATTGTGGTTTAGTGAGGTGTGCTGACACAGCAGCCATTAGCACCCAAAATATTTCCGTCAGTAACAATATAAACAAGTGACAAGGCACAAACAACACAGGTTAAATTTATAACAATGAAACAAACTTCCAAAAAACACCAAAGAAGCATAGATTTTAAAATGTTCTCAAACATTTTACATATATTTATTTTTATTATTGCTTTAATTTTTGTACGTTTTGTAAAACGAATACCTTTAGGCCAAAGTTAAGTATGCGCTACTCAATGATATACATCATGGGTATAATTATAATGTTTTCAAATACATATTTATGGTTTTTTGAAAATTTTAGAAGACTATCCTAGACATAGAATCAAAGTATATTTGTACCGAATTTCACTTCAATCGTATTAGAAATATTGCCTCCAATTTGTTTACAAATTTCGTAATATAGCAAGTAGGCTATATATCCAGAATATGTCATCCTAAAGACCTATTTTTGTAGCTGAATTTTAAACATTGCTTTTCTATTTTCATGATGATTCGATTTCAATTTTAATTGTGGCAAATGAATCCTTATTCTACCGACATTATTTTATTAATTGGCCTTTTTTCTAATACTCGCCCGTTTTCCCGGAAATGAGAATCAAAGATGACGACCAGGTTTTCTGGTAGATTGCAGAAATCTCGATGTCACGACTTTAATGCAATTATATATTCGCCGAAAATTGTCCCCAGACATTAAAAAACACAGTTGGTGTATTTTTTTAGAAAAATAAGATTGCTGCTTCTGGCGGAGATATTTCAACGACGTGACAATTTTTTGACACCCTACTATTGCACTCAAGGCACTGAACAGGCGTGCAGCCTTTCTGTCGTCAACTTGCCTCATATGATTTTCAGTTATGACCGTATCATTTTATGGAGCAATAATAAAGACAAAGGTGTGTTGCATTCTGCTATGGTGTGTTAAGTAGTCTGTACCGGAAGTTTCATAGCTAAAAATTATTGTGAAAAACTCATACCAACACCTTTTCGCTTAAAATAATGCACATAAGAAACCAAAATAGAAAACGGAAACTAGTATTCGGATGCTTAACATTTCTTAAATTCTAAGCAGGCACCGCTAAAAAATATTGAACAGTTTTATGTAACAACTGTACGAAAAAGGCTCTGTGCTCTGCTGGGTGGCTTAAAGAGACAGCGCTCTTAATGGCTTCCCAAAAGTATGCAGACGTTGCTATGAAGGTAACAGAATATAATAATGGCGTGTGGGGAGTGCGCCCAGGGCAAGGTGTCACCCACCTAATGACGGTCTTTCCAGCTGGGACTCGTAGGTGATCGTCATCCCCGGGCATGGCAGAAGTGAAACCCTGGAATGGAGCGGCGCTGGAATGCAAGGCCGGGGAAGCGGGAGTACCCCGAGAAAGCCCGCGGGCAAGCGGCATCGTCCAGCACGATTCCCACATGCGAAAGCCCGGGAGTGAACCCGCCCGGGGATCGAACCCGGACCGCCGTGGTGGGAGGCGAGCGCCCTGGACACTTCGCCTCCGCTGCCCCTGAAGCTAACAGAAAGTTGACAGGGCTAAGACCTACACCACCGCCCGCAGCTTATGTGCCAGTATATCTCGGGAGGGAGGCATTCAAGGAGGACCATATGTACTTAAAAAGGCTAAATTCACCTCTTAAACGAAGTACGTTTACCAAGTGGCAGACAGAAGAGGTTCCTGACACCCCAGAGGCTGAGGTGGATACTTATCTCGAGCAGAGTAATGTCAGAAATTATGACGGCATTTTAAAGTAGTGGCAAGAACGAGAGCTGGCACGCGGAGTTATACGTATACTCTAACACCAGCGCATAAAGCAAACGTGTTTTTAGCAATGTTGGATACGTAATAAGCAACTGACTGTGCCGCATATTGTTTGAGCGTATGGATGATTTGGTTTTCATCCATGGCAACAGTGGCGGCCCTAGGGCGGTGCGAGCGGTGCGACCGCACCGGGCGCCCTCACGGGGAAGGGGGGGGNGCAGGTTTTGTATTTATAGGGGCGCCACTTTGAGATCTCGCACCACCTAAAAAATTTGCTAGGGCCGCCACTGCATGGCAATATACATATTTTGCAAGATATAGAGTTTCAAATGCACTGCGATAAGAAATTGCATACCGTACGTAACAGTGTTGACTGTATGATTTCTAAATTGTTTAAACGCTCAATTGTATTCAAAGGCGTTTGTTACATAAATATACAAATAGTGGTTTCTTTTATGACCTCTATGCTACGTTAATAGTTGTCTCATAAACAGTCACATTTCCGTGTATTTTATTAATAGGAATATAAAAGACCCCTGAAAGGTTTATGTATCTGTGCATGTAGGACTGTTTTGTTGTTAACGCGGCGTTCATTTGTGATGTGTGTGCGTGTCGTGGCAACATCACGCTAGCTAGTGGTGGAATGGTCCTCCAGTCGAACGAGCGAGTTCGAACATACCGAGTCTCACTCTGTTCAGTCATGATGTAAGGTTAGTCGAAGTCATGCGCATGTTGCCCTCCTTTGCCCGCCCTCAGTGGCGTCAGCTTAGCGGTAGAAGGAAGCACGCGCCGGTAACGAGAGATGTTGTTTTTCTCGAAGTGAAACATTTTTCGCCTGTTGCTGTGTTGAAAATGTGATGTTATAAGAGTTCGACACTGTCGAGCAGTGCAGTGTATGGATGCAACCACATTACTCACAAAAAAACTATAAATTGTGACGTAAAATTGTTTAGTTTTCAGAAATACTCTACTAAAAAGTGGGCAGTGGTGTGCAAGCGAAACGACGAATTTAAAGTGAGGACGTGTAAGTAAACTCCATTCAAGCTCTTTGTTACAAATATTATTATAACCTTACGCGACTCGTTAGTCTGTCTTATTAAATTTGCAGAGTGAACGAAAAACTGGTGTGAGAAAAGCACAAACACTTTTCGTCATCATAGGCTGTTGTTTAAGTGTAGAAAGACAATTTATTTTTAAAATTTAAAATTAAATTCTAAAGTTGTAAGTTGTTAATTTGACTTCTGTTAGGATTAAAAAGTAAAGCACGTTAAATTCAACTTACAATACACATAATTTCAATTGACTCAATACAAAAACTGGCTTTTGTTCTTGCATTCAATGAATACATGTTTAAAGAGTTTACATAATCTTAAATAACAAAAGGCATGTACAATACACGGGGTTTTAATAAAAATGTTTTGAGCGAAAAGAGTATACCATAACTAGCGAGAGTCATAATTATAAATTACTATGAGACAGATGTGATTGTTTTTGCTTCCGTTTAGCTTTGTATAACGTTTCAGTTTTCAGGTATCGTATGTTGCGATGGTAAATTCCATTGTGTTATTGCGAAAACAATTTGGGTTTGCAAATAAATAGCGTGTGAATTACGATACAATTAAATGAAATAATTCTTTACATTATGCGCACGTAAGCTAATTTACTTTTTTTAATTTAGTATTTATTTCCATATATGTGTTCGTCGGTACCTCTGTAGCTTCCCTGTGATTCATGTTAATGTTACTTCAGAACAAGGAAATACAAGAGCGAGACGATATGATAGGGAGCAGTTTCATTGTAATAAAAAAATACCAACACCACCATAGCTGCCATTAATCTGATCGCGACAGCTGGACGATAAAGGTGCTTCTTTATATTTTCTCAAATATAAAAATATCAGTCTCAATTTAACCCATGCGAGACTGATAGAAAGCCTCGATTTTCCAAAACCAAAAAGAAGTGGCGATCATGCATGTACCACTATTTAATTTATAGCATGCGCAGCATGTTATATCCAGAATTTGTGAAAACAATACATTGTTTTCTATGTATAATTGTTTGTTTAAATTATTTATATTATATAAACACGAATTTATAACATATAGTACCCTGCTTACAGTATCGTACTTTATTTTTTTTTATGAAATAGCTATGCTCAAACATAAAACATGCAGAGACCGACTTTGATAAGGAAAATGGCGACTTTTAAGCTCAGCATGCTAACGGTTTATACAATAACAGGAAGCAAAGCACGTCTTGTGAAATTTTTTAGCTTGTATTTCTTACATCTCGAATGCCTTTCATTGTTCACACAATTTAAACTATGGTTTTCTGGTTGAGTGATACTGTTTTTCACAGAAAACTAACCAAATTATCGTCTGCGATCAATGATGTTGAGATGTCTGTTTTTACGATAATATTATGCTAAGAATCGGGTTATAGACTTAATAAGAATAATATTGGCATTTTTTATCAACACGGTTTGGCACTCGTCCCTACATGTATTGTGTTTGTTTCCTTTGTGCGATGCTCGTCAGATTTATTTTCCGTTCACCTTGTTTATATTTCTCTTGTTACCTTGGATAACAGTGTATTGATGCATTTGAAATTTTATAAGGAGTGAATCAATAAACATAGAAAGTTTAAAAGGAAAAAGGCAACGTCACGCAGCGCGTAGTGCTGATAAGTGAGTGCCTTCTTATGCTGACATTATGCGCACATGTGATCGAGTTTTGGTAGCTGGACGGTATCACCTCACTTCCTTACATCATTGTCCAGTTCATGAAAATGTGCCGTGGAACACCACGAGTCTCGGTTGTTCATGCCAACGTTTCGAACGAGTTAGGCTCAGAAGAATAAGCGAATCCAATTTATTCCCATATAAACGAGCGAGTAAAACTGCGACCTTGAAGATCTCTAATTGGGACTTACATGCCTAACTAAAGAGCCAGAAGCGACTGCAGAGATACACTGTCCCGAGCCACGAAATCAGTTTCGAACGGACGAAAATTTTGTAATGGCTCTTAAGTATTATTCTTAAATGTCTAGTGCAATCGCGGCAACTGCAAGCAAACTGAATACCCCACGTTCACTAACAATCAGGATCCTAATAAGCAAATGTTGAGTATATTAAAATCTCTACATCTACTGCATTTACCACAGGAGTGCCCACAGTGTGTGGCATTTGGGTTCACACTGCAATGCACGGCAAATTTATTATATTTAAATAGTTGCATTTTAGACTTACTTATTATCGAATTCCAGAATAGCTAAGANGCAGGTTTTGTATTTATAGGGGCGCCACTTTGAGATCTCGCACCACCTAAAAAATTTGCTAGGGCCGCCACTGCATGGCAATATACATATTTTGCAAGATATAGAGTTTCAAATGCACTGCGATAAGAAATTGCATACCGTACGTAACAGTGTTGACTGTATGATTTCTAAATTGTTTAAACGCTCAATTGTATTCAAAGGCGTTTGTTACATAAATATACAAATAGTGGTTTCTTTTATGACCTCTATGCTACGTTAATAGTTGTCTCATAAACAGTCACATTTCCGTGTATTTTATTAATAGGAATATAAAAGACCCCTGAAAGGTTTATGTATCTGTGCATGTAGGACTGTTTTGTTGTTAACGCGGCGTTCATTTGTGATGTGTGTGCGTGTCGTGGCAACATCACGCTAGCTAGTGGTGGAATGGTCCTCCAGTCGAACGAGCGAGTTCGAACA
Organism: Clitarchus hookeri; assembly: GCA_002778355.1. Lineage (NCBI taxonomy): Eukaryota > Metazoa > Arthropoda > Insecta > Phasmatodea > Phasmatidae > Clitarchus > Clitarchus hookeri. Next base: position 372,306 of record NQII01001869.1, read on the forward strand.
TACCGAGTCTCACTCTGTTCAGTCATGATGTAAGGTTAGTCGAAGTCATGCGCATGTTGCCCTCCTTTGCCCGCCCTCAGTGGCGTCAGCTTAGCGGTAGAAGGAAGCACGCGCCGGTAACGAGAGATGTTGTTTTTCTCGAAGTGAAACATTTTTCGCCTGTTGCTGTGTTGAAAATGTGATGTTATAAGAGTTCGACACTGTCGAGCAGTGCAGTGTATGGATGCAACCACATTACTCACAAAAAAACTATAAATTGTGACGTAAAATTGTTTAGTTTTCAGAAATACTCTACTAAAAAGTGGGCAGTGGTGTGCAAGCGAAACGACGAATTTAAAGTGAGGACGTGTAAGTAAACTCCATTCAAGCTCTTTGTTACAAATATTATTATAACCTTACGCGACTCGTTAGTCTGTCTTATTAAATTTGCAGAGTGAACGAAAAACTGGTGTGAGAAAAGCACAAACACTTTTCGTCATCATAGGCTGTTGTTTAAGTGTAGAAAGACAATTTATTTTTAAAATTTAAAATTAAATTCTAAAGTTGTAAGTTGTTAATTTGACTTCTGTTAGGATTAAAAAGTAAAGCACGTTAAATTCAACTTACAATACACATAATTTCAATTGACTCAATACAAAAACTGGCTTTTGTTCTTGCATTCAATGAATACATGTTTAAAGAGTTTACATAATCTTAAATAACAAAAGGCATGTACAATACACGGGGTTTTAATAAAAATGTTTTGAGCGAAAAGAGTATACCATAACTAGCGAGAGTCATAATTATAAATTACTATGAGACAGATGTGATTGTTTTTGCTTCCGTTTAGCTTTGTATAACGTTTCAGTTTTCAGGTATCGTATGTTGCGATGGTAAATTCCATTGTGTTATTGCGAAAACAATTTGGGTTTGCAAATAAATAGCGTGTGAATTACGATACAATTAAATGAAATAATTCTTTACATTATGCGCACGTAAGCTAATTTACTTTTTTTAATTTAGTATTTATTTCCATATATGTGTTCGTCGGTACCTCTGTAGCTTCCCTGTGATTCATGTTAATGTTACTTCAGAACAAGGAAATACAAGAGCGAGACGATATGATAGGGAGCAGTTTCATTGTAATAAAAAAATACCAACACCACCATAGCTGCCATTAATCTGATCGCGACAGCTGGACGATAAAGGTGCTTCTTTATATTTTCTCAAATATAAAAATATCAGTCTCAATTTAACCCATGCGAGACTGATAGAAAGCCTCGATTTTCCAAAACCAAAAAGAAGTGGCGATCATGCATGTACCACTATTTAATTTATAGCATGCGCAGCATGTTATATCCAGAATTTGTGAAAACAATACATTGTTTTCTATGTATAATTGTTTGTTTAAATTATTTATATTATATAAACACGAATTTATAACATATAGTACCCTGCTTACAGTATCGTACTTTATTTTTTTTTATGAAATAGCTATGCTCAAACATAAAACATGCAGAGACCGACTTTGATAAGGAAAATGGCGACTTTTAAGCTCAGCATGCTAACGGTTTATACAATAACAGGAAGCAAAGCACGTCTTGTGAAATTTTTTAGCTTGTATTTCTTACATCTCGAATGCCTTTCATTGTTCACACAATTTAAACTATGGTTTTCTGGTTGAGTGATACTGTTTTTCACAGAAAACTAACCAAATTATCGTCTGCGATCAATGATGTTGAGATGTCTGTTTTTACGATAATATTATGCTAAGAATCGGGTTATAGACTTAATAAGAATAATATTGGCATTTTTTATCAACACGGTTTGGCACTCGTCCCTACATGTATTGTGTTTGTTTCCTTTGTGCGATGCTCGTCAGATTTATTTTCCGTTCACCTTGTTTATATTTCTCTTGTTACCTTGGATAACAGTGTATTGATGCATTTGAAATTTTATAAGGAGTGAATCAATAAACATAGAAAGTTTAAAAGGAAAAAGGCAACGTCACGCAGCGCGTAGTGCTGATAAGTGAGTGCCTTCTTATGCTGACATTATGCGCACATGTGATCGAGTTTTGGTAGCTGGACGGTATCACCTCACTTCCTTACATCATTGTCCAGTTCATGAAAATGTGCCGTGGAACACCACGAGTCTCGGTTGTTCATGCCAACGTTTCGAACGAGTTAGGCTCAGAAGAATAAGCGAATCCAATTTATTCCCATATAAACGAGCGAGTAAAACTGCGACCTTGAAGATCTCTAATTGGGACTTACATGCCTAACTAAAGAGCCAGAAGCGACTGCAGAGATACACTGTCCCGAGCCACGAAATCAGTTTCGAACGGACGAAAATTTTGTAATGGCTCTTAAGTATTATTCTTAAATGTCTAGTGCAATCGCGGCAACTGCAAGCAAACTGAATACCCCACGTTCACTAACAATCAGGATCCTAATAAGCAAATGTTGAGTATATTAAAATCTATACATCTACTGCATTTACCACAGGAGTGCCCACAGTGTGTGGCATTTGGGTTCACACTGAAATGCACGGCAAATTTATTATATTTAAATAGTTGCATTTTAGACTTACTTATTATCGAATTCCAGAATAGCTAAGAGCATGCTGGTCTGTGTAAAACCTATTTAGTTTTACCAAAACCGATTTGTTCATTCAAGCTAATCGAAAATATCCTCTACGGTGCATTCATAAAGTAGAGTGGGCACTGTTTTTTATAAAAGGCTGAATGCTGTCTAGATGATGCGGTAGCTGTATCCCTTATCCGAAAGTGGGGAACTGATTTAGGCGAAATGTGTCACTTATTTTGCCATATAAATTAATTCTGTTTCGAATTTACAAATTTTACTGTCTTATTACCTTGTAGAAAATAATTATTAATTTTTGCGTCATTGCAAATATTTCAGCTACAGCACAGTTTTTTCGAAGCTCATGATTCATAATTAAGTAATAATTATAGCATTTAAATATTTATGGAAATATGTATTAAGGTGGCAAAAATGGCAACATCACTGGCTTCATGCTGAACTTCGTAGCAATACATATTTTATTTATATAACTTTTTTTTAAATACGGAACAAATTTGCAACATTTTTGTTTTAAATTATTTAACTTGATAGATTATACACTTGGGATTAGATTGTGGTCTTACTGTTTCCAAGTTTTGTACAAATATTTATGTACACATTTCAATAGATATCGTGTCGTTTGCACAAGTGACGTCCTTGTCGATTGGCGAAAATTGTTGACTACTGAATCCCATACATTTGCATTGGTTAGCCAAGTGATAACGGGTATTGGATATATAAGGTTTATATGTTATTGAAAGTAAACGACTTTTGTAAATGAAAATTATTTAAAAGACGTGTCTCATTATGCCACACATTTGTAACTTTTCCCTTAATGTTTGAAGCACACAAAGAAATAACGCTCTTGGATATTAAAAAGTTTGTCACTGTCTCAACAATTTAGAAAAAAATCCTTAGATTCAGTCAGCAAAAAAATCATCGATACATGCGAAAAAAAGAACGATACATGCACAAAAATCTACCAGCACACATGCGCAAAAAAGTTTCCTATTTGCTCACTGAACGTTTGTTATGGCTGTATTGTGTTCTTTTCAGCCTTGGCTAATATTCATACCATCGTATCGTACTATTAAGCATGAAGCTTTCCAATTTTATTTGTGTACATTTTTGTGCAACTTTTAATACCAATACCTTGATAGTATTTTTTTATAGAATAAAATGAGATATGGCCAAGACAAAAATTAGTTGCAGTAGAATACTTCTTACACCAGTGAATTCTAATCGTGATGATACCATGAAAACGAATGTGATGGAATCTCCTATGAAACTTAATTATTAATATAATAATTTAGGACCAGATCTGTTTAATATTATAGTCAAGATAATAATGATTATACACAAAATTATGAGCATCCTAAAGTAGTGTATATATATATATATATATATATATATATATATATATATATATATATATATANTGGCTGTCCGGCAGTCTTCGGCTCGATTCGGATGTGCTCGGAAGCCTTCGACACGGGATTGCCGATCGTACCCGAAGGTGCTCAGCAGTTGCTACAACTAACCCTTAATGCATACCCATCCATTTATACGAACCAGTGGCCATATTGCTTTTATAGGTATATGTTATGCCAAATCGAAAATATGTGTTTACCGTCTGACTTCAAAATTGTTTTTTTTAATACGTACTTAATTTTATGATTTAAGAACCAGTATTAGTAGAACTTGAGACTTAGAATGTACGAAGCAAACACAGGTGATATACAGTCTTATCTTCCATGCTCTTCTTGACCATCAGTCCACCATTAAAAAAATAATTCGATCAAACATTCAATCTTCCATCCAACCCTTAGATCAATATCGCAATTTTCTATCAATCTTTCGTCCAATATTTCCATTTTTCTCGCAATCTTTCCATCTTTCGATCTTTCAGCCATTCGACCAATCTATCAACCAATATTCCAATCTTTCCACCATTCTTTCAATCTTTCGTCCAGTTATTCAATTACTCTTCCAATCTTTCGATCAATCTCGCAAACTTACCATCAATTTTCCAATATTTCGATATATCTCTCTATCTTTCATCCAATCCTTCTATCAGTCTTACAATATTTTGTCCAATCCTTCAATCATTCTTGCAATATTTCCATCAATATTTCAATCTTTCGTCCAATCTTTTCATCGCTATTGCAATATTTCCATCAAACTTAAAAATAATTTGATAAATTCTTTCATCAATATTTCAATCATTCCATCAATCTTTAAGTGTTTCGTAAAATTTTTCCATAATTCTTTCAGTCATGAAATCAATTTTTCATCAATATTCCAATCTTTTGGTCAGTCCTTCAATCAACCTTTCACTATTTCGATCAGTGATCAATCGGTAATCAAACCATCGGTTTGTCGTTTGTCCCTCAATCCATACACATAGAGAAATCATTCATCCATGGACTGTCTACACACATTTGTATTTAACGACTGTATTAATGTTTTGTATGCAATTCACTATCTGTACATTCTTATACTTGAATTCTTCATAAATATTCTTTAGGCAGTTTTATATTTTAGTATTTGAGTGCTTATATCACCAATTAAAATTTATGAAAATAAACAGGATACGACACAAAATAAAGGAAAGGGAACAATTTTACAACAAAATATTCTCATTTTGAACATTACAGTTTCATAATTGGATTGGATTGGAAAGGGCTTATTAACGACCCCGGGTGTTATGCATGAAGGCTTGTCAGGGGACACCTTACAAACTAACTTATGACATATCATAAATTAACACCCATGCCTTTCCTAGGATTCGAACCCAGAACCTCCCGCACCCCAGACTGGCGGCGCACCAATTGACTGCACCACAGGAGGTCGGCTACAGTCTCACAAGAAAGCAGTTCATCACAAAATTCGATATAACCTCTGACCTTCAGTTCACTCGTGATTGAAGATATCTCGTTAGCATGTGAGAAATCTCCATCTTGTTGCAAAATGATAAAATGTCCGAGACTTATCAACAAGTTTATTCGGGTCTTCGGGAAATATGCAGCCAGTGTTATCAGCACCCTCGGCCTTCTTCATGCCGCTCGTTGAGAAAACCTTTTGGAGGGATGTGTCAGAGCATCAAGAAAATCTTCATTATCTTTAACACCAAACTCTGTCTTCATGTTCATTTTCATCAATGCTGTCTTCTTGATCATCTTCACCTCCTGTTTTGTGTTCTATATTTTGTTTGCTATTCTTTGTAGCAGGATTCGCATGGTCAACATCAGCATTTAGAATTGATTTCCGTTTATTTTGAAGGTCATGGATTTTACACGAAAGCCTTGCAAGTGTACACTTCGCGCTTACTGACTTTGCTGCATGATACAGGTCACTAATTCCATCTTTAGCATTAACTGCCTGATTATAATTCTATGTGGAATTAATGCCCATCGATGCAGCAATAAGTACTGGTGGCAACATACTCGCTCCAAAAGACGAACCCTTTCAGTTCTTGGAATGATTCTTCAATGTATCGCCTGGCATAAAATGCATTTGGCTATTGTCTTAATGTTTACTCTTGTGTAAAGAACTCATTATACAGATGGTTCTCTCATGTCGCCGAACATTTTGATCAAAGGTAAAAACACGATCGCAGAATTGACACTGATGTCAATCGGGCAGCGATGATGCAGGTCGCAATTCAATGTTCGTTGAAGTCAAAGGCAGACCTTCGTATTCACAATTCTTCTTCATTGTACGACGAGAAACCACTTCCAAATCAATGATCACCTCACAATAATATAACGTCAACTGAGCAACTGATGACTGTCGTTTCTATAAATAATTATGATTTTTTACCTTCGTATTTAATATTTAAAATGTAAAAAAGTAACTGCAATACCATCCCATCAAGCCATTTTGTTCCGACCTTGGATATTTTCAAATCAGTCTATTCTTCTTTTCGCTTACATTTTTCCATGTGTATTATACGTATTGATTTACTCTTAAGCATATTTTTAAACATCACACAAAACAAATTTCTAGGATTTTCTAAGACCAAAAAATTATTAATAGTTTTTATATTTTCGGGTATATCAGGTGCATATATACACGAAACAGACAGAAAATCGCATACAAACATCGTTAAACATGATCCGAAACTCGGTTCGGTATTCGGAACTGTCTCTCCTAGATCTCAATATAACGTATTTATTCATCATTCAAAATTTGTCTTAACAACCTACAATCTATGTTTCATACACCAAGTATTTCTATAAGATTTATTCCAGCATGTTTCATTGAAGTGTCATTTAGCTAGTTCTTGCATATAAACTAGTAGAATACATGAGTGATATCTGGTGCATGAGCACAGGTCACCCAAGCCAGAGCCAGCCAACCGGCTGCCATGTTGTGACATCACCTAGCCGCCATATTGTCTCCAGGTGACCATGACCTTTTGCCGCATGACCGTGACCTCATGTCCATGACCTTCGACAATAAAAGTAAGAAAAGCAAAAAAATTAAAAATGTCTTAAACAATTTAGAAAAGGAAAGAATTTAAAAAGTGTTAAAATAAATCCAAAAATTAAGTAATAAATAAAAAATACAAATAATTAAATTTCGCAAAATATAAAAAAGAAAAAAAAATACATTTAAAGACTTGCATGCAGGAGATCCAGGATTCGACACAAAGAAGGTGGAGCACATATACTCCAGGCATGAAGACCAACATACAACTGACCCCCAGCCAAATTTTTCATATATTAATCTCGACCCCCTTCACTAATTAGTTGTATTTGCTCAATCTGCGTATCAGCTATAGGTCGAACACCTCCTAAAACGTACCCAATTTAGCATACAAACAAGTTAGTCAACTAGACAACTATTTATTCTGAATTACTTTCATTTTTTCTAAAAAAAAAAAAATAATAATTCTCCCGATTTTGCAAGACCTTAATACCAAAGTCATACCAGGAGAGTCAAACCCAAGTTAAAAGGAGTTTGTATACGTCAAAATTTAAACAGCGGCAACACACTAATGCCACAACCTTGTCCTCTTATGCTCGACTCGTCTATATACAAGAACCACCTAAGTGACTTGTGAAAATTCTAGAATAAATGTTTTCACACAAATGAATTTTCTTTTCCCAATTTATTTATTACCGTATCACTGCAAAACTCAATTGTATCCGGGCGAAGCCAGGCCGGTTCACTAGTCCCATATAAATACATGGCATATAGCAAATTTTGGACAAAAAATTAATATGTTATAGTGAGATCTAGGATCCACAGTTCGAATACCAACCCGAGTTTCATATAATATTTTACGTTGTTTGTACACGATTTTTTGTCTGTTTATGTGCTTATATGCACCTGATATATAGATTTAAGAAATCTCCAAAGGTGAGGAATTGTGTACGGACCTGATTAAGCGACTGGAAACCATAAACTATGTTCATTATTTTCCGTACTTAGAAATTTCTGTCATCTTTTTTCCCATGATGTTTATAAATATGCTTAAGAGTATATGAATGCGTATAACGTATATGTAAATATGTAAGCAAAAAGAGCAATTTGTTGTTTGGAACACATAGGAAATGAGAACAAAAAAGCTCGGAGGGATTTTTTTCAACTTTCTGCAACGAATTTTTATGTTGTACTTAAAATGCACACATAATAATGATTATATAGAGAAACGACAGTCATCAGTTGCTCAGTTAACGCTCTATTATAGTTAGGTCGTCATACAGTGAAGATTAATTGTGAAAACTAATTCCAGTCTTTGACCTCAACGAACATGGAACCATGACCTGTATTATCGCTGCCAGATTGTCGGCAATGTCGATTCTGTGACCAATTTTTCATTTTTGGTCGGCGACATGAGAGAACCACCTGTATGAAGAGCCATTTACACATGAGAAAAAATTATGGCAATGGCAATGTTCAAATACAATTGATCAATTTCAAAATAAACTGCCATCATTGATGATCACTATGCGATTCCTGCTATGAAGAAAAGTAAACTTAATATAGAATACAAAAGAGGAGGTGAAGATGATCATAAAGACAGTCTTGATGGAAATGAATACGAAGAAAGTTTTGGTGTTCAAGAAAATGGTGATTTTCACGATGCTCTGACACATACCTTCACCAGATTTGCTTCAACGAGTGGCATGATGAAGACAGAGGACACTGAGAACACTGGCTACATATTTCCCGAAGACCCGAATAACCTTGTTGATAGACTCACACATTTAAGATGGAGATTTATCATACTCTCACGAGATAATTTCAATCAAAAGTGAACTTAAGGTGAAGGGTTATATCGCATGATGTGCTTTCTTCTGGAGATTTTTATGTACAAAATAATTATATTTTATTATAAAACAATCATATTTTCTATATTTTGTTTTTGTATCACTTTTTCGTTTCATAAATTTAAAGTGGTGCAATAAGCCTTCGAATACTAAAATACAGATCTGCATACAGAATAGTAATGAAGACTTTAAGTATATAAACATACTTTTAGTGAACTGCATAGAAAACATTAATGCAGTCGTTAAGTACAAATGTGTGTACACAGTTTATGAATGAATTTATTCCTATATGTATGGATTGGGGGCAGATGTCAAACCGAGGGATTGATATGGATTGATGATTAATAGAAATGTTGAAGGATTTATTGAGGGACTGATCCAAAAATTGGAAGATTGATGTAAAAATTGATTAAATTACTGAAATATTGATGGAAAGATTGGGCAAGGGATTGAAAGATTGATGGAGAGATTGGAAGATTGATCGAAAGTTTGATGTACATTTTATAAAATGATAGGAATGATTGATCAGTGATTGAAAGATTCATGGAAGGATTGATCGAGTTATTGAGAGTTTGTTCGAAGAATTGGACAAACTATTGAAAGATTCATAGAAATTTTGAAATATTGATGGAAATATTGCTATATTAATGAAAAGACTGGACGAAATATTGAAATATTTATGAAAGAATACGAGATTTATCGAAGAATTGAACGTAAGATTGGAAGATATATCAAAATATTGGATGAAAGATGTAAAAATTGCAAGATTGTTCGAAGGATTGATCCATAGATTGAAAGACTGCTGGAAATATTGCGAGATTGATTGAAGTATTGATCGAATACTTGGAAAAAGAATGGAAATATTGCGAGATTTTTCGAAAGATTATTGAAAGGAATGTCAGTCTAATGGAAAAATTAATCGATTGATTGAAAAATTTACAGAAATATTACGAGATTTATCGTAGTATTGTAGAAAATATGGGAAAATCGATTGAATAATTGGACGAAATAGTGAATAATGGACCGAAGTATTGGTTGATTGATAGAAAGATTGTGAGATTGATCGAAGGGTTAATATAAAGTTTGGAAGATTAATTGAATGATTGGACAAATTATTTAAATACTGATGTAAATATTGGAAGATTGATGTAAAAATTGCGAGATTAATCAAAATATTGATGGAAAGTTGGGAATATTGATATAAATATTGATTAAATAATTGAAAAATGGATGGAAAGATTGCAAAATTTATGGACTGATTGGACGAAAGACTGAAAATTAATGAAAAATTCCGAGATTGATGGAACTATTGGACGAAATGTTAAATTAATTATTTATGCATTGGTGTATTTATGATCAAGGTGAGCACAGAATATAAGACTGTCTATCACCTGTGTTTGCCTCATGCATTCCAATTCTCAAGGGCCTGCCACTACTGGGTCTTAAATCATAACCATCTATGCCTATAAAATGTTGATAGATTCTGGTCCATATTATGATTATGACATGACTTGGGCAGAGTGATCGCTTCTCATATGATGGTCTTAGTTTTATCACCTCTACATACAATAATTACATTTTGAAAATTCAAGTAGCATACATATGACTACATGACAGTAGAGGTAATGAATGATTTGTAGATTCTGACACCATGCAAGAATTCTACTTGAAGAGAGAAGACTGGGAATGGAGTATCTAAAAGAGATACTTATTCAGGGTTCTGCAATACTCTTTGTACAATTTTGGTACGAATGAAAAAAATAATTTTCAAATTGGATAGAAGTTCAAATATTTTATTTGGCATATTCTGTGCATATAACACCAACATTGCCACTAGCTGGTATAAATGGATAGGTATGAATTTAGGGTTAATGGTCGTAACGGCTGAGCACCTTCGGGTACGATCAGCAACTCCTAGTCGAAGCCTTCCCAGAATACCCGAGTCGAGCCGAAGTCTGCCGAGCAGTTCCGATTCGAGCCGAAGACCCCCCC
>NQII01001869.1:383155-525417 GCA_002778355.1 Clitarchus hookeri
ACCATCCCCCCCAATTAAAAATACATTGTTTACAACTCGCCATTTGCATACAAATTTTTAATTCAGATGGTAAATTAGGTCATAGTAGTACTTTTCAAAGCCAGCAAATATTCACTCTTAAAATACATCCTGGCGTTCTTCTCAAAAATTTATTATAGCTCCAGTTTTCTCAGTCTAGGATTATATGTGTCGTAAAATTAAAATAAGGGATAAGTTTCCAGTCAGATTGGTACAATAAATATAAAATGTTATTATATATATTATTATATGACACAGCATTTTGCTTTAAGTACCGTTTATTTTCCCCTAATGATATAACAGATAAAGAACATAACGATCCTGCCTTTGTTTAGCTATTTAGCAACTGGCATAACGACAACGAATGTTTATATATCATGAACTGTAAATGTTTATATGTTGCGCTTTGCCTGTGATTTATTATTTGACGCAAGTAAAAATCGATTCACAAATTGGCAAACAATACCGAGCAGACAGGGCGGATTGTACCAACAGCCAATCATCAAGGCACTTCGGGGTTGTAACCGTAGTCTGCGCTGAAAAATGTCTCGCTGATATCAACTTTTGCGGCATGTAGACCACGCAGACAACGCCGAATTTACCCATTGTTCTGTGCATAGTGGCCAAGGCGAGCAAAATGGCTACTGTCAAAGACTTGGATACTTCTTACATGACATTTACACGACTCTTACATGATGACTATAAATTGTGCCGTAAAGAATAGTAGTGCAGATGCAGCAGCAACGTCGAGGTGGTGCAATGGGCCGCCGGCCTGTGGGCGTTCCAGCAACTTGTTCAGCATCCGTAATCGATGACAGAAAATTCGCTACAGGACGCAAACGCCGAAATTCTGAGTCGGTTGCTGCTAGCACCATGACGTCAAGTATATGGATTTGTTGCCGGAGTCAGACTGACATCGCGAATGCACAGGATGCGAATGCGCAAAGTTAAAATTCACCTTAATGATTTGTTGTTGTAATTTTTGTATGATGCTGTTGCCAATAATTATTATTTCCAAGTCACTATGACACTATGATAGACCAGATGAATATACATGATCAAACTTGATTAGATACTTATTTTCGACATGGCAGCCATTCAAATATTTTTAACTTATTTGGTACATATAACTCACCATGTAAGCAATTTCGACCAAACTTTGTATGCTGAAAGTATATATTAGAAGGATCATATATTCCAAACACAGTCTCTTTTCCCACCTTTTTTGTAAGATAGAAATACAAATATAAAGTTTCTATGTCATATCTCGGTAAATAAATTAACCGATTTTACCAGATTTAGCAAACAAGTAGTACTGTTGCAGGTGATATAAAGTTAAATGTTTAAAGTATATGAAACACTTATTTTCAAAATGGTGGCCATTTAGCTATATTAGCATAGAATGCTATATCGTCGGAACCATGTTATCAATTGTAACTTAACGTTGTATACTCTCAGTAGTTATAAGACTAACACTATTAACTGTATCTACACATAGCATCTTTTGTAAAACATTTTGTAAGATAGCACTACACGAATAAATAATTTTTATGTCATATCGGAAAACAATTGACCAATTTTTGGCATACTATTATTACTGCGGCAGATGATGTTAAATAGTATCTTTTAAGTATGTCAGACATTTAATTTCAAAATGGCGGTCACATACATATCTTGCTTAGAATGCTCTATCGTAGAAACCTTGAAATCGATTCCAAATTAACTCTGTATGTAGGCAGTAGATATTACAACTGTTAACTCTATCAATATGATGCATCTTTTGTCTACCATTTTGTAAGATTGCCCACACAAAATAATAAAGTTTTAATGTAATATCTCGGGAAACAATTGACAGATTCCTACCAAATTAGGCAAACCAATGGTTTTGCAGCATATGGTGTAAATTGATATGTTTTAAGTAGGTGAGGCACTTATTATCAACATGGTGGCTATATAAATATTTAAGATCAGTAAAGTTTACATACGAAACAAATTACAACTTAATTTGTATGCTGGCAGCATACATTACATTAATTAAATTTGTCTACACAGAGCCTTACTTCTGTCATTTTGTAAGATGGCCCCACAATAAAAAATAAAGTTTTTATGCCATGTATCTGGAAATAATATACCCATTCTAACGAAATTAGGCGAAGAAGTTGTACTGCGATAGTCCACATTAATATATATATATTTTTTTAAGTGGCGAATGTAAAATAATTTTAGCTTAGTGTGTTATATCTAAAAAATATGTAATCGATTTTAAATTAATTTTGTATAATAGCAGTATACAATCACCAGATGTGCTAATTCATACATTTCCCCCTCTATTTATGAAGATCATTACATGAAAAATATGGAAGTTTTTATTCCATATCTCGAGAACCAATCAACAGATTCCCTCCAATTGTTACACGAAAGTAGTGCTACATTATGGTATGTAAACTAACAGGTTTCGGGTGCGTCAATACTTGTAAATCTCTGTCACAGAAATACCGAAAAAACTCCTGCCCAAACAGCATTTAGAAGTAGAATATATTGAAGATGGTGCTACGTGTTTAATGCCGGGGTGACCAGGAAAAGGTGGAAATAATACAATATCCGCAAAGAAATGCTAAAGAAATTTTGCTATTAGTATTGATAGAATATTCCTAATGCAAAATCTCATGGTTTGGGCCATTAAAGACCTCTGTGTAGCGGATCTCGTTTACATGGGTTTACCTGGCACAATGTGAATAATGCAGTTGTAATCAATATTTATAGATGTAAATAACTCGCTTCCATTTCTAAAAACTGTATTATAAAATGTACAAGTTTAAGGTTATTTAATACGGATTGGAAACAATATTTTACTAAAGCAAAATATATAGGATAGCTACAATAATAATATTTAAAATGAAACAGCAACAAATATTAAACCAATAAGTGCAGAAATGAGCATTACAAAATTAATCTCAGGAATAAACAGAACACATTTAAGCTAACATTGCCAGAAAAAATCCATGTGACATAGTCATAATTTTGACAAAAAATACTTTAATTTATTATAACTTATAGAGAATTTTATCACAAAATTGATACACTAGCACTAGTACCGGATGTTACAGCTAAATTAATGGATACATCCAATCGATTGAACTCACCACATAAAGGCATTTTGGTACTGTAATATAGGACAATGTATTTTTATTGAAAGATTCAAAACTACCAATGTTCTATTCAAGTTTAGCGTGTGTCCTTCCATCATCTTTTAATTGATATATTATTATTTAAAATATGATGATATAATATCATGCCTAGTATGGAAAAATATGAGTTTTATTTAAATATGTTAAAGTATATATTTTTTAAGGAAGTCGTTACTACAGTAACCTACTGATTAAAATCAAGATAAATGGATAAATACCGTTAAATAGGCATCATATATTGCCTTTAACAGCGCCGTGGTTAATTTAGCCTTTAAGGTGAACTACAGATAACATTCCTTACCCCCTTTATTAGTAGGGTTTAGCCGAAACTGGTGCAGGGATCAGGGATCGGAGTCTGAATCCTTCTGCTATCTTGGATGACATCACAGCTGAGGGCTGCGTTCGACGGCCTGAGGTGGCTATGCTATTGACAGAAAACCTATTTTACCCCAAAAGTCACTTCAGAAACCTTTTATTTTGGTCCAAAATAGCTTTTTCGCAAAACAATTTCCAAAACAAATGTAAAAATGTTCTGTTCGAGTCCTCAAATGAGCAAGCGAATCTGATGCTCCTCGATGCGAAAGCCAAGAAAGGACTGAAAATGCAAAGTGTATTCGAAGCTCCTCGATGTAAGTCAAACATTACATGTTTGACTCTAACTACCATGTTGGATGTGGGGGACATTGACCCTGACCCCAGTGACCTTGCACTCGAAAAAACTAGTAAAATCACAAAATGTGAGTAAAATTTATGATATGACACCGATCGCAAGGTTGGATACGGACGACTTTGAGCATGGTGACCTTAAAGAAAAACCAAGATAAAATGGTAAAAATTGGAAAATATGCCACAATCAGGGGAAAACAGAGGGAATAATTACATTACTGACCTCAACCACCATGCGGAATGTAGGTGGCCTTGAGGGTTCAATTCTCGTAAAGACTGCTGAGCACAACCACTTCCTGGTATGGCGATTAAGAGACAACTGATTAGTTGGTTCCCCTCGACCTTAATGCCAATTTATCATTGAATATAAAGTTGATCAATTAGTGGGCCCCCACCCAGAATTATTGGTTTTATGTAACACATGAGCCTATCCCCTTCACCCACATCACCATGACATCACCTGTCTCTCCACCCCCTCTCAATGTACTCACCATAACTCAACCCCCACACCATCCATGCCACCTACCTGCCACATGACTTTCCACCCCTTTCGCCAATTACTCACAATAACTCGACCCATTCGTCCTTCACCCATGCCACCAACCTAAAATCTGACTCTGCACCCTCATACCCTCTCATCCAAAACTCTCACTGCCAGGCCCCAACACCTGCCCCTTTCCCCCATCACCTATAACCCCTCTCACTCTAGCTAGTTGCATACACTTAATTTACTCACTAGAGTTCGACTGATTAGTCAGTTCCCCCACGACAACCAGTCACTTGCCATACCTCTTATGGTTACTTGCTAAAGTTCAATTCCCTCACTACCACCATTCCACCCCCATCCCCTCTTTCCCTCCAATCAATTCAGCCAGCTCCATCTACTCATTATAGATTGACACCATCCACCTCACCACTGTATTTAATTGGCTATTCCTTTGTTATATTACCCCCCCCCACAATTTACATGACATAAGTCGACACAACCAATACAACTAGAGTGTGCTAGTGGAAAATATTTAATGTTGTCAAGAATACATTGCCATCTGTGACTGGCTGTTGGTCACCCAATATTACAACCTCTACAGATAAATAATATGGACAAAGTTGCACCACATCACGTTTCTTTGTCTCATGTGACATGTGATAGATCTTTTCCTGACCTTCGTAGCTATCATTATGAAAAGTTATATCGTGTTATAGATACTTCTTTCATAGTACATGCATTATTATTGGTCATGCTCGTAATTACATATATTTTGCACCAAAGTAAAAATATGCTCAAATATAAATACCTGCTCTAACCAGCGAGCTATTGGAAAGTAGAGATCAATATGAAGCATTCGTTTGATGGGGTGCCTGCGACCAGCATTCGTCCCGACTTCGTCTTTGGCAATACCATCACTGTTTCCAGCTGGACTGCTTAAGTTGTCGATAATAACATTCGTAAACCATTAGGGTTAGATCCTTGAAAGGTTGGATATACAAGGCCAGCATAAACTGAATAAGCTCTCTATATTTTAATATTGTTAAGGGCCTATTTGAGCATAGTTTACCATTATTTTTGAATCATTGGCGATAGTCGCAACCAACCAAACGACCATGAAACCATCAAGACTTATTGGACATACCAACTGACAATACTGACAAGTCTGTATGGTTGACTGGTGTGATAGTTCATATGGTTAGCTGGTATGGTGAATTTGTTAGGTTGGTCTTGTTCATTGGTATTTTCAGGTGGTCTTGATGGATAATTGACCTGGTTGGTGTGGGTGTTTTATATGGTCAGTTTGTATGGACATTCTGTATGTTGGTCGGTTTTTATTGGTCTGGTCGGTCGTTATGGAAATTTGGAATGGATAGTTGGTTTGGATGATATTGTACATTGGTATGTTGAGTCGGCCTTGGTTACTGGTTGGCCTAGTTGGTTGGTAAGGATTTTTAGTATGGTCGACTGGTATGAACAGTCTGCATAGATGGTCGCTAATGGTGATATGTCGGTCGAACTTGTTGGGTGGTCTGGTCTATATTATTGACCAGTTGGCCTGATTAACTGGTATGGCTTTTTGGTCTGGTCTGGTCAAGTCGTTTGCTCTTATCCATTTGCCTTGGCAGTTAGTCGGTCTTGTCGGTTGGTATGTCCAATTGACCTTGATGGTTTGATGGTCTGTTTGTCTGAGTGTATGTGACTACTGCTAATTATTACAAAATAATGGTCATCTATGCTTACAAACGGTCAAGAACACAGTGGGATATATTAAGCTGATTCAGATTATGCTGGCCTTGTACATTCCAATTGTCAAGGGCCAACCCTAATGGTTTGCGAATTATACAGTAGAAAACTTAAGCAGTCCAGCTGGAGTTAGCAATGGTATAACCAAATACGAAGTCGGGATATCATGGTCGCAGGCACACCATAAAACCAATGCTTCATCTTGATCTCTACTTTACAATAGCTTGCTGGTTCGAGCACATATTTAAGTTTGAGTAGTTTGTTACTTTAGTGCGAAAATATATGCATTATTACAAGCACAACCGATAGTAACATGCATACTCAGATGGAAGTGTCGAACACAATATAACTTACCAGTATCACACCTACAAAGGCCAAGAGAGAGAGAGAATACGATCTATCACCTGTCACAGTAGATGAAGAACTGTGGCATTGTGCGACTATGGCCACATTATTTATTTGTAGTGTTTTCAATGTCATGTGAGCAAGACCTAATCAGGAGGCAACAATATAATGTCAACATTAAATATTTTCCTCAATAGCACATTCTAGTGGTATTAGTAGATATCGAGCTTTGGCAGGTAAGTGGTAGTGAAGGGTGATAAGAGCCGACTAAATAGCCAATTAAATGTAGTGGCAAGGTGGAGGGTGTCGATTTATGTTTACTGGATGAATTAATTAAAGTGAAAGAGGCAGACTGTGGCATTCTGGTAGTGGGGTGATTTGATCTTTGTTGAGTAATCAATCGACATATTGAAATTGAGTGGTGGGGGTGGAGGGGGACTGACTAATCAGCCGAACTAAATTGAGTAAATTGAGTGGAGGGAACTAGTCTGAAGTGAGGGGGTGGGTATGTGTATCAGGGATGAAGGGGGAGGGGATTTGTCGGGCAGTGAGAGGTTTGGCTGAGGGCAGTAAGAGGGTGGGGAGTCGTGTGGTACTTTAATGATATGGGGGATGATGTGGGGGTTGAACTATGGTGAGTTTATTGTGAGGGAGTGGAGATACAGGTGGTGTGATAGTGGGGCGGGTGCAAAGTGAGGGGTCATGTGTTACATAAAGGCAATCATTTTGGGTGGGGGCCAGCAGATTGATAGCCTATAAAGTCAACTTTTAAATTCGCATGGTGGGCAAGGGGAACCGACTAATCAGTCATCTGCTGGTCTCTATGTCAGGGAGTGGCTGTACTATGTCATCTTTCCGAGATTAGAATCCTCAAGGTCACCTTCATTCAGTATGGCAGATGGGGTTTGTAATATTCATTTTTCGTAGGTTTTTATGTTTTTTTCTTTTTTACCACTTTTTCTTTTTCCAATTTAATGCAACATGGGTTAGGGCCAAGTTCACTCACATACAACATAGCGGTCGGGGCCATTATAGAATTTTTTCCCTCGAATATTACGATTTTTTTCTTGATTTTTCGAGTTCAAAATTACTGGGGTTAAGGTCACACACATCCAACATGGTGGCTGGAGTCAAGCAATTAATTATCCTCGATTTTTTACTATTCTTTGTCGATTACTGGGGTCAAGGTCACCTACATCCATGACAACAGTTCGTTTGCGAGTTTTTCACTTTTTTCGATATCAAGATCGTTGAGATCAAGGTCAAGGTCTTTCACATGCAACAGCAATCAGGCCTGTAATCTAATTTTTCCTCGATTATTATGTTTTTTTATTTTTTCACTATTATTTCTCGACTTATTCAGTTTTAGGTCACGAAGTTCAAGGTTACCCACTTACAACATGGTGGTTGGTGTCAGTAATGTCAGCCGGTATTGTAAACAACATGACCGTTGACCCATCTGATCCACTGGGCTTGTCTCGGAGCCTTTGTTCTGCCTTGCTACTTTGAGGACTATCATGGTTTTTACATCGAGGAGCCTCGAACCCGGGTTGCTTCTTTTGAGGAATATGTGGCTCATACACCAAGAAGCCTCGCATCTGCTTTGATATTTCATGAATTTTTGGCTCTCGCATCGAAAAGACTCGAATCTGCTTTGCTCATTTGAGAACTCGAGTAAAACATTTTTCCATTTTTCTTGGGGAAAAATGCTATTTTGGGCTAAAGTCAACAATTTCTGAAGTGGCTTTTGGTGTAAAAAAAAGTAATTTGTCCATAACATGGCCGCCAAAGGCCGTCGAGCGTGACCCCAATTGTGACTGGCGGCCAGCTTTGGTTTCCGATCCAAGATCATAGCACCAACTTCGGCTAAACGCCACTATTCCTTTTTTATATATACTTCATCGTAAACACTGATTGGAAAACTTTTGAGATTAAATTAATAGGAACTTAAATATACATATTTTTTGTGCAACATTTGAGATTATTAGTTGGCACAATATTAACATATTTACTATTTTTAACATTAAAACCATTAAAAACAGTTGTCTAATCCTAAGATTAGCATAATGTTTACGTAAATACGTGCTTCGATATTTTAGTTCATAACTTTTGACGAAGTCGTGTCTAATAACAAATAATCCAGTAATGTATAATGGCTTTTTTTTTCTCTCGTAAAAACGCGACTGCGCTTTTATATAACGAAATGTAAACAAACGATACTTCATTGTCTGAATATGTGATGTTGACAGTTTTTACGGAAGTTCGTCAGTAAATATCGGCAGAAGACGGATACCAATCTACATCATCGCTAGTCTGTGGGAGCAAGAGTAAACGACAAAGATAAAGTAGAAATTGAATGCATAGGATTAACAGTGGTTAAACTATAGCTTCAATTTTCAGTTTTTTCTAAATTTTTTAAGTGTGTTGTAGCTCTACTTTAATTTCTACCGGCCTAAGGGGGATCGAGAAACGACTGTGTCCACATAATTAGCTTCGTATCTACTAATTAGAGTTCTTTTATCTACATTTACTTGGTCAAGCAATGTGTATGAGTTTCTTAAAGGATTAGATAGTGATAGTTTTTGTTTAAAAGAAATTAATCCAGTGAAATGAATTTTGCAACAAATTTTTAGAAAATGTGGTATACAACAGCAGTTATTTTAGCTGGTAGTATATTCCGAAATTGCGGAAGATTGAAGCTGTTGTTGAACCTAACAAACTCAGTAAATTCTCCAGTCTATAAAGTTCGATTAAAATCTGTTTATTGTTTTGAAGATGTTGCATATAACGCTAATACAGGAAGACTCGCAATTTTAAAATACATTTGTAACTTAAAAAACCTCATTTTATTTTGCCTTAAAATAGTTTGTCTAATTTTGCAGGGATCGGTAATGAAATTCCCGAGGTATAGAATACGAGCTTAATTTTAGTTTCATTATCTTACAAAGTTGCGAACTACTAAATATATAAATTTCTGAATTGAATAATGAAAATGTGATTATTTGCAAACATATTTTTGGCTCAAATCAGTTGCATAGTTAATAGTCAAAAAACATAAACGTGATTTTTTTAAGTTTAGTAAAACTTGGTGCAGGATTTCAAAAGATTTATGGCAAACACACAGAGGTACACAGTTACGCATACACAAATAGGAAAGTGAACATATTGGCCTATCTTTCCTTCGGAAAGTACGCTAAAAGTCAAGTGTTATGTGCTTTGGTTTAGCAAATTTTCTTTCCAGGTTTATTTTTAGTAATTTGATATATTATGACTACATGGAAATGTTGCCGTTGCTATAAGATTTAAGTTTAAATTTTTTCCACTCTAGAAGTTTTTAACACGGAAATGGTTAAAACAGTTTTTTTTACTGATTGCCAAAGTACTCGTGCATATAGCAATGATGTTTGTAACCCTTTTGTTGCTTTACATGCTACATACTAACGCATATACATAAAACGGTGACTTATGTGATTGTCTAATACATTGACGGCATTCTTTAATTTTTATTGGAAAAAGGGAGAAAGCGGGAAGGGTGGGGGTTAGCAGCCAACACATTTTATTTTCGTGTTTGTTATGAGGCTTAATTATTTATTACTTTATTCCGTAAAATGTGTTTGAAATTTTTTTACACTATTGAACCTGGCATGCTAATGATAATAATGCAGTTCGTTCACTATTTGCAAAAATATACATCACTGTGAACTACGTATTGCTTGTCGGGCATCCACTCTGATAACCGCAATGTTTATAAGTGTACCTTCTCGAGAAATGAGGTTAAAATACATATATTTGTCATCCATATATTTCACTTTAGACGCTGAACACACAGTGATATCTCTCGAAATTTATCGATTGAAATTTTTTAATTTCAAATTTGTCAATTTATAGAAAACAAGGGAATTCAAACTAAAACCTCACAAAAGGTTGAAATCAAAGCGTAAACTCAAAATGGGTATATTTATTATGCAAGTGATCAATATAACTTAGTGTTTTTAAAATGAAAAGTAATTTGGTACATGCTTCACAAAAATATATTTCACATTGGCATTTGCGTTAAAATCATTATAATATTCTACTTAATTTTTAATAGCGAAATTTATTTTGTTAATATAAATGAATTTCATAAAAAATCCGTCACTATGTGGCCAAGTACAATGTTCCAAAATCTGTCAAGAATTGAAAATTTGAATCTACAATAAAACTATCACGACACTAAACTTAACCATATATATTAAACTGTACAATATCTTAAAAATGATAAATGTCAAAAATGGAAAGCTACTGACTGTCATAAACTGTATAGTATTTTATGAGAATGTGATGTACTTCGGATAAATTACTTTAACTTCATTTATTGCCATACAAGTATTGCAACTGTAACTGGAAAGCACTATGAAAATAATGTGTGTATAAACAGTATCTGATATTAATCCCAGAATATGGTGTTATGAGGATCCAGAGTTTGTTTCTTGGTTGTTAGAGTTGTTATACCATATTAATTTTTATGTCACTGGACGTATGAAGGAACGTCCCTGAGTTCGACCACTTAAAAATACTGAATATTATTCTTTTTACATTTCGTTGAGCCACTTTGTAGCGAGTGCCAGGAAATTTCTTGGCATTGGGAGGTGGTTATGACCGTTTCTATCTTCCTAGGAAGAGCTTAAGAAATAGGCGATGTCCTTGCTGACGTGACTAAACAGTCGCGACAGCTTTGTATTTTTTAGCTTCCCATTGTCACTGATGTAAATAGTTGTGATTATCTGAGATAACTACGATTTTATCTAGAACTTAGGTTAGATGAAAACAATTATGCCAATTATTTCTTACCCCCGCCATTAAAATATTTATGTTCTGTAAAATTAATTCTAACATGTAACGCACGAATTAAAATTGAAAACATAAATTTTTGTTTTATTTAGCTCAATGTTTATATACTAGTGTACATTTTGGCATTCCACGCTTGGGATGCATTTCACGAAGTATATGAGGATCTAATTTTCTGAGCGTTTAAGCGAAATGTCCAATGAAATCAATAAGGACTATGAAACTGGCATTGATGAGAAATAAACATCGTTCTGCTTTGATAAGTCTTATTATATATGGTTTATTAAATAGCAGAAGTGGCTATCTGAATAAGTTCCTGTGTACGACTGTTAGTTTTTTAGGATCTCGAACATGCTGGGTGTATTGCTGATGGATCCGGCCTCTTGTTGCTGTGTCTTATTTCGCTGTGCCTCGTCTCGAAGCGTTTGCAGCACAGACGACTCCTTTGAATTAACGAATACAGAGAGATTCGGCAGGGGTGCAGTGGACTGAATGATGCCCGCAGGGACGGCAGCCTGAGGAGGCTCTCTGTTTCCCAGGTCACCACTGTCTTCGTCCAAGCTGAGCTGCGGGAAAAAGCTGACGGAAGGTGAGGCCACAGCTACAGGGAAGTCTAGAACCGTAACGACAAGTTCTTCTCCAGGGTGGACACCTTCCATCACAAGATTGCTGTCATCACTAGTAGGGTACTGTGGAATAGTTTGCTGGGGTCGGCTGGGGAGTGAAGGAGTCACTTCGCTCACTGGCGTTACTGGGGCTGGTGATGTTGAAACTACAGGCGATGCTACTGATACTGGTTTCCTACAAACATGCACAACATTATAAACATATCACACCTGCACACTGTTCTACGTTTGAATGTATTGAAATTATTCTAAAATAAATTTGTCATATCTGAGATGCTGAAGAGCGACTGGACAAGCAACTTTGTAAGTAATTAGTTCCTCGTGGTGCCTCGTTTGATCGCTATATGCAGTTATGGTTGAGAAATCGGTACACGGAAGTTCAGTAGTTTAACTGGTTTATGTGATTCCAAGAATGATGTCATCTATATTGAAAGTAATCGTATATGTTTTCTTTTAAGATCTGTAATCATCTAAGGAAATTGGAACGGTATCAATCTTTTTTACGTAAATTTATGGCAAATATAGTCCTACCCCCTCTTCTCCACCAATAATAATTTGTGAAGACATCGACGTTAACGTTTAGAGTTTCTGGACACGTGAAAGTTGCTGATCTTGGCACACTTCAACACCTCCTGAAATGTGTCAATCCATCACTCAGTAAAATGTAAAAATGTACCTGTTTGGTAACGAATGATGGAGGGGATCCTGCACACGCAGGGGACTAACAGAGAGAGCATAGACGACTCTAATTGCGATGGGATGACCAGATCTGACGTAGGTTCCTGATGGTAGCGGGGCTATCACTGCTGACACAGCAAGGAGTACTGCGATTTCATCATGCACCACAGTGAATCCAGAAGGGAAAGAAATAACACTCTCTGGAGACGACACCATCATTGGACTTCGAAGAAATACTCTGACGGCAGGAATCATTCCATGTAACTGCAACAAAAAATTGTAATTCTAACAAAAATTGATTTTCTATAAAACTAAGATGGAGTTAAATTTATACTTAGATAATTGTTATATGTGTGTATAGACCCATTATGGGCCCACTGCATACAATGAAATGTCTAATAAGGAAAAGTTAGCATGTAAATGTACACTCAGAAATCTGATTTTTTGTGTCGATACAATACCTCGATAGCAAAATGAGCATATAAGTTAGTTTTATTTCACGCTGCATAGTAATATCCCGAGGAATTTATAATTTAAATAAAGTCCCCACTTTTATCATCAGCAATCGTTAACATCATGTTAGTATTCTTACGAAGGGAACCACATAAATGAGTACATTCCGTTGTTAAGGTGTTGGAACCCAAAAAATTAATTTATTTATATTTGTACCAAACATTGTTCACCTTTTACACCTTGTATGTGATGACATTTTCCTCGAATAATACAATTTTCCACCTTATATTTTTTGAATAATTTGATGTCAAATACAAAATTATCCTGTTTCGTTGCACCCATAATAACAAATACCCTAACTAAGTTGTACAGAGCAAAAAATTACAAAGTATAAGAATCCCATGCGCTACCACGTTACTCATATATAAATCTAAAATAACAAACTATATATATGAAAAATATGTTAAATATAATGATATTTTTGCGTTTTTAAAGTTATTTTAAAAAGTTATTAACTGTTATATAATAATTACATATATGTCAAGCAGTAGTCCACTGCATTAGTTTATGATGGCATTTTTTTCATCTGTGCAAATTAGTTAGTATTGGTTATTATGGCTGCAACAAAAGAGAAGAATTTTGTATTTGACATCAAATTATTCAGAAAATGTAAAATAAAATTTTTTTTTATTCGAGGTAAATGTCATTACATACAATGCGTACAAGGTGAACAATATTTGGTATATTTATAAAATAGATCATTTTTGGCGTCCAACACCGTTACAATGTATGTATGCATATAAAGGTCGATTCAGGACTGAGAGTGTTAATTTCGGGAGGCCATACCTTACAAGAAGCAATGCGGAAATGAATTTGCGCATTTTTTGATACAGTGAGAATTGTGGCGCTACGTGCCACTGAAAATCGAATTTAATATTATATTTCATAAAATATTTTCGAGACCATTTTAGATTAAGCAACGCAATTTCGAAGTGTTACAGGGAAGGGAGATCTTCAACCAGTCATGTGGTGTGTGGTGGTGATATCACCCCTTCCCCCCTTCTGTATGTACGCGGGGTTCACCTCCCCTTTTTTAGCTATTACTTTCGAAACACTGAGATATAATGCATGTTTACGTACGGCATGAGAATTATAATGTGAAAAGCAACAAAAAGGTCGTCTTGTCGGTACTGTTTTAGCGATATCACAATTTGTAAGTTTAAAGGTATACAAACTTAAATACAGTGTAACATAAGAATCAGACGTTGTCCTCAAGTAGTTACAAGCAGGCATGGACATGCTTTGTTAGATTTGGAGCATGTCGATACATTACCACAGAGGTGAAGGGCTGTCGTTTGACACTGAGGACATGGGTTATATAAAACATATTGCCTTCACAATAATACGGATGGTTATAAATACTTAACTTACTGCTTGAAATCACGGAAGACTGTGCTGCAATAAAGGTTAACGAGAATGCGCAAATTACCACACAAACTGGAAACTTTTCTGCATATCTCCGACTTGCTGCCGCTGCATTACACAACAACAACATTTTGGCATACATTAAAACAACGTCACTGAGCTCCGCATTACACCACTCTCATTAAAACTGCGTCGCGTTGCGTACAAGAGTCAACTCGGCTCTACATGGCTAGATACTACGTTTCGTAATAATCCCTCAGGTATAATGGGGCGCTGCCTTCGCGCGCATTATAACCGCTTGTTCTCCAGAATGTTGATGTGATGTTACCATCGGGCAACAAACAGTCCTCTCGGTCTACTTAGCAGATAAGAGCATTACATCATTTAATTTTCACAAACCAGACGTAAATTGAAAACTATTTTGTCTGACAATTGCTACATGCTTATACCATAATGTTGTAATACCTATTGTAATAAGACAGTGCGCTAAACTTTGTGTGCTGTAATACCTAACTTAACAAATGTGAATATAATCTCTGTCGATAACATGATTGCAGCGACTGTAGTTAGATGCCAATAACGACATTATGAACGCGTGCTTTCATTAAAAACATAACAATAACATATACGTTTTGTCAATAGCAATTCGTAATGTGATGATACAACACTTGTAATCCACTTAATCCACGGCCCTTGCCTCATTGCTTAACTAAACTCTACGCCTCTGTATTAACTTATCTACATTCATACCAAATCAGTAACAAGGCATGTCCATGCCTGCTTGTACCTACGCGTGGACAACGCTTGATTCATATGCTATATTGTAGGTCAGTTAGCATACCCCTCAGGCATTCTTACGCATACTTTTAACCATACAAATGCTGATATCGTGAAAACAGTTAGCCTTAGCGAGTGTCGACATGACGGCCATATTTGTTACTTTTCACATTATCATTAATATACCTATGTAAACGTGCATTACATCTCAGTGTTTCCAGAATAAAGTGCCAAAGAAAAGGGGTGAACCCAACGTACGTAGTAAGGGGGATGATATTACCACAACACTCATAACAGGCTGAAGGTCTCCCTTTCATGTAACACTATTAAAAATTGTGTTGCTTAATCTCAAATTGTTTCGGATATATTTGTCGGATGTGATATCAAATTCGATTTACAGTAGCACGTAGCGCCCATATTTATTACTTTATCAAAAAATGCCCAAATATATTTTTGCTAAATATATTTCTGCTTTGTTTCTCGAAAGGAATCACCTCTCCGAATTAACACACTCAGTCCCGACTCACTCATAACATACCAACTTATGAATTGCATTTTGTAGGGAATATTTTACTGTAAAAATTCTATAAAAATAAAAGAGATATCTATATAATGTAAATAATATAATACTGTGAATAAAGATTTTG
Organism: Clitarchus hookeri; assembly: GCA_002778355.1. Taxonomy (NCBI): domain Eukaryota; kingdom Metazoa; phylum Arthropoda; class Insecta; order Phasmatodea; family Phasmatidae; genus Clitarchus; species Clitarchus hookeri. The sequence goes on from NQII01001869.1 coordinate 399,039, forward strand.
GTATCGTAATCCTTTATTCTGCATACCTTGTTGTTCACAACCACTTTCCTTTCCTGCTAGTACCTTATTTTTCTGACAGCTGGCAACATGCGAGGGGCTCCCAAAATATATGCCTAAACTCAAACAAATATTTGTTTCCCATTTAATACAGTAAATTACAGATATAATTTCTTAACGCACTTTCGTCTGCACACATGCAAGAAATTCTTATGAGATATTAGAAGGCATAGATAGAAGTATCTTGTGTGTTAAATGACTAAGCAAATGTAATCGTCCATCAGATGTAATGGAATCGGCCGAGTAGTTCTAAAATATGATTTAGGTCTTGTTATATGAAGGCTATAGCCATGCCCATCTTTAGTAGGAGGCAGGAGTTTTGAAATGTTGCAACACTGCGCTAGGGCCAAAGCGTAGCATATCCATAGCTTGGCCAGGCGCATTTGTGAAACACGAACTTCGTTTATTGTACTTTTGATGCGGGTGCATCGTAAATATTTTACATACGTGAACTTCACGTGAAAATTTTCCTAGAAGATGTATACTTTTTTTTTTTGCTAAGAAAATGCCGAAGAATTGTTCTGCCCTTGACTGCTGTAGCAACTATACCTTAGAAATATGTTCATGCTACATAAACGTATTTTCATTTCCAAAAGTAGAAGAACAGAGTGGATTTAAGCATTCCTAGAGATGAATGGGCACATTCTGCGAATTTTGTTGTGTATAAAATATGCCAGTGAACGTTGATGCCAAGATGTCAGATTTTTGGGATGAAAATTATTTTATCCCTATATGTACACCATAATTTCCGCATCAGATCTCACGTTTGTGTGTCGCACTAAAATTTCAAATTTGAAAAGTGGTCTCAAATGTATAGTATTTACTGTAAGTATTTAACTAATTGTCCTATCGTTTATTCCTTTCAGACTGACGTAAAATATACACAGAGTATCTAGCTTCATTATGAGGAAATATTCATTAGAGCGAACATGACATGACTACAGGACTATTAAAATTTCTCTTAGAACAGCAACAGGTTTGGGTTAAGAAAAATAAGTAATCTTCTGTGAACATTTACTTTGTGATTTTCTGATAGCTAAGAGGTATCATGCGTAGGTACTACAGCACTCTCAGATCGGCAGTTTGTTGGTCCTCCCACCTCCTAAGTACCAGCAACAAATATCGTCTAGAATTGTGGTCTTCGTTACGATGATACTGAAAACAATCACTTTCCAACCATGGTTGTTTAGTACTAAGCTACGTGGGAGGAGTATTTCGACATAACCTCACAATATAATAAATATATGCAATAGCTGGTATCAGTAATACATGTGGGAAATTAAGTGGCAGGACAGATAACGACGTTTCACAAGAAGTGAAAAATCCTGTCACTTAGTATTCTGTAACTTCAAAATAATTTTTTCGCTCTTACCAATGAAAAATACATCAATTTTGTTGTGAAATGCATAATAATATATGAAATGTCAAAAATTTGGTGCATGCACGTATACTGACTGTGTAGACAGTTACTATTTTTGCTGTTTGCACATATTCCCGTTATAATACAATATCTTGTTTTCAATATTATGTCAGTTAATAAAACAAGAAGTTGCTAATATAACTAATGAGCCTACTTTCCTCTACACGGTTGCAAATAATTTTTAACGAAATGCTTAAAACTGTAGATGGTAGGTAGGTTCTCACGACTCGTTGACAGCAATATAATTAGCGATGGAACCAGAGACATATTCATCAAAAGGGAGACGATTAAAAATACACACGTGCCTTAGCCAGGACTCTTACCCAGAAAAGCTCTACCATAAGCTAGCTTGCAATCAACTACATTGCGGAGTCATGATTCCGAGCATTAACTCCGAATGTCATGAGTCTAATGTTTTGAATGATATGATTTACTAACCTGAAATAGTTCGAGAGCCATAATTTTGAAGAAAAAAAAAAATTTGCCTGAGCCACTTTAAAAACGTAAGTTTATATGACCCACTGTAGTGCTTCTTGTATCAAGAATTAGGTGGAAATTGGTTGATAAGTCCCTGAGATATAGCATAAAAATAGTTTCTTATATGGTGCTATCTTACACAATTGCCTAAAAATAAAAAAAATAAAAAAAATAAAAAAGGCTCGCTATACCTAAAACTTTAATTTTACATGCCCTTCTGTAGCACTAATTGTATGTAAATTTTGGTGAGAATCAGTTGATTACTCCTCGAGATTTGACATAAAACCTCCATTTTTTCATTTTACAATATTCATAAATGGAGGACAAATATTTATATATTAGCACATTCGAGAGTTGTCATGCATAATGACAGTTATCAAAGTTAAGTTATAATCGGTTGCCTGGTTTCGTAAATATAGCATTCTATGCTAAAATGTTTGTAAAGCCGCCATTTTGAAAATAACTGTCTGGCCCACTTAAAACACATTGACTAATATGACCTACAATAGTACACATATTTCGCTTAATTAGGTCAGAATCGGTTGATTGTTTCCGGAAATATGACAAAAAATTATATAGTTTAATGTGGAACAATCTTAGAAAATGGCGGAGAAATGACACTTTTTATTGACACATTAGGTGGTTGTAATATATTCTGCCAGCATACAAATTTAAGTTGAAATTTGTTTCGTATTTTATTGATATATTTTGTTTCATACAACTTCAGTAAAGTTTGACAGACGCTGTGACCAACCTACACAGGATGTAAACAGTAAACGTCCCTATTTGCAAAGTACTGTCTCAGCTGATGGTTGTTGCGGGATGCGTGCTATTATGTTGGTGGTCTTTGCGATGATTGTAGAAGAAAATATTACGCGGCATTAAAAATTAAAATGTAGAAATTCAATGATAATTGCAAAATTTATGGTTAACATTGTGCTAATAGACTAATGCACAATTTTTCTGAATTATAGGGCAAGGGCTTTAAAAACATTTAGAAATATTATGGTAGAGCATGCAAACATTACGGTTATGTGAAAGGTCTCACTCCATCAATATCCCATTGTCTATGGTCTCCACCCGCCCGGTGAAATGCCATTGCCATTGGTCTCTCTTCCATCGTAATTTATCTATGTGTGAAAATTCCTTGCTGGTGGTGTCGGAGTATTATATTTACAGTTAATAATTTTTGTATTTGCGTATTAAATTAAATGTATTTTGTCGTATATGTCTTTTTAGAACAGTCTCCTCAGTGAAATGAATTATTGACACTTGTTTCGCGTTCAAGTGTTTTGTTAATTAAATAAGTCAGCAAATAAATTACTTCTTATCAGTGTCCGACAAAAGTGATTTTAGTGAATTAATCATCCAAACCTCGCCACGTGTTTGGGAATTACTAAGTGAACAGCAAGTTTGTGTATTTTGTAAAAATATTTTCTTAAATTATTGTTTGAAATTTTTTAAATGTATTTCGACTTTCAAGAAACCTTATCGAATCTCTAATGATTCTTACGTGGGAAGTTAAATTTGCTGAAAATATTTACATTGTGCATTTCACACATCAATATTAAGAGTGACGTATTTATTGCTTTTTGTTCTTGCGGGAGGTTTTCAAATGTACGTGGCCTAAATAAACGTAATTTTGGTTTATTTAATTATATAAAAAATTGCAACAATATTTACGTGTTGAGTATTTCTCGCATCGGCACGAACAGCGATACATTTATCGTATTTTGTTCTTTCGGTGAAGTTAAAATTTTAGTATTTTAGTAATTCCGTACGAACAAAATTTTCCACTGCATCTTCATAACAATGTAAGTTCCAATCGCCACTCTCTCATAAGAAGAACCGCAAAATAATCACGTCTCAGGAAATACGTTAAACTGGATTTCCCCACACTACCAATAAAATAAACAGTACCCTAACTGGTATATTATGTGATCATAACAAAAACTTAACAGTTGGGAATGGCGACCAGCTATGGTAGCCTAAGAACTGCACTGAAGTTGTCAGTCTTTCAATACCTGCTATTGGATTTGCAATTTGTTTACAAAGATCGTTTTCTTCACCGACAGAACAGCTGTGGCGGAGGGATACCTCGTAACTGCACTTCTTTTCGAGAACTGTCAAAATTTACTGAAGTTATGTGAAACAGAGAATAGCACACTAAGCTAAAATGGCTAATTGGTTGCCATTTGGAAAATGTGCCATACCGATCTGAAACATACCAAATTACATCACCTGCCACAGTGCTGCTTATCTGCTAAATTAGGTAATAATAAGTCATTTGTTTCCTTAGATATGATATAAAAACTATATGTATATACGTAGATATTTACAAAATGGTGGACAAAAGATATTTCGAGTGGACACATTAAATAGTTGTTATATATATATATATATATATATATATATATATATCNCATGAATTTGACGACATAGCATACTAAGCTACAATAGCTATATGACCGCCATTTTTAAAATAAGTGTTTTATTTACAACATAGAATTTTTGATGTCCTATTACAGTACTCCTCGCTTGCAAAATTTGATTGTAATTGGTAGACTATCTCCCGATATATGAGAAAAAAACGTAATTTCTTCATGTAACGATATATTACAAAATGGTAGACAAAGAGTATATTTGTTAGCATTTACGATACTTGTCATGAACACTTTCAGCATACCAAAATAAAGTACCAACGACACAATGCATTTCAGAATTAAATTATTACATGATGTACTGTCAACATAACAATTCGGTTTAAATCGGTTGAATGGTTTCTGAGATATGACATATCACCCTAAATTTTAAAATGACAGCCATTTTGAAAGTAAGTGCCTCATCCATTTAAATTATTTATTATATGTGGTCTATAATAGTATTCCTTAAATGTCAAATTTTGTAGAAATTGGTTGTACAGTTTCCAAGATATATTCTAAAATCTTTTATTATTCATGTTGCATTATCTTCGAAAATGGCTGCCTAACAACATTACCGCTTTGCAGATTAATTATTACATAATGTATTGTCAACTTATAAAATTTGGTTTAAATTGGTTAAATGGTTCCCGATATATAAGATATTGTCCTAAATTTTATAATTGCCGTTTTTTTGAAAATAATTATTTCTAATTAATTAAAAACTACAAAAGTCAGATGTCCTTACTAAATATTATAAGTTGACCAAGTTTGGTGAAGTTCGGCTCATGGTTTTAAAAATTATTAAGGGAGGGGACATACAGTACATTCAAGACAGATATTGTGTGATTGCATAAGCTTATCTCTCCTTCGGAAAGTAGGCTAAAAAGAGAAAATGGGCGCAATGTATTTTAAATGGGGAACAGAGAAAATGTTGACTGGATCCCTGACCTTGCTGGCCACCATGTTGTGATGCCATCTTGCATCAAGGTGACCTTGACCATCTGCCCATTACCTTGACCTTGTGCCCATGAACATTGAATGACCTTAAAATAAAAAAAGCAAAAAAATCACAAAAAATCTTAAAAATCAGGAATAAATGACATTAATGAACCCGACAGATAGGTCAGTTATCTATGACTACACCCTTGACCCAGGGGAACATTGACCTGGATCCTATGAGACAATGAATTCGAAAAATCAAGAAAAACCACAAAATTAGTTTAAAATATAAAAATTGCTAAAATTAATTTAATCAACCCGACCACTATCTTGGATATCCATGACCTTTATATTCGGATGACATTAGAGTCAAAAACGAGAAAATCCCCAATAAAGTATAATATAGTATAAATCAGAGAAGGAATTATATTGTATACTCAACAATCATATTGGATATCCGTTACCTTCAACTTAGGACAACCAAAAACCTAAAAAAATAACATATATCGACAAAATCCTAACAAATCACAAAAAGGGAAAACTACATTAATGTCCACGACCACCATCTTAGATATTCGTGACCTTGACCCAGACTCCAAGCAAGCATAAACACAAAAATATTGTAAGAAATTAATAAAAATTGGAAATTTGAAAAAATTTGTAAGTATTTTTTCAAATAGTTTCACACAGCAGGTTCAGGGTCCAAAACAAAGACGGGGGAGCACACATTCTCCTCGCTCGACGACCAGCAGATGACTGACCTCCATCACCAATTCCTCCAATTATTTGTGTTATTTAAAATACCCCCCCCCCCCCCNATATCAAGTCGACCCACATCCACACAAATATCCTTCCTACGAATAATGGGCTCACATCACACTCCCTTATTACTTTCATTCTCTCGAATTCCTACCCTCGCATCACCCACTGACAATTTACGCAATATTTTTTAATCCCCTTGCTGGTGATTTCACAATGACATCACATTGATCACTCGTGATTGGTTGCTGGTCACATGATATATATCTCGTCATATGCAGATAATGTGGCGAAGGGTGCGCAACATTACAGTTCTTCGTCAGTGTTAGGAAATAGCCGACTCGGGCATAAGAGCGTGGGGCGTTGGAGCACGGAGCTGTTCATGCTCTGTCATTTCGGTAACCCAGCGCCCATCTTGTCAGCCATGTTGGATGTCGGTGACCTTGACCTTGACCCAGGGACCTTTAACTTTGAAAACAAAAAATACTTAACATTCTTAAAAAAACATTTAAAAATTATAAAAAAAATATTAAAAACAATATTAAAAAATGTGTTAATAATTTTATTTTAAAACATTATACAATTAAAATTTAGAATTTTTGTGCTCAGGGGGGATGGGGAACCAGAGCCGACCAGTCACCATGTTATGACATCACCCGACCACCATATTGGATCCAAGTGACATTGACCTTGACCCCATGCCCATGACCTTAAATGATCTTAAACTAAGAATGTAACAAAGTTCTCGAAAAATTGCAAAAAAATATATAAAAATATTAAAAATTACCATAAAACATTTATTTGAAATATAAAATTAATAAAAAAATATTATTTAAAAATATATAAAAAATTAAAATTTCGAATGTTTGGGTTCAGAGGGGATAGGACCTGGAGCCGACCAGCCACCATGTTATGTCCTCCCCAACCACCATTTTGGATCCATGTGACCTTGAACTGAACCTTTGACCTTGACCCTGTACCCTTGAACTTAAACCCAAAAATTCGCAAAATTAAAAAAAAAAAAAAATTTGAATGACCAAAATACTATTTTAAAAATGATAAAATATTATAAATAAACTTATCATAAAAACTTACATTTCCAGAGGTCCGCTCAGAACCATGTCCAGGAGACAACTAACCCCCTCCAGTTAATCACATTGTATTGACATTCCCCTCCCCTACTCCCTCACAATTGGCTATTCTGTCGAATGCATTTTGTTTTTTATTTTTTCTTTTGTTTAAATTTTCATTACCTAGGTGTCACTAGTGCATAAATTACCGATTCACCCCCCTCCATGCAGTGTCTAATTTCTCGATTTAGCCACCAGGCGAGCTGTCGTTCTTTCTCACCTATGCTCGGCAGACCATCATGGATTCCTCTTTTGCTTAGCCACCTTTCCTTCATGCTCAGTCTTTCCACATCAACCATCTTGGATTTCATCCATGCTTTGTTATTTCATGTTAGTCATCTTATATTTCATTACTACCACCTTAGCATCATCACCTTGTTTCCCAATTACTTATGCTCTATCATTCAATGTCATCCATCTGGGACTTAATTTGTCTAAGCCACCAGGTGGCAGCCATTATTGTTTATGTTTTTAACATGTAGGTGGCGCTGTCGGTTATCTCCATATTGGATTCTATTTTTAATACATAGGTGGCACTAATTTCTCGATTATGCTGCTTGCTATTATCTTGTACTGAATGATGCCGATGTCCATACCCGCAAAGTATGTAAATTGACATATTTAGTTTCTGTTTAATTTTTTACATTGGTATTTTTTATTTTTTTAATATACTGGGTGTGTCGCCCGCACCTATTTATCCGATCTATGCAACCCATACACAATACTACCCATATAACATAACATCGATAGTTGCAGAACACCATGTGTTCGTTGATGCATTGAGAAGCAGTCACGTTTCAAAGAATGCACACCTGATTATTGTGTTGAAACAGATTATTGCGTTGTTTCCCGAATATGTTTGTACATGATGATTGCATCCGTAGTAACACACATCTGCCTCGCTAAGAGCCATTGTGCTTCTTCATGTGACATAAAAATAATCACCACTTACTGTACTGACGAAAATAAATCAGCGCACATGTACTGTTATGTAGCGATTTTTTTTTGCGCAGCTGAATGGTGCAGGCTGACAACAGCGTCGAATGTTCAGCTAACAGACGAGGTGCCGTAATGAGTACATACACGGTATGGGTCTTGGCTACACAAGAGAGAATTATTTTACAGTGTAGGCGATGTTTTGTAAATGGTTAGTATTGTGTACGGGTTGCATAGATGAGGAAATATAGGCGCAGATGACTCACTCGGTAATGGTTTTTATCGTCAATGCCTTAAAAGAAAAATAATTCATTGCTCTCCTCCTGCACATGCTCACATAAATAGTATTAAAACAAACTCTCGCAATAGATTATTAACACCACTGAATTAATAAGTATTTCAGAGAAGCAGAAGTGACTATATAAGAAAATAAACACATATTACTGTACATATATAAACTTAATTTATTTACTTATTATATATATTCTATTACTTTAATTATTATGTACATTCTATTTTTACATTTCTCAGATGTTTGCAGATCGTGGAAAAACACCAACAGTCGTATCTGAAATAACCCCGATTCTTCGGTTCATCGATGATTGAAGCTATCTCAAAAATGTATTGAGATCCTCACATTTTTGCAGGTCAACCAAATATCTCAGTCTACCAACAGGTTCATTAGGGTCTTCGGGAAATATATAACGAGCGTTCTTGACTCCTTCTGCCATCTTCACACCACTTTTCGAATGAAACTCGTTGGAGAAATGTGTGGGAATGTCGAGATAATCATCATCCTTCTCTTTAGATACTTCATCCAAACTGTCATCGTAGTATTATCATTAATGCTGTCTTCATGATCGTCTTCACTTCCTGTTTCATTCTCAGTATTAAGTTTACTTTCCTTTGTAGGAGTCACAAGTTCATCATCAGTATTTAGAGCCGACATTTGTTTATTTTGAAGTTCTTCGACCTCACGCGAATGTCTTGCAAGTGTACATTTCACACATACCGACTCCATCATGCCTCGTAAGTCTCTCATTCCGTCATTAGCATCAACTGTCTCGTCATAATCATCTGTGAAATCAAGACACATCGATGCAGCAGAGGGCATTGGCGACATCACTTGCTGGCTCTCAAAAGACGAATCCTTGCTGTTCTTTATGTGTTACTTTATTGCATCACCTTCCATAATCTGCATGTTGCCATTGTCATAATACTTCATCATTTGAGTTAACTCGTCGTCTGCGAACATTTTAGGTAGTGTATTAACAGGAGGTAACGAAGTCATCACATGCTGTTTCTCAGTATGCGAAAAAAACATTACATTTATAGGCCAAATTGTGTTCATTTAAGTTATTATGTAGAGTGAACTGTATGGAACATAAATAGCAGCTGAGAAAAGCATGAGATGGGTTCTTAAAACAGTCACTCTAATCATTTCGCTGCACAATGCGACTTTTACCGAAGGACACAGTAACAGCATTGTTTTCCATGTACATTTTGGACACTCGAAGGTATGCATCTAGTCGTACATTACATACTCGATTTCATATAGCTAGTGGCTCGCAGCGTCTTCAATCATACATTCATTCATACACTTTATTCCTGCAGACTGACTCCTGCTGACTCCTGCCGACTGACTCCTGCAGACTGACTCCTGCTAACTGACTCCTCTAGAGAGACTCCTGCCGGTTGACTCCTGCAGACTGACACTTGCAGAGTGACTCCTGTCGACTCAGTCCTGCCAACTTACTCGTGCCGACTGACTCCTGTAGACTGACTCCTGCCAAGATGTTACTGATTTGCTGGTTTAAAAACTAACCTATGATGCATGAATATATTAATTTTGTACTGTTAAAAAAAAAAAAAGAATTAATTCATTTTTTTATGTTTAGTGTTAAACACGTCCATCATATTAGTTTAATTTCAATTTGGGATATTATTTTATTTCATTTAATTAAATTGATTTTGAAAGAGATAATTATCTCAGTGAATTCCATTCATTCTAACTAATTGGGGGCCTTCTTACGTTCACATTGTTCTGGCCTCACATCCTTACCAAATAGGCTCCAGCTAAGTTGTTAAAGCATTTCCAGGCAGTTAAAATGCGCACACGTTTTCTTACAGGATGTGTATTTTTAACTCTCTGTGTATTTTTCGTGTTGCTGTCACATTCAGCTGCAAGCCTTTTTTGCTTTTTGCTGTGTCCTTCAAGCTCAGTAATTTTACATCTCGCATCATTTTTTTCACGCTTTTACATGGGGTTAAAGGCATCAAAAGCTGCTGTTTGTGTAAGCTTATGCCATCTAGTGGCAACCGCTGAAGCATAGCTGCGTGCCTTTTCCGAGCGCTCAATGCATATCGGCGGCACATTATTCATCCCATTGGCTAGCTGAGAACACCTGACTTGATGGTGTGCAATTTTAGACTTCACTTGTGATCAAAATGTAGATTCGTCGATCTAATTTTTACTTTTCATCTTTTAGTTTAGATGTGCAACAGTGTAGTTTAGTGCTGGTAGGCTATGTTAGTGTAGTTTTCAACCTCTTTTATTGGTAGGTTTTGATCTACTGCTTTCCTGACCCAGTTTCGCAGTAACTGTGATTTTTTGTATTAATTCGTGCCCAAACTTTACAGAGGTCACAGCTTCACAGATCGCAGTTTTGGAGATTTGCAGTCCTATTCGCAGTATCACAGTTATCTAAGTTCGAGTTCCCGGTACCTCCGTACCGACCAGTAGTATGGGAAGACTGTAGCTTCACAGTCTAACCTGGTAGCCGTCACATTCACCGAAGAACGGCCACGGAGCCTTCTGCTTTCTTCTCTCCGCTGACTCTCCCCACTACATTTTCATTTTCGACGGGGGTGCTGCCGCGCGCATATTTTTTGGATTCGCTCCTTTGTAAGGCGGCCTGCTCCTTGGCAGACTCGGCTCCTCTCCATTTCCCTCCCTTGATTACGCCTCCTTGTATATTATATTTTTTAATTCAGGCGCTAGTTTATAAACGTTTTACTCGCCTTGTGCGATATGCATTCTACGCCTCATTCTACACCTGCGAAGAATATCGTCGCGTTGACACCTGCTAGAGCTAATATAAATTGTAATTTGAGCTAAAATTGTCAGTTTACCTATTCTTGGATTAGGGTGTATTGAGACACAGTCTAAATAATTTAGTTGTGTGAGCGGCTGATTATGCTGGAGCTTGTAAAATGCTGAGTCATGGTCACAGCTTTTCATTTGTGGGTCAGTTTAGTGTTTTTGAAATAATTATGTGGCGTAGTATTTGGTTTGTCTCGGGCTTTGCAGTGAGTTAAATTTTTCTAAATTCTGAGTTTTGAATGCTGGACTAAATTGTAGTTTCGGCCTAACTAATTTCTTGCTCTCAGTTTAGTTCCAGTTGCTTTAATGTGTTGTGTATAGTTTTTTGTCTGCAGCACAATGATTTACTTTAAGTTTAATTGTCGCTACCATGCTACCGCGACTTATGCGTTGGGCGTATTCTGTTGAAGTGTTGCAATTGTCGTCGTCGATTATTTATTCGATTGATCTCTTTAGGGTCTACGGACTGCCACCATCGATTCACTTAAAAAAATATATATATTTAATATTTTAACTTGTATTTTCATGTAAAGGAGGATTTACTGAGCCTGAAGTGCTGCCCTCCTTTAGTTAAATTGCTCCACTAAATATCTTGAATTTATCTAGCATCAAAGTAACTATTTGTATTTTTATAAACATAAAAAAATTACTCTACTTGTTTTTTCAATTAAATATTCATTGTATATTTCGGAGTAATATAATACTTTTGAATAAGCAATTGCGCAGTGGTTTAATTTTGCTGTATGAGTGTTTAAAGTATTTCTATTAAACAGAGTAACTTTTTGATATTTTTGAGACATTTAACATTACTTGGCTTGTTTGCGAGTTTAATATTTATTGTACTTTGAACTACACAATAATTCAAAATAACAATTTAATCTATTTGTATGAGTATTTTAATGTATATTTTTTTTTGCATTGTGTGCCTTTGGTATTCAGCATTTTGTTATATTTTTGTAAATGTCCAAAGCAAGTATTGAATCCTAAGGTGCTGCTAACTTGTAAAATATTCTCAAATTACAGAACTTGAAAGTGACTAAGTTTTGGTATTATTTGTGCTACAGCACTAGTGATTTTGCGCCAATCTGCTTTATTTTCTTCTCATATCTGTCTTTTGTATTTGTTACATGAAATGGCCCAGGTGGGATTCATCTACACTCTGAAGAGGGACGAGCTGATAGATTTTCTACGTGATCTTGATTATGAAGTGGATGAGGCCTTGGTGGTGGCAGAGCTGCGCCGAGTGGCTGTGGGCTGTTAGCGTGGTCAGGGTCTGATGGAACCACCCTCCAAGTGAGCGAACCTGGCGACTGTCACCAATGGAACCCCTAAAATTTACAAATTATTCATGCTTTCCCTTCAATGTATTTCTCTGCTGACTTCCTTAGAACCTGTCCACATTTTGCAATTTTTATTGCCACAAATAAGTTAGCCAGTTTGTTTTTGAGTTAATAGGACAGTTTGTTAAAAGCCATTGCTATCAAGTGTGAAGGATTTGTATTAAAGTTACGCCGAAAGGAGATTATGTGCATAGAAGGTAGTAAGAACCTTTTTGAATTTTTTATGTCGTGTGACTCAGGCTCTGTTCCTCCCGCACATTAAGCGCCAATGTAAATGTGACTTAATTTTTATATTTCATAGGCCAGATGAGCCAATGTGTGAATGTGTATATTACATGTGTGCATATCATGGGGCCTTGTATCTGGAAATGAGCGAAACAGAATAAGTTAGTGTCATCAATGACAATTTGGCACCCCATGTACGTGCAAAATGCACGCTCGTTTCCACGCCATGTAATTTTTGTGAGCTGTGCCTGCTGGCAGTCGAGGTTCAAGGTTGCCAGTGAATATTGTGTTTGTTTCCCCCCTCTCATGCGAGCCGACCGGGACAGCAACTCCGCGCCACCCGACCGCCTTTGCAATATACAGGCCGTCGAGCAACGCTGTTCTCCGGTGCATTGCAGTGATTGCACTGCTTTAGGCCATGCTGCCAGAATTTGTCAGCTCAGCAAGTGTTTAATGTTAGAGAGGAAATTTTTTCGTTACGGCGAGCTCGGGCACCTGCGTAGTTCTTGCCAAAATACGGGAAACTAAATGTTACTGGGAAGGGGCATGGGCCTTCCAGTCGCGTCAAAAATAAAGCCCTGTCCACTGTCAGGAAGTGTACAGTTTTGATCACTTGTGGGGAGCAAAATTTTTCCACCTTGGTTGAAACCGTGGCTACCCATTGTGTTATAAGTGATTCATTTTAAATATGCTGCTCTATTCCAATATCATTTCCAAGGGGCGTGTCAGTTGTATTTCAGAGACACGTTTGTGTATCGCTAGCAGCGACGTTGTTAAGGGTAATGTAGTGGCAAACCTATACTTTAACATCAGTAGGCTTTCTTGAACGTTTCTGTTTTGGGTTTTTTTCTCATCTGTCACATTATGTGATTTTTGGGTAAGACTTGGCCGTCAGTTAACCTTGACGAGTTTTATTTGTCATTTGGGTTCACTCTGAACATCAGGATGGGATTGCGGGTCGACGCAGTTCCAGAGGTATTTTCTCCTTTTTTGGATGTCACTAGTTCTTCCAATGAATTTATTGTGTGTGTGTGAATACATCGAGGCAAGAATTTAACAATGTGATCTCTCCACGCATAGGAAAGTGTAACATTCTCCCTTACAAGTTTTCGCTGGCAGACGTCATCACGGTCCGGGATCATAGTTTTAAATTACCCCTTTCCAAGCTCCAAGCGTTCCGAGAAATTATTTCCCGTTTTTTCCTTATCCTTTTCCCGTCTAATTTGGTTGTTTTGGTTTCCCCCTTTCTAATCCATGTTATTTTTGCTTGATCTCCACCTTTCCACCGAGTCGAGCCGAGCTCATCCTATCGCCACTGTGGTCGTGGGCCGAAATGAGGAAAGAGAAACATATTTTTATTATTTGTGCTATGAAACAATTGAACTCAGGATTTGTAAACTTTCCACAGTTTGTTAATTTTTAACAGTTTGTAAACTTTCAGATTTTAAAAATGAACTATAAAATTTTAAAAGTAAAATTTGTTTATCATCGGAACCAAGTAAAACTTGACTTATCAAATATTTTGATTTTACTAAAATATTTATGTCCTGGCATTTAAATACGCATATACAATAAGCATTATTTGTAAGGGGCCCCACTTATATTAGACATGTTTTCACCATGTTATTTATATACATTTTATTTATGCCAGATAAATATATAGTTTTTATTATTTTTATTTTAAAATATATCAAAAGTTTAATTTCCTTACTACTTGCGGAATTATCTACTTTACTCTCTTATGGATAATATATAACTTATATTCACATTGTTCTAATTATTTATTAATTACTTTTGGCCTTTTGCATCCAGCATGCATATATATTTGAATACTTTATTTCTTTTTGGTAGCAGTAATTAAGACAGCAGTAACTAAACTAAAGCAAGGCAACAATTTATATATGCATATAATTAATCGCGTTCATTGAATGTCGTGTCGGGTATCAGCCATTTGTCATATGGCGCATGGTCAATGCTCTTTTAAAAGCTCATGCCCGACCGAATTCTCAAGATAAACGAACAGATGCTGGATAATTCACCATCGATACCACTCACTCGCGATCCATGATAGTCAATGTAGCACCATCCGATCGGGACTCGAAAAGACAACACACTCGCCAAAATCTTCGGTGCCTAGAAGCATTCGGGTTCATGATTGACTGGGGTCAGCATCAAGATTGTGGTCATGGAAATGAACGTAATTTTCCTTTTTTTGGGATTTTTTATAATTTTTTTAATTTTCTCGATTTGTGGGTTTTTGTTGTCCTAAGGTCGAGTTAAAGGTAACAGATATCCGACATGCTGGTTGAAGTATAAATGGAAATTTCTCTTTTGGTTTTTACGGCATTTGATGAATTTTTGGAATTTTTCTAGTTTTTTGACTATAAAGTTATTCATAGGTCAATGTTATGGAAATCCAACATGGCAGTCGGGTTTATTGGTTCAAATTTACACAATTCATAAATTTTAAAACGAATGTTTGGTAATTTTTTATTTTCAACTTTATTTCACGGGTTTAAGGTCAAGGCCACCCTAAGTCAAGGTCTAGGTAATGGAAATCCAACTTGTCCATCGGGTTCATTAACATAATTTTCCTGATGTTTGACGATTTTTGTTTTATTCTAATTTTAATGTCATTAAAGGTCGTGGGCTCAATGTCAAGATTACGAGCACATGGCCAAGGAGAAGGTTACCTGGATGCAAGATGGCATCACGACATGACGGGCGGCCGGTTGAAACTTTTGTCCCTCATTTCCTCTGTGACCCATTAAAAATTATTGAGCTTTATTTATATATTCACTTACCTACTTATCGAATGAAAGAAAGTTTTATGAGATCACTTTCCTGTCTGCATGTCTGTGGGTGTGTGCATGTTTCCCACTAAAAACTTTTGAACCCATGTACCGAATTTCACGAAACTTAGTACACATGTATAACCTAGTAAGTACATCTGAATTTTCTTGTTTTCGACGACGTCGGAAGTTTACTCTCAAAATAGCGGCTATTAAAAAGTTATTGTTCTTGTTTCAGGAACCATCAAACCGATTTAAACCTAACTTTGCATGTTGACTTAACATTATGCAATCACTGAATTCAAGGATTAATATAATTGTAAGTCCGCCATTTTGCAAGATCGCACACCATGAAAAACAAACCTTTCACTTAATACCTCGAAAAATACTCAACCGATTCTCGTCAAATTTGGTATGTAATTCATACTCTCGTAGGTTAAATAAACATATGAGATTTAAATCGATTAGGCTCTTATTTTCAAAATGGCTATTATACAAATATTTTAGGTTTATTTGGTATATCTATCATATTGTTCGACAAATATAGACTAAATTTTGTATTCTGAAATTATCTCTTATAAGCATAATATATAGAAACAAATACAGCAGAACCTCGAGTATCCGGGGTAATGGCGGGGAGGGGTAGCACGGATAATTGAAAACCACGGTTAATCGAGACACTTTTTATTTAACGAATTACATATGTACTGTAATATGGGTGTACAATGTCATGTTATAACGTTATCACTGCTTGAAATATGAAGTAATGAGTCTTTGTTTTTTGCGGTTTGAAATGGTTTTCCTTACTTAAGTTCTAATTTTTCTCAAATTCATGACGTCATGGAAGTCAAAATTTTCCTGTTCGCAGAAGTTCAGGAGGATATCAACTGCTTCCATTGCTTGACTTGGCTGAATTTTTTCTTCTTCACCGCCAACACTGTCAATATTGTCATTCGCATCGTCCTCTGAATCATCCTGTTGTGTAGGTGGAGTACTGCTTGTGCTGCCATAACGAGCTGCTATGTCACTGTCACGTAGACGTTCGAATCCCTCTTTATTATCATCTTTTTGTAGCCAATCAACAATGTATCCCCCTCTTCTATATTTTCTTCGTCATCATAACCTTGATCTAAGATTTTTGCCCACAATAGTCTTAACGTACTTGCAGGTACGTTTTCCCAATCCTCAAATACTGCGAAAATGGCGTCTTTAATGGTCCACTTTTTCAGAAAATCTTTCAATGAATCAAAATTGTAATTTTCCTATAAAATAAAACTGAGAAAAATCTTTTTGTACCTCCTTTTCAAACAGGAAATCACGCCTTGATCCATTGGCTGGATTAAGGAAGTCACGTTAGGTGGTAGGTAGTAGACAAAAATTTGACCATCCTTTGATTTCAGGGTAGTGGCTGAGGGGTGTGAAGGGGCATTATCAAGCAGAAGAACAGCTTTTTTTGGTATCCCTTTCTCATCCAGAAATTTCGTTACAGATGGTACAAAAACGTTGAAAAACCATTCACGAAAAATAGCCTGGCTCATCCAAGCTTTTGGGCGATTGTAATAGTCACATGGAAAACATCTAATTTCTGTTCCTTTAAAAGATCTTGGTTTTTTAGCTTTCCCAATTACGGTTAATTTGAGCTTGTGTGTCCCAGTCGCATTTGAACACGTCATAATGGTCAGTCGTTCTTTGCTAGATTTGTGTCCAGGAGCTGATTTTTCAGATCGCGCAGCGAGTGATTTTGAGGGTAGCATTTTCCAGAATAGACCTGACTCATCTGCGTTGAACACTTGGTCAGGGGACAGGTTCAACGTTGAAAGCAATGAATTTAATTCCTCATTCAACAATGTTGCCACAGTCAAGTCTCCATTCAGAGATTCGCCTTGGATGTCCAACTGTCTTATACCGTGTCGAGTTTTGAACCTAAATAACCAGCCCTGAGAAGCATTAAATTTTTCCTCAATTTTCAAATTTTCATGAAACCATTCTGCCTTTTCACGAACCATTGGCCCAGAAATCGGAATTCCTTCAGTACGCTTCTGTTTAAACCACTCAAAAAGAGCAGATTCCATGTCAGATAATGATGACTATTTCATAGTTTTTCTCGCATCTGATAGCTCAGAAGTGGATTCTGCAGAAGATATGAACTTGAAAATGTCTTTTTTTTTTGCTTGATTAAGTCACGCATGGTCTGTTCACCCACACCGAACTCATCCGCAAGTTTTTTTGCACTTTCACCACAATCTACAGCACGGTTTATAATCGATACTTTTTTTCTCTAGAGAAAGCACGACACGTTTACGTTTAGCACTCATTGTTGACCGCTCGGAAGGACTATGTAAAGCGACGGCCAGGACCTAACTGAGAAGTGTGAAATGAACAATTGAGCCGTTTGAAAAGGAAGAGAAGAGGGGACAATTTCTTAGACTAAATTATGGCCGCTTACCAGCTAAATTCCTAGAAAATTTTAATAAAGGTTCGGCTGCATTTTTTTCTCGGTAGTACCGGGTCTCTGTCTGAAGTTTATAGGAACTGATATACATCAAACTTCCTGCTTACTCGCCTATGCCTTTCCTTTGTGCCTGTACGTTTTTTAGAATTGAACCCCTTACAAAAACAAAAAAAAAAAATCTCCCGGAATAGTGAGCACGGTTAATCGCAAACACGGATAATCGAGACACGGTTAATCGAGGTTCTACTGTAGCTACTTTTGTCAGCCATTTTGTAAGATAGCACAGCATGAATAATGTTATGCCATATTTCGGGAAAAAATTTCAAATTACTACTAAATTTGGCAAACAGGTATTACTGTGGCAGGCGATATAAACATATGTTTTAATAGGTTAGGCAATTGTTTTCAAATGATGGTTATATAGCCATTTTAGCTTAGTATTCTATATCGTCGAAACCATGTAATCAATTCCAACTTAACTCGTATGCTAGCTATATATAAAACAGCTATCAAATATGTCTACCTCTAACATCTATTGTCCGGCATTTTGTAAGATAGCGCCAATTGAATCAACGAAGTTTTGTCTGTCTATCTCGTGAGAAAGTGAACGATTCCTACCAAATTCAGCAGACAAGTTTACTGCGGCAGGGGATATAAAGTATTTGTTTTAAGTGGGCTAGACATATATTTTCAAAATTGTGGTTATAGAGCTATTTTAGCTTAGTGAGCTATATCATCGAAATCATGTAATCAATTTCTACTTAACTTTATATCCCGGCAGTATATATTGCAAACATCCAGTGTGTCAACACAAAATTTACTTTGTTTGCATGTTGTATGATAGTACCAAATAACCAATCAAATTTTTTGTCATATCTTTGGAGAAAACCAACAGATTACCACAAAATTTGGCAAACAAGAAGCACTACGGCAGACCACGTAAATTTGTGTTTTGAGTGGGCGGGACACTTATTTAAAAATTGTGGCAATATAAACATTTTCCTCAGTATGTTATATCTACCAATTTAAGACACAAATTTTAACTGTACACTGTTTGCTGGTAGTATCTACAGTAACAATTCTATTTTTCAATACAAGGCCTCACTTCTCCGCCATTTGTAAGATTTCCCCACATGAAAGAAATAGATTTATACCATATCTCGGGAAACAATCAACCGATTCCTGCAAAATTTACCGAAGAAATCGTACTATGTTAGGACATATTCATTTATATGTTTTAAGTTGACGGGTCACTTATTTTCACATTTAACGGTGGTGTAAAAATTTCAGGTTAGTAAAGTATACAATTCAAAACATTAGACTGCTTACATGTGGATTTGATGCTCCAAATCCTACCTCTGTAATGCAGTTGACAGCACACTAGTTTAGGGTACGAAGTTTTCTGGGTGCGTGTCACAGGTGAGGGAAGTATGTATTTGTTATTGTGTTACTACTATTGCATATGTTTCTGGTTACATCTCTAATGATATTGCAGTCAACGAGATTTCAAGGCCTACCTACCACCTACACTTTTAAGAATTTCATAAAAAATGATTTGCACACATGTAGAAGAAAGTAGGATCATAAGTTATATCAGTAACTGCTTTATATACTTATGTCCCATTACATGATTTTCAACTGAGTTATAATCATAATCAATTGTAAAATAATTATGTAAATTACATAATTACAGTAATCGAATAAAGCCATAATTGGTTCTGTCCAAGAGAAATAATTTTAGGAAAACTACAACAAATAGAGTAGCCCAGGGCTATTTCGAACATGGAGCTATTCCGGTCACGTGAAGTGTGTTGTTGTTCTGTGCATGTATCCTTTGCATTGGTTTCACCATATTGCCATTAGTTTTGAGGAAGTTGTTGGGGAAGATGTTTATTCTAGTGTAATTGTGATTTCGCCATTGATTAAGCTATTGCACTGGATTTATTCGGTGAAGTTATATACCACAAGACAGTAAAATTCCCTTATTATACATTAATGTCATCAAACTTAAGCTGCAACCCTTAAAACAATTTATATTTCTTCATGGCTTGCTTTGCAGTATCAACTAGAGGGACATTTTTTGTCAAACATAGTAATTATGACATAATTCCGTTTGGCTGCACGATAGCCAATTGATTAAGTTATAATAACTTTTTGCACTATTCCGATTAATATATTGTTGCTAAGGGGATCACTTCATAGTACTCACTATTGAGTTCTAAAATATGTATGCACTGAACTAGCATATCATTGTGTTAAGTACAAATAAATAAATATTTTGTAAGGTGTTTAAAAATAATTTATGGGAATTATTTGTTAAAATTCAGATTGTTGTTTAACACTTCTGTGCAGTTACGTGAAGTGTTGGTGTAGTGGTAAAAAATATGCTTTATGTCCTGAAGGTGTGAGTTTAATTCCATGCTCTATTACTGACTTTTGTAGTGAACATAGCCAATTTTTTTTCTGTAGCTTTCTTACAAAAGTTAATAAAAAGTTAGAAAAATGTTATGTTACAAATGTTCTGATTTTTTTTAATGGAAGTATAATTTGATTAGTAGCAATTGTTGTCATGACAAACAATCAACATCGTCATGACAAACTGGCGTTTGTCTAGAATTATTGAAACATGCAATTTTGTTGTTACAAACAAATTTGATTTATTCTGACCAAATTTTGTTTATTCTTACCAAACATTTCTTTTCGTTGTAGCCTATTTTGTCAAAATGTTTCTAATGGTTCTTAGCTACATGTAAAGGAAATCGTCTGAAATGGTCGGAAGTTGCCATGAGCAGGGCTGTTTAAAGTGTACTGAGGGGTGACCTTTGATTCTGCGGTGCTGCATGTAATTTAAACATCCCTGTGATGACCCTACAGAATAGGTTTTCAGCCTCAAGGCTGAAACATGTACTCGGAGGGAATGATTTCCAAGCCCAAGTCTACAAGTCACCCTACTATTTTCTCAGAAAAGGAAAAAAAAAAGACCTATAGGAATGTTAAAGAGTTTGGCTAAGAAGTTTCTATTGTACACCCTTGCAAGTGAGCAAAGGAGCACTTCTACATGCAGAACGAAGAAAGGCTGGTTTGCTGGTTTTATGAAGACATTTCTATGAGAAAATCTTTACTGGTAAAGAAGTCATTTTTGGGAAGTGCATTTGAATAGATCAGTGATCGGAATAGTCCCAACCATGATCAGAACAGCCCCTCACATTTAAACATTTTGTAATTTCACATATTCAGTTTTTAATTATTATATGTCAGCAAGATAACACCAGCAGCTTTTTAAATGTATGATTATGCAGTATAGATCTTAGTGTAAAATATTCGATATTATCAGGTAAATAAATTTAGTGAACTGTGTACAAAATTTGCTAATGATTGTTAGAGGGNGGGGGGGGGGGGGGGGGGGGGGGGGGGTACTCACGGTATCGCGAAGAGATCGCGGGGCGTCTGCTACGTCCCCTTACGAATAGTTGCACAACACAGCACAGCACTTAATTTCAATGTCATAACTGCTACCTTGCCATTAACAACTCCCAATTGCGACGCACACAATAGCTACACTGCAATAACGCAGAAATCAGCAGATTCCTAACCTAGCCTTTAGTCTATGATTTAAATAACTATCTTCTTCTACCGCAGATGAGAGGGCATCAACTCAATCCATATCCCCATTTCCAGATGACTGGAAGACAAATTTAGATGTTCAGGAACACAAATAAAAATTAATATGTCACAATATCCAACCCCGAACCACCGAAGAGATGAAGGCATCTCTCTTGTCTGGAGGAGGGAGATTTTTTGGTGTAGACATGCCTTAAATCGATGGTCTACCTGAATGCGTCATCTTACACAGAAGTGTAACCAGGCCAGCGGACAGCCAATTCTGGGACGCTGTTGCTAAAACCTGATGTTTGAAACAGTTAGAATCTCCTCCAACGAAACGGTAATCAGACCACGATTACGCGACCGGGTTTTTTTTCTATACATGGCGCCGTTCGAGTAAGATGGACCAAGGAGCCACCAAGAAAACTTATGTGCCGACTGCCGTAACAGCACACCCAAATCAGCCTCCAGCTTTGAACTCAGGTGGGACTTTAGTGGCTCAATATCAGTAAGTTAGCGAGCAATAATATAAATTATAGGATCCCCGCACAACTAAATAAAACTTATTGTAACAGTTGTCTGATATGTAATAATAATTCTCTTTACTAACATTTTGCTTAAGTGAAAAATCCTTTTATTACCCGAGTGCTCATATACTAGCTCGCCCCTAACTAGCGTTAGAGTATGGTTGATAATGACGATATATTTTAAATTATTAATACCTAACAGCATTCAAAACTTACTGGAATATTTTTCGGTAGTTCCTGAAATACTGTTGTAAAACTTGACGTTACATGTAGTCCTATTTTTTTTTAAATTGCAGAAAGAGGCAACGAATATGTGAATTAATGCTCTCTTAAGTACTGCCAGTATACAAAATTAAGTGAAATGTATCTAAAAGTTCGGTAGATACGGCACACTGACATGAAATATTTATAAATCTAAGAGTTTTGAAATAGGTGTCTGAGCTACTAAAATCATACATGCATTACAATGTACGAGTTTAAAAAAAATGCCTTAGTTACTAAAATCATACAGGTAACATGGCATAACAATGCACTACATGTGTGACGAATTTGAAAGCCATCTTTGAGTAGTTTCCGAGATATGATGCCAGAGGTTTTTTGTTCCACTTGAAACTAATTTTTTGAAATGGTGGACAAAAGAAATAGTCCATTCAGATACATAGGCACGAAGGTTGTGCCGTTGACACAGGTTTACAGAATTTCTTGCGATGGAGGTGACAAGAGTTCTTTGTGAAGCGTCTTAGCGATAGTGTTAATGGCTCGGCTCCTTCACGCTTTCTCCACGAGTTCGATTCTTTACTACTCTCCCCACCCCTCGCTACACATTCGCCTTGGTTTTTTAATCTGCTAGCACATCCTATTATATTCGGTTGACTGCCTAGCTCGGCGTCCTTTTATCTGCTGGTCACACTGATGCACAGATGGGTAACGTCATGCCATGTCATATAATGTACTAATATGCTCGTAACATCACTTTGTATTTGGTGGTGACGGTAGTGTGAGTAGATTAGGATTGTTTGTTCTTGTTTTTGCTGCTCTAGCGAATTTCCCTTTTGGACTGCCAGCCCAAATTATGTTTAGAACTAACAACTTTCGTAGGCCACTTCGCAGCAACACAAATCCTTGTCAAAGGCAATATCTCTTTTGTGATTATTTTACTTTTTTAACGACCTCTTTAATGTGGTTTGGTTTAATGTATGCTTCGTAAGAACCCACATCTAACACTATGTGTTTCGGCGATGTGTATACTTACAGTTAAATTGGTCTTCAATTTGCTTGGTATTAGCATATACATTGATTATTGAAAGTTGAATATATTCAAAAATGTTAATCATAATTTTTAATTCGTATTTGTGTAGTGTTTATAGTGTTTTTAGCAGCGTGCGGGAGAGACTTTTAATTCGGGTAGCTATTTACAAGATCGCTACCTTTCGCATAACCGATAATTGGAAGGTTACCATTGGTTAGACCACTCGAATTTTATGAATTTTCAGGTTTCAACATGTATTAGTTGCTTTAGGTTCATATATAAAATGTGTTAAATATTGTCGCGTGCCGGTTTAGGGATTATAGCACGACATTGGCTCACATCCATCACCCCCTCACACCCCCCCACCTCGCGCACTTCGCTAGGCGCCTTCTAGACGGCACGTGGTACCACAGGCAGGTGGAAAATTCCGGTACACGTCGAGCTGAAGCGTAGGCCTTCCCCCTTCACCCCCTTCACCACGGACACCTCTCGCCCGCCGCGAGATCTGTGGAGTACAGGGAATTCACGAGATATGAACCAAATAATCGGGCGTATTTCACCTAACTCAGAAAATACGCACCACGGAAGGATCGCTGACGACAGTAGGTATTACCCCTCCCCCCCGCCAGAAACTTCAGAAATCAGGACACGTGCGTTGGAAGGCTTTGTTCGGAGCTCTTCCACCTCACCCCCTCACACTTCCTTCCCAACCCTACAAGGCGCCACGTGCCGATATTTAAGACTGGGGGCTTGCCAGCATAAAAAGCCTGTTTAGAGAGTGGAGGGGGTCAGTCGATTACTACCGCCTGGGTCAGTAAGTTGCTTATCACCGCGTCGGACAGTCAGTTAGTTCAGATCGACCGCCGAGAGACGTCAGTTCGAGCAGAGAGAAGTCAGCCGCGCCATTTTGGCCGGGGGGAAATCGGACCCCCGGCCACACGTCGTTAGAACAGCACCACAGTGAGCTGACAGCAACTGCGGCCTTGCCAAGGCCAACCACACCGCCGGAGCTTGCCCACCATAGCTGACAGCACTCACCACTGAGTTAAGTATGACAATCACCGTCACAGAAGCCCCACTCAACCAAGAATTCGCCCAGTAAATCCGAGTACCCGAACTAGCACCGTACCGCACCTCTCAGGTTTTGATGCTCTGTATTTGTGAATATAGACACGAGACAATATATTCATACTACAAAATACCACAGTCATAGTCTACCTCATTACCAAACCCGCAACCCCCACGCACCTTATAGTCGGTGCCTGGGGGACATTAACTCTGACCATATAAGCCGCCATGACTTCCACAGTGGCGGTACATGAGTCGTCGTTAATATTTTGCTCGATATTAAAATTTATTCCAAGAATACTACACATGTGATTAAAGCTGTAATTGTTATGTCCACTCATAACGTAAATGTATATACATATTTGCATAGTAAATATTGGAATTGAAACTATGCTTTTTGAAATATTTTTATGTAGTCTTTTGAAGTTATTGCTCAACTTCATTTAACAAGATAATTTGCACTAACATGCCCAAAGTCGGCACAAGGTTATCTTAACATATATTCCATTGCAATAATAATTACACTCATTTGCAAAAATTTATCACTCTGGATGTGCCATTGCAGGGACATGTAAGTCGGTACAGGCACAGGACATGGTAGTATGTATGCAGAAATCTTCGAAATATTATATTACATCAAACATGTATTGCGGGGGATCACGCTTGCAAGATTCGCTTTGTGTGGTGTACGGCCACCCATAGCATAGAGACAGGCGGCGGTACAGTTGAGCAAGGAGGCATACAGACGTCGGGATGTTCTCCTAAGAAACATCCTGCCACAGCTGGCACAACTGGCCTTCCAAATCAGCCGAAGTTGACACTGACCGAAGTTGCCAACCAATCTGGTCACAAATGTTTACGATGGGCGACAGGTCAGGGGACCTTGTTGACCAAGGGAACATGTTGACATCACGAATAAAAGCCAGAGAAACCTGTGCTGTGAGAAGCCGGGCATTATTCTGTTGGAAAATGGGGTTGTCAAGCTGCATCAGAAATGGGAGCACACATGGTAGCAGAATTTTCAGTATGTATAGCTGTGCTGTTGGGGGTTTCTCCAATTACCACCAGTGGGGTGCGGGTATCGTAGGAAATGGCACCCTACACCATGACACATCTTGTGTCGGTGGGGTGCTGTTCTAAAATGAAGCATGGATCACGGTGCTGGCCAGGACGTCTCCGGGCTCGAATAAAACTGTCGTCTGTATCCAGACAGAACCGTGATTCGTCGATAAACACTGCTCACCTATCCGCAAGCTACCACGATGCCCGTTTCCAGCAGAAGGTACATGTCCTCGGCGATGCTTAGGTCGTAATGGAAGATATATTACGGGATTTCACGACGACAGATCCCTCTTTGATAGCCACCTGTGTATGCTACTGGTGAGCACATGCATACCCACAGCTGCAGTGTCATGTCCCTAAATGGTGCGCAGCGACGCGCTTGGAGTGCTTACAACCCTGTCGCACTACGAAAATGTCCTCCTTGCTGGTGGTCCACAAGAGTCGACCCGACTCTCCGCGACGGGTTTGCGTACCCTCCTGTTCCCACTGCATCCAACACTGACTCACAGTATAGGCAGAACGGCTCTAGGGGCGAGAAATGCGCCGAAATGTTCAACAGGCCTCTCGGAGGACGATGCTGTCTCTCTTAAACTCATCCAGCTATGCTAAGGCTTTTCGAATACTTTGTCGGGACATACTGCGTGTTCACTTATCTTGGCTCTGTGGCTCACAGTGCTCACACTGCTACTAAGGCCTTATTCGGTGCCTTGCAGCAACGAATAATGGAGGGACATATATGTCCCCTAGTGCCACATCTCCGCAAGAAAACCGCATCAAACGCAAATGGGAGACATGTGTATAGTATGTGGCTAGCTTCGTTGCACTCATGAGATTCGTTCATGGGAAACCATTTTTTGGAAATTAGCATAATCAAGCGCGCCCTATTGCTCTCTGAGACATAATGAAACAATGAACATGCCAAAACGCGAACATTCATGACATTTTATCGTAATATGAATGTTTTGCTCTGTTGATATTGCTGAGAAGTTAATCCAACGAACCCTGGTCCTCCTAACAATAAGAGAAATTGCACATTTGCTAAATTATGTCTGTG
This sequence comes from Clitarchus hookeri, assembly GCA_002778355.1. Lineage (NCBI taxonomy): Eukaryota > Metazoa > Arthropoda > Insecta > Phasmatodea > Phasmatidae > Clitarchus > Clitarchus hookeri. The sequence continues at coordinate 425,655 of NQII01001869.1, forward strand.
ATACGTCCATATGTATGTATGTTAAGCCATAAATTGACCAACTTCTGCTAATGTACTTCCTTCTTGGAAGGTTATGAATGGGAGCCATGATTATGACAAACATGATGGCACTGTTTGTGGCTGGAAAGGAAATATAATTATTTGCATCTTGTCTAGAGTGAATAAAATTTTTTTAAGGTAATATGTAATATGTTAGCATGCACCTGGTGACATCCGTGTCTCAGGTCGTAAAAGCCTAAGTTACGCGATACCTGATGTCCTAATTTTGCACAGACTGACGCACGAGTCGATATACCAACTGCTATGCAAGTCTTCGTGGAAAATTCCTATTACATTTCAATAGCTGGCATATGAGCACGAGCACATTGGGTGCGCTTGCAAACGATCATATGGCTTATAGTTAATATGGTGTCCACTTATTGTATTAGTAACTAGAAACTTGACGTGAACCAGGCGTTCACTGGTACCTTTGTGCCCACTGTGACTGCCGCCGTAGTGTCCTCCACTCCAGATGCACCACTCCAGCGGGAATGTGTGCAAGAGTGATAGTGTATTCAGTGTCTATCAAGTGTATTTGTCCACGTGTTTTAGTGCACCAGTGTCATTAATTTAACCAGTGTCAGTAATTATTCAGAGCTTAGCAATCTAATTATTATTATTTATTGATCGGAGCGCATCAGTACAGTTATTTAGGGTTATATGTATTTATTCAGTATTTATCTATACCATATTTGTCGTGTGTCAAGACAGTCATCACATACCTAGCCAGCCAGGGACATGTGACAATATTAAGTTGGCAACACAGTGGCTGCTGCAATACTTATATTTAATATTAATATAACCCTGATTTATTGTGTATTTTTGCAAGGGTAATTGTGTTTTACTATGTAAGTTGTATAGGATAATTGTGTTTGATTATGTTAATTTAAGGTATATCATTTTTACATCTCAGTAGCATTTTTAAGTAGCACTTATGTTTCATCTTTTCACCGCTTGGCTTCGGCCGCGCTTAGGTAGCGCGAGCTGGCGCATTTCTCAGTCTAGTAGGCTTCATAACTTCAACGCAGGTGGACGTGGTAAGTCTCTCATTTCACAAGAACCTCAGTACTAGCCTCTGAGGCTGCAACCTCACTCAGTAATCGCATCATCACATCATCCACGAAGTAACTTTTGTTTTTATGTTATATCGCACCGAGGCGAAAGCAGCGTCACGTGCCTTAATTAATCTTAAGCCATTTAGTGTGTTTGTACGGCCACGCGGTCACCACGTGTTGGTTTCGCTTAAAGTGTTGAATAAAATAATAATCTTGCATATAAACAAGTACGTTCATTAATCCAGGCGTGCGCAGCGGCCATACAGCTCGCAATTTCATAATAACTGACGGTGTGTTACCAGAGCCCTTAGGCCATCGGCCGAACGACCCTACATCTCATCAGCTTACCGCAGAGCTGTGGCGCCGGGCACATACATAATTATTACATTCCAACTCTGGTAACCTCGCGCGTCAAACTTGTGTTATAAAAAACAATTTCATCTTAATATTGATCTACTAATATTGCCAAATGCAATTGCTTAATGAGCTTTGATGTATTTTTAGCCAGTACAATTGATTGTGTGGAGTCACTTGAGTATTTTTCAAGTATGGCGTGATTTATATTATGTCACCTAAGATGATTATTTCTCAAATTAAGATTATTATTGTGGCCCAATGCATCGCGTTGACGTGAGGTATATATGAACTTGCAAAATTGTACAAAATATTAAATTATAAATGTATATATTTTCTTACATATTTTATAATAATGTAAGTAGTGTGAGACAGAAAGTGTGAGCGCAAGGGAATGGGGGTCGGAGCTGGAGCAGACCGTCCGCCATGTTGTGATGTCACATTACTGCCATATTGGATTTGGGTGACCTTGACCTCGCTCCTGAGACCTCAATCCTTTTCCCATGACCTTGCATAACCTTTAACCAACAAAATAAAAAAAAAATTTGAAAAGGTATAAAAAATTGAAAAAATCGAAAAACAATTCTAAAAATCTAGGAATATTACACATCTTTTCTCCCGCTCGCCTTAACAATATCCCCACTCACCTGCCTTCCCCAAACATAAAAATCGACAAAAATTGCAGACATTGAAAAAAACCTATAACTCGAGGTGAATATAACATAGCCCCACTCTTTCCACCTGCTAGCCATAGCCTAACCAACGCTTCTCCCTCTCCCGACAATAACACACTCCCAGTTATAAATAATCGTGAAAAATCTCAAAAAATCGAAAAATAATTCTAAAAATCGAGGAAAAAATTACATTGATGACTCATGTTGGTTGCTGTTGACCTTGACATTGACCATAATTATCTTTAACTCGAAAAAGGAAGAAAAAATCAGAAAAACCTTAAATTTTTTTTAAAAAATTCGAGGAATACATTTACATACCTAATGCGAAAAACAAGTTTCGACATTTAGGACACTGAGAGTTAGATTATCACAAAAATGGCAGAACACAGCCACTTCCAGCACGAAGACCAGCAGACGACCTACAAGCGCCAATTTTTATTGTCTGTTTGGTCGGCAAGCCTCCACCCGACAACAATTTTTTTAATTTTTTGTTTAGTCGGCTCGCTTTGTGCTGATCATCATGTTGTTTTCAATAATAATGAAATATTTATCTATAACTTAATTTTAAATTTTCTCAGCCCAGAGACAGAACTTCCCTGGTTCCGTCAGTTCAAACACGCCAGGACTTTTAACCCAGTAATTTCCATTGGCCACGTGCCAACTTTTAACTTGTAGGCTGCTAGCACATCGAAGTTGCTGGGACGTTGTATGAACCTCTTCGGAAAGTTTAACAGTAAGTAAAACCAGTTAGTGTAAATGTTTATTTTATTTTTCTGCTGACCACTTCATTGTCGTATCACCATAAATGGGTCTTCTACCCACTGCAATACCACACATACCAAGTAACCTATTAATCTACTGTGTTTCCGGCACGTGAGATGACCATTAACAGTCTCACTAGGCTCTTAGTGGTGTATCAGGGTGCCAGCATCCTCATCTAGGTACGCACACAGGGATATCTCAATACGATGTCACCTGTATCGCAGGGTGGGTCCAGGAGCAGCTCTGCAGGCGAATGGCCCGCAACTTGAGAACAGCCTTTTCACTCGACCGAGCTGGCACCCTTTGTTATTTCCATCCTAACCTCCATGAACATAAGTCGGATTAACCTGATCCCCACTCCTGTGACCACAACAGCTTGCCAAACCCTTATATATCTTCTCCTTCCTTCTCTCGAACATTTTTCAAGGTTCATGAAGTGTATATGGTGCCTCTCGGTGACGTCACATAAACACACATACATGCAACATTTCTTGAAGACAACAGAGGGAGGAGAAGGTGACCCGTCGAGGAGGAGTGTCGGCCGGCCTGCCTTCAGTATCGTACCAGCTCGCGTGCAGGCAGTAGCAGCACCAGCATAGAACAATGGGGGCACGCACACCCATGTAAGATTCCACGACTCCGAAATCGGCAGACAATCCACGTAGTTTTCGTAGACCAGCAATCGTAGTCCGCGCTTTCCTTTAAACAGGTGTTCATTGTCGACGTAACATCGTCTCATCCCTTCTCACCTGAAGATAATCTTGGTGGCGTTACACATGTGTAGAAATCCCACAGCTTGGGTGGCCAGTTCGTTACCACAAGTTTTGTCCATGTGGAACATGGGTCTAGTTTTTTTCAGCATACATCAATATAACAAATCAGGGCAGGGACTCGCAAGCACAAGAGGGAAAATATTTTTAAAATACTAAACTTAGAGGAAACAGGTGCTGCAGCATAAAATCATTTAACACAAATAAAATTAACCATAAAAATACTGCTTAATCTTATGCATATAAACGTACTCCATTTTTTATGCATTATATTGGGTATATTAGCAAAACATTTCCTTTGCAAAAAATTCACATACAGCATATATAAAGGTAAATAAACAACTGTATTAAATCTTTATATAAATTTTTCCTTTTTACACTTACTGCAATACAATTAAAAAGCTTTAGAATGTTCAAACAGTAAAATCCTCTAAAAAGTTCAGATATAACATAAATGATTTTAGTGGGAGGGGTAGCTCGTTTACACTGTACTTGGGGTTGCGTAAAATTTTTTGTATTGGCTTACATGTACCTTTCTAGTAATTTTCTGAGAGTTAGGGTCCACTGTTAATAATGTAATGGGTGAAAGAAACCGGACTATTTATATTTTACAGCAAACTTTTAACTGAAAAAATAACCCTTAGAACTGAGATGGTGGGCTTCAATCAATATTAAAACGCCTGGTTTCAAACTGAGATCATTATAAGAAATATTACTATTATGTTCCATTTTCGAATTACATTATAAAATTACGTGTCACATCTACCCATATTTCTTCTTGTTTTATATTGTATACATTCTCCAAACAACTACTCTATAGTGGCCACATATTAATCAGTGGGTGTAGCAAATGTCTTCTTAAAAATACTTGTGAGGTAGCATATTTGTGAGCACTGTGCACAACATTATTAAAACATAGGAAAAGTAAATATAACACTTCGTCCAAATGATGCTGAGTATCGGACTGGAAGCTATGTAAATCAACTTTGATATTTGTATTAACCTGTTCCACTAAGTTAGCCTGAGGGTGGTACATGACGATCTGAACCATCTTTACGCCCCCTATAACATTTAAATCCCTAAACTCATTAGAAAGAAAATACATTATCTGTCACTACAAAAATGGGAGAACCAAAAACTCCATATAATCGCTGCATTATTACTTTACATATTCCTACTCTTTTTATGGTTCACAAGGGAAAAATAAACAGAATTTACTTAAACTGTTTATGGAAACTAAAACATATGCATACGTAACCAAATGTATTTCTGGGCAATGGACCCATTGTATCCAAGTACACTCGCTCTCTCAGATACAATGCCTTAGTACCTGCATAGTGCCCTTCAGGTTTTTTTTTTTTTTTTTTGTTTNGCATGATAGCGCGCTCCACAATGTTTAGCTAACCCAATTTTCAAAGTCTCTACTTACACCAGGCCACGTAAAACACGGGTGATTTTTTAAATCCCGTCCGACGTGTCCACAAATAAATGACTCGTGGTAATACTTACAAATAACAGGTATTTACTTTTCCGGAACAATAACTCTAAACTTACCGTCTTTTATCCATTCGCCCAAAAATTCAATTTGTAACACATAACCAGAAGTTCCATTTTATATTTCAGTAAGTAGTTGCTGACATTCTACATTAGCGTTTTTATGCTCCTTTGTATATATAAATACGCTCAGAAATTCTTGAAGTGTATTCAGTTCAAAAATATCTGTACTCTCAGAAGTGTCTTTGGTCAACTGACTACCTACAGTAGCCCCATCTTCTACAACTATCTCAAATTCGTCCTTGCAGAACATATGTGACAACTCTTCTGCAAGTGTATTTTCAGTTCCTTTTATATGCTGCACATTAAATTTGAAATGCGCGAGACGAATTAACCATAGATCCAAAAGACCAATGGATTTCTTAGATTTTAATAACCAGCTCAACTCTTGATTATCCGTAAACAAGCTGAATAGTGCATGATCTAAATAATCTGCAAAACCTTCCATTGCCCATATACAACTAAGGCCTTTAATTAAAAAAATTGTATACTTTTTCAGCCTGCGTTAATAACTTACTAGCATATGCAATCGATACAAAATTATAGTTTTTTTGTGACTCAATACAGCTCCTACAGCTATGGAACTAGCACCAGAGTGCTAAAAATATCCCCACTAAATTTTGGGAAATGTAAAACTGGCAGATTTGTTAAACTTTATTTTATTTTTTAAAGCATTTTGTTTCTCAGAATTCCAGAAAAATTCTACATCATTTTATTTCATCAAATTTAAAAGTTCTCCCAGTTATAAAAATTGCGTATAAATTTACTATAAATTGCAACTATTCCTAAAAATCATTTTAGGCCTTGCAAGTTTTTCGGGGGTAGAATATTTATAGCAACCTTGACATTTTCGGGGCCATTATGCCAATTCCCCTCAGTAATGGTAAATCCTAATTACCATACATGCTGTTGTGCTCAACAAAGTTTTTCGGGATTAACCATTAACCCAGAATTCCTTAAGGCATATAACACAACCCATGTATAGTTAAGGTGTTCTTCCAAACGGTTTGCTGTAAATGCATACATCGTCAAAGTACATTAAAATGAACTCAATAATATACTGTCCTAAACCACGTGATTTAACGCTCGCAACATAGCTTGTGTCCATAATTCACACCCATGGGCAAACGAGTCCACTGGTATAAATACCACGGTATGCAAAAGACTAACGTTTACCTTGAGTTAGGATGCAATTCTTACTGCAAGAAAGTGGAATACTAATCCAAAATAGTAACATATGTAGCTTTATGTAAATGTTGAAAAACAGTTTCATGACAGTACTGGGTATCCATCCACATACAATTTCTGATTTATTTTCCTATAGTCGTAAATAAGGCGAGAATGACCATATGTTTTATTTTCAACAACAAAATGACGGACTAGCATACGCGCTAGTTAACACTTTCACTATACCCTGTTCCTGCAGATCAACAACCAACCGTTTAAAAATCCGAATTTTCGGTGCAGACACACGATTTTGTACAGACACCACAGGTTCTCGATCTTTTAATTTTAGCACTATCGGAACCTCAACACAATGCCCTAACTTAGTTCTAATTTTATCACTATGTTTTTATTTATTTCCACCAATTCCTGCACTACTGTTTCTGTGTAATGTAACAATGGAATTTTACGGCACTTTGACGAGTTATTCAGCAACATAATAGCAATGTTAGGAAAAAAATCCAAACTTGAATACTTTTTTTCACTACATCAATGCAAACTTGTGTACTGCCCAAAAACTCTGTTCCCAATATAAAATATTGTGAAAAATATTCAAATATCCTAAATTGTAACTTCCATGGAAAATGTTCAATTTTAAATTTGACCATAGAAATAATATTTGATTTAATTAAACATCCATCTGCAACGGATAAACTACCGATTCTCCCTTCTTTAATTGTACAGTACCTACGGGAATGCGATGCATAATGTTATTACAAAACTCCTTTTACATGAAGGATGTGGACGCACCCGAATCAACTAATGTGGACATTTGCAAATCACCAATGGTAAACAGAACAAACAACTGATGGGCTCTCATGGTCTCAGGAATAGGGAGAAGTGAGGTTAGGATTGTGGTATAGGTGTTGTGATACTAACAAGGATGGTAAAGGGAGCCCGAGCATGATATACTCATCCAGGCATGGGACGATCGTCCACGTGGCTTCTCCTGAGATCACACCGCGCGACGAGGTGACATCGTCGGTAAAGTTGCGACGTCTTTCTATGCCTACCTACGAGTGTGTAGGTTCCCTCATACGCCTCTAATTACCACGTGAGACTGTTAAGTGGCCGCCTCACACGCCAAAACAACATAAAGTCATTGAGGCGGGGCGGGAGCCCTGCTGATGTGGTGCTGGAATTGCTGCTGTGGGAGGCGGGATGCCTCTGTACGCTGGTCACAATACCCAGATGTCTCACTGCTGAAGCTGGTGGAGTAGGGTATTTACAGGTTCACAGGTCCCCAATGACAGTGGCGCAGCTTCACGATGGCATCACGAGAGTGCGGCAGTGTCTAGCAGGGCGCACCCGGGATGCAGGGATGCTGGCAGATGTGCCTGTTTGCACGCCTTGGGTGGCATGTCCCTTGGTGACGCGCGACGCAGGGTATGGTCCATACCGTATAAGAAGGCCACTTGCTGACAGTCAGTGAGTGGCAACTTGACTTATACGAAACAAACAAAGCGCCATTTACAAAATCCTGTATCAGCTGATGCACGAACGAACAAAAGTTAAAATTACGTTGGCTACTCTGAGTGCACTGCCGATGCGCATCAGAAAAGCAGAAAATACGCGTATAAGAAAGAGTTCGTAGATTAATTAATACATTTTATTTTACGAGGTCACAAAACAATGGTTGTTGGTGTTAAAAACTAAACTTAGTGATAATGCTGTTATGTTTAGGTGATCAAAATGAAATGTACAATAGAACGATACGACGTGGAAAAGTTTTCTGAAGTTGTGCTAACTTCAGAAAGCTTTTTCACGACGTATAATCCATCTCAAACCTTGCTTTCAACACGTCCATGATATTAATTCCAAAAGCATACAGAAATATTGCATAATATTGTTGAATAATTTTTTCTAATAATTTGACGAAACGACACGAATTTTAAATATATTTCCAGCCCGTAACATAAGAATTATCAACTTTGACGATACGCTATCTCTTGACCATAAAGAGAGTTACTCAAAACTTCGTCGTGACGTGTTGCGCGCTATCTATAGGATATTCTGCGAGCTATTACCAGCCAGAAATGAACCTCTCTCTCCTGCGCGATATATAACGAATTTACAAACATATGCCAATAGTTATATCTTTCCACGAGCTCTGCATAATTTTTAAAGTAACATATGTTTCATATACAACGATTTGGAGTACAAGTAATTTATATCCGGCCGGTAATCGTTCGTCTACGTAAATTATACGCCATATTGTTCTCTAAAAACCCATCTGCTTGATTCCGTAGACACGCGTGAATAGTTTTTAAGCAATTCTAACGTTATTCCACGTCACATATTTCCAACTCGAATATATTAGCTATAACGTCCAAAGTGTAATAATAGATACAACAGACCGTCTCGCAAATGTTAACCCAAATTCACTATCTCGGACAAATTAAAAAAGAGTTATCAAATATCTAACATTTTATATTTTTACTTTTATAACCTACTTATATTTTTAGACAGATGTCAGTCTTAAAATATCTTAAAATTTGTTTAGCATTACAGTACAAGGAGAAGTGGATTAGCTGACAGCGTGTTGATAAAAAATACAGCCCCGATGTGACGGACCAGCTGATGGCGGAAGGATACGTAGTCAGATGTAAACAGTGGCGCTACTTTCGTCGAGCTGTCAAAAATCTTATATGGTACAGAATATACCGCGGTGCAGTGTGTTAGGCTGCGGCTGGCCAACGAGCTGTAGCAGGCAAGTGAGAATGGTCGATATGTGCTGCTTTTACGTGGTGCAAAGTTGTTCATTTACCATCGCAGGGCGAGGTTAACACAGAACGGCGAATGCAGGATGCCGAAAATCGGGTATTTAAACATGGTATTACACAACAAGCACATGCAATACACTTAATTCATGAAAATTTAAATGTAAACAATGATAAACTATGTAGATAACTATGTAAACTACTATCAAAAACACTTGAAATGCCCCGATGCTGAGGGACATAAAATACTAAGAAGGCGCAAGGCACCCTAACACTAGAATTAATGTGATAATAGGCAATGCATCCTTATCACATAATAAATCTAAATGAGTAAATTGTGTAAAAATTGTATCTCGGTAACGAAGTGCAACGAAAAAAATGTGCAGTGAGGTGCAACACCCTAAATCAACTGGCAGTTGTAAGGTATTAAAGTATGTAAACAATAAAAGCACTAACATAATCTGGCTACTGGAGCTCATGCATGAATGTAACCAATGGCTAACATTCATGACGTACATGATAATCAATGATAACACTAGGGTAAACAACATAGTAAACATTATGAACAATGATACAAATTGTCTACCGGAACACATATATTAATGTAAACAATGGTTAATAAGCAAGACATGTGATAAACGATGATAACACTAGGGTAAACAATATAGTAAACATGATAAACACTAATGCACTTCAGTCAATTTGGAGAATTGGTGGCAAACAATGACACTGGCGTGAAGCCTTAAGTAAAACAAGCTGAGAAATAAACACGCATGAAAACACTTGAAATTACCCTATGTGAGTCAAGAAAAATGCAATGAAAATTTATAACACACACGATATGCCGACCAATGCGGAAGCATGGCGTCTTGAGCGTAGGTTGATCACTGCTGCGAGGTTTTATAAGCATGGAAAAAGGGTGAAAATAAGAGAATGCTACGTGGAGCTGAAAGAGAGAGAGAGAGAGAGAGAGAGAGAGAGTGAGTGAGAGAGAGATAGCATGAGCGATGTTTGTTTCCAGTGACAGGCGAAAACATGTGGCATAGCGCTGGTTCACTCGGCTTGTTTACGATCGCGGAGACCCCCCTGTGAGACTGCTGTACGTATCACGGTAATAACACAGAGTAGGACTTGGTTACGCCTTGGGTGACAGGTCACACGCTCAGGTCACCCGCACTTGCTCACACACCTTGATGACGAGAGATTGAACCGGGATATTAGCTGTGCAAGCGAGGTGATGACCAGGTATGGTGTTAGCACAGGAACAGCATCTTGATGTGACGTAATGAGGTGTGATAATGTCTACAGTTGGTAGCAGTGATGCTCCTAGCTGCCTTATTAAGCACTGGCATTGGCATGCAATTTTTGTGAATGTAGTTACACAAGCATTGGTAACACTATTTGTAACTGGAATGGTTGAATTTGTCTCGTGCAGTTTGACAGATGGTCGACACAAGAGTTCCTTATACATATCACTACAATGTTCACAGCTGTTACTGCGGAGTTTTACGTGCGGCAGTGACAGGTGCTGCCAACCACACTGCTTACCTGCAGTTATGTGGCGCTTGTAGCTCGGCTGCCAGGTGAAGTGGTGGCAGAGACGCAGGTTGTAGTGTTTCCAGTGTTTGTTGACGCTGTCAGCACACAGGTAGTCTTGTGGTCGTTGGGACATATCCCGTGCGGCTCGCTTCAGGTGCGGCTCGCGTGAGCCATGGGAGTGTCTCTCATGTGCGTGTCTGACATGCCGAGGCTGGCGGCAGGCATGCTGGGGTGGTGAGGCGGCTTCTAAGATTAGTTGGTGGCACTGTGTCGTGATGACGTGGAGAGGTGGCGTCGGGGTACAAAAAGGCGGCGCTCTGGCAACTCACTCCTCAGCTGGGTTGCCAAAGACAATGAAAGTGTGTGGCACCTCGACACTGGGCGCCGTAGGTGGTATCGCGATGCTAGGCGTCGGTACATATGATGTCTCCTCGAAAGCTTCAATTTAGTGTTCTGCAAGGTTACTCGCTCTGATGAGGCACCAGTCACAACAGAAGATGTTGTCAGTCGCGACAAATATTTCGCGCTCCTTTGTTGATAGTCTGTCACGTGGCCATGTGAGCAGGCAACCGGTATAGAGGGTGGTGACAGTCTCACAGCTGTCACGGGCGCTCACACCATGCTGGATCTGCAGCATGGCGGTGGAAGGTGGGACGAGGGCTTTCGGTGAAGTACAGCTTATCGGCGGAATTTAGCCAGATGGCTGCACAGAAAGAGACGGGGTATTAACAGGCAACCTAAAAATAGATTGCTGCGAGGCAGCAAGGGCCCTGAAAATAGAAGGTGGTTTGGATGCAGTCACTCTGAAAACAAAAGGTAGCGTATAACATAAAGTTTGGTTTGTTGCAGATGGGCAATGTTACTGTCTGTTGTCAAGTGAGAAAAGTCCTGTGCACTTAATTTTACCACACTGTTTGCACTTCAAAGTCTCGTACTGGAAAACGAATCCCATTTTCACTGTTGATATACACGTGGAAGACACAGACGCAGTTGCACGATGCTGAAGTGTAAACCAGCACGGCAGTCAGCTGTTGGTTAGGGTTAACGAATCATGTGGTGCGCGGTAGTAGTCTCCCCTGCATCTTGGTGAGAGGAGTAAACCGGCCTGAGCGACTGGAGGGGTGCACGCATACTCACAAACTGCTTGCTCCTGATCGATACTCCGCCCTGACTGGTGGGGTGGTGAAGGGGTGGTGTCACTACATCTTTGAAGTCTTCCCACTGCGTTTGTAGTGTAGGGGGATTGTGGTTCACGTCATGCACCCCCCCCCCCACGTTGCCAGCTGCTGCTTCCCCGTATCGACCGGTAGTGGGATAGAGATAGGGTAGATGGTGTGTCACAAAATGGCTGTGGCCGATCCTGTTAGCTACTGTGGAGCTGTTTGTTTGATGATCGCTATGATGCTGTTGGTTTTCCCGCATTGGCGGGATGATATTGTTGACTAATGCTGGCACGGCCCTCTTAGAAGTGGAAATTGAAAATTTGGGGTGCAGGAAATTTGAGAGATTGGCCCAAAATCACAGGGTTTCCACAGGAAAACTGGAAATGTAAAAATTTAACTTGAAATAACAAGGAAAGGTTTACACCTTGAGGCTCGGCATAGGACAGATTTTAAATTATAATAATTTTTGAAAAAAAATTTTGCTTCATAGTTCGGAAAGCCACATGATGTAAGGAAATGGCTTATAAAAAGTGTGGTTAAGTTTTTGGGCAATAAGTGGCCACGTGGAAGGTCACCACAAGACGGGTTGTCGTGGTCTCAGGAGCGCAGAGAAGTGAAGTTTGGTTTGTGGTACTTACAAGGATGGGAAAGGGTGCCAGAGAATGAGATACTCATCCAGGAATGGACCGATTGCCCACGTGGCTTCTACTGAGATCACCCCACACGACAAGGTGATACGACAGGTGGGTTAAGCCTTCTGTGATTGGTTAACATATGCACTGTATCTGAACTCACAAGAAAATAGTTCGCATTTAAATGACTTATAATTCAAAATATTCTACACAATTTTGAAAAACTATCATTAGTTTTAGTAATATATATTGTTTATAGCTAATTATGTATGTATCTATACTGGTAGTTTCCCACACTGCCAGTCATCAGAGCAGCTGTGTATTGATGATAGTCTGTTCCTGTTCCGACAGTTCTGGACTTCTACTACAAGAGCCGTCCCATGGCAGTTGCTAAAATGGTGTGTCGCAAACCTGACGAGCGTATTGGTGTCGTGAAACATGCTCAGGGAAAACGATTGAAAAGTGGCGAGAAGAGAATAGTTTAAATGTATTTTATTATTTTTCGCTGCAGCACCCTACTTTGGCTGTAAATCAAGTAGCAGCAATTGCAGCTGAAATTACTAGCGTGTCTGTTGAGAGTATTTTCAGTACTCGGGAAAAATAACAGGGAATGGGAAAACTTGTCACTACAGGTAAAAAGAGAAAATGGGAAAAGAGTGTGCTCGGTAAGTGTGATGATTTTGTGAAAACTTCAGTGCGTGCGAAAGTTAATTCGTTTTTCTTACGTAATGAGGATCCGACTTTAAACAAAGTTCATGCTGTTATTAATGCTAACGACGATTTGTCAGATTTTAAAAACAAGACTCTTAACACATTGCTAATCGAAATCGGATATATATTTGAGAAAAGAAATTCTAAAAGTGTTATTTTGGTCAAGGATGATATAGAGTGGTGGCATTGCGATTGCCTCCGGAAAATACGGCAATACCATAAAGAAGGACGCTTGATTTATTACCTGATCGAAACGTGGTTTAATGAAGGTCATACGACCTGAAAAGTTTGGGCCGATTCAATGGTTAAGACCAAGAAACAAGTTTTCTTGTCAGGCCTCAGTTCAAGCATAAAAAAAATCCCACAGGTAAGGGCAAACAACTTATAGTATTGCATATTAGAAATAACAGTAGTTTTGTTGAATACGGCCTTTTGGTTTTTGAATTGAAAAAAAGAAGACTATCACGAATAAATTAATGGTGAAATATTTCAGTCGTGGTTTGTGAAAATACTTCCTAACCTGTCTTGCATCAGTGTCATAGTAATGGATAATGCTCCTCATCACATTGTTAAACTTGAACACGTACTAACAAAATTATGGAGATAACCAGACATTATTTCGTGCTTAAAATCAAACAATATTGACGTTGAAGAGAGTATGATTTAGGCAAAACTTATGTATGTTGTGAAAACAGTAGACAGTAGTGGTGTAAAGTACATGATAAATGATCTTGCCACTAAAGCTGGTTTGTACGGCCGTACAGCTTCCACCATATCAATGTAATCTAAATCATATAGAGTTAGGTAAGGTTTTGTAGCTCGTCACAATACTGCTTTTAAGTTACGAGATGTGCGTGTTTTACTGCAGCCAGCAGTACATAAGATAACTGCTGATAAAGGGCGCAAGTGCATAAAACACGTAATATTAGAGGAAGAGAAAATGTGGAAAGTGTATGGCATAGTGGATATAGTAATGGAAAAATCATTATAAACACAGGAGAAAGTTGGACAGAAAAAGAAGCGGGAAGTGATTCCAGCCTGGGAATGAGCCTCTATCGCAGAGTGACTAGAATTGTAAGTAAATAATATTAATACATATGTCATGTAAGAGTGCATGTATTAGGTCTATGATCATGCAATCGTATTGTAGCAGCACGCTCCAGCAGTAACCAATCATTGCTGATCGCAGCGGAAATATGCGCATGTATTTGTTTAAATAAGGGTGGAGTCACTATAACCGTTCTGTAGTGTAATTTATTTCTAAACCTTTTTATATCAATCCGCAGCCGGATATGCCCTTCCGTTGAGTCGGAGTGCCCTTAAATAATTGCGTCCCCTTAGGGCCTTTATTGCTTATGTAACACAGTGTATCTAAATCGGGCTGGTTCAGACGAGGCCTCATGTAATTGTTTCCGCGCACCAGCGCATTTTCACTGTTTTCGTGTTTGTAATTGAGTTCGCGTAGCGCTCTGCGAATTTTGCTCTGCTTTTATTAGTAATAAATGCTGGATAACTTTGGACTCGACATGCACGTGGTAGTCCTTAATTCCCTAATTTAATTGACCTAGCCACGTTGTACTTGCATATGGCGTACTCCATGGCCAACAAGGGAGCAGTAGATAGTGTTATTGGTGTCAACCGAAATGCCACATGGCGATGTCGCAACCCTGGTGATAGTCATTGCCCACTGCATGGCCATGCGCGAAATCAATCACAGCCTGGAACCCTGGGACTGTATCTAAAACACTGTTTCCACCCACCACCTTGCAAATTGACGCCGATTACAAATTGGAAATGGTTAAATTGCTTAACAGATATGATAATATTATCTTAATTATTTATATGGCAGCTACATTGTATATAAAGCCAAACACACTTAAAACAAGGCCTACTGTAGCACTACTTGTATGCAAAGTTTGGTGGAAAACGGTTGATTGATGCTGGACATATGAAATAAAATTTGCAATTTTTCACGTGGTGCTACATTCAGTAACTGGAGAACAAAGTGGTTATGCATTGCTACATAATATGTTTGTCGTAGATACTGTCACATTTTAAAGTCGTTTTGAAATTTTTTGGGACATATTGCATACTAATCTCAAATATTCACTTATCTGTTATTTGGAAAACATATGACTACTTTCTTAAGTCATATACATTTAGAAGGACTACAAAAGTATAACTTGGCGCCTGAATTTTGTGGGTATCATTACACTTTTTTTCCCGAGATAGGACACAAAAGCTTAATTTTTCACATGACTCTCTCTTACAAAAAGGAAGCTAATTCAGTTAGTATATTAGCTCATCTGATGCCCACATAGATACTGCCGGCATACTAAGTTAACTTGAAAATGGCTATATTGTAATATGTATATAATATTGTGCTAAATATTTATATGGTTGCTATTTAAAAAAAGTGTTTGGAAATCGTAAACATGTCCGTTTACATAGCCCACTGTAGTACTACTTGTTTGTCAAATTTGGAAGGAATCGGTTGTTACTTTTTGGAGATATAAAAAACTTGGGTTATTTGTATGGCATTATCTTACAAAATGGTGGACAAAGAGACTCTGAGTAAATGCACGTAATGACTGTAACAGGTACTTTCAGTATAAGAAATTTGGTCGAAATTGGCCCAAGTTTATGATAGATATTGAAAATCAACCTAAAATATTTATACTGGCACCATTTTGAAAATAATGTCGTTATCAGTTTCGATTAAATATATGGACATGGCCTAAAATATCAGGTGTACAACCTTGCTTCCGCCGTTATTTTCCCAACATTTTAGGCTTTATTTTTAAAACGTGATAACATATTTATGATTAAAAGTACTGTCCGTCGCTAGCCACTACTTTGTCCCATATTTCTGGCAATTTTCGGATACCATCTCGAAAAACCGATGCGTCTTTTGAGGCGACCCATGAATCGATCCATTTTTTGACTTCTTCATACAAGCGGAAATGCTGATCTGTGCCATCGATCGAAACAAATGGTAGTCGGAAGGAGCAAAGTTTGGAGAGTACGGTGGGTGTGGTAAGACCTCCCATTTCAGCGTTGCCACGCATGTCTTGACCGGTCTTGCGACGTGTGGTCGAGCTGAGGGTTAACTTTGTCGTGTCTCTCTTTGTACTGTGGCTGTTTCTCCTTCAAAACTCGGCTCAAACGCATCAATTGCGTTCGATACCAATTCCCTGTGATGGTTTCACTCGGTTTCAACAGTTTATAAGATACCACACCGAGGTGACCTTGGCGCCTTGCATATTCGGTCTGGCCGTCGACGTGGAGGCATATCCGGGCATTCCCCATGGTTTTCAGCGCTTGGGATTATCGTAGGGGACCCATGTTTCGTCGCCGGTCACAATGCAATGTTGAAACCCCTTCCGATTCTTTCTTTGAAGCAGCTGTTCACAAACAAAGAAACGCCGTTCAACATATCTCGGTTGCAACTCATACGGAACCCAATTTCCTTGCTTCTGAATCATTCCCATGGCTTTGAGACGTTTTGAAATGGCTTGTTGCGTCGCTTCCAACGATTCTGCCAATTCTTCTTGCGTGTGGCACTAGTCTTCATCAAGTAAAGCCTCCATTTCGAAATCTTCGAAACATTTCTCTCTTCCACCGCCATGCCGGTCCTAGACGTCAAAATCACCACTCTTAAAGCGTAGAAACCACTCACGACACTTTCATTCACTAAGAGCAGCCACACCGTACGTTTTATTGAAATGGAAGCAGAAAATCAACAATACGAGCACATGCTGAGCATTTGGCTCGAAAACTGACATCTTCGTGCGAGAATAAATTTATAATGCAAACACAAATTCATTAATGTGGTGATGTCGTTATGTTGACAGATGTCCATGCTTACTGTGTGACATTATTGATCTATATATTTCCACCAGCATTTACTGCTGCAGCCATCGATCGAAAAACGGTGGAAGTAAAATTGTACACCTGATAGTATTATTTGTGTGGCAAATTTGGCAAGAATTGGTTGTGTTGTTACCAACATAATATGTAAAAACTTTATTTTAATGTTGCACTATCTTCCAACATGGCAGATTAATAACATCATCACTTTTTATTTCAATGCTTACATCATGCACTGGTAAAGTACCAAATTTGGTTTAAATCGGTTAAATAGTTCCCAAGATAAAAATTAAAATATAAATTTTTGCAATTTTCATTATTTTACAAAATGGCGTTTAATCATATTAACATTTTTTAAATTTAATGCCTACATCATTCACTGTCACCACACTACATTTTATTTAAATCAATTGAATTTTTTGAAAGAAATAATAAATATTTTTGTTTTAATTTATGCTATCTTGCAGAATTACAGACACAAAACATTGCTGCTTTCTAAATGCAATGCTTATATCATGCACTCTCAAAGTACGAAATTTTGTTTAAATCGGTAAAATGGTTCCCCAGATATAACATAATGCAGAAATAAACATCATGGTTTACACCAGCGCCCCTAGCAGGTGATAAGGGAACTACAGCAGACGACATCTAAAATGGCGGATGACGAAGGGATAAGAGAGGAAAGAGGTGGGGAGAGAGGTGAGATGGAATGACAGAGCATGACATAGCTAGATTGAATGACAGAGTGTGAAGTAGCTAGGTAGAATGACAGAGCATGAAGTCGTATATTCTAGAAAAAAGATAATGGAAAGGTCAATGTCACAAAATGGTCACCTACCAACCGGAATGACAGAAGAAGAGGTGATGTCATCCAAGATGGTGGATGTCTCCTAGCTCCTTCGCCTTTACGCCTGTGCCAGATGGAACATTCGTATACTACTGCCAACAGGCGTTATCTTCTCTTATTATTTAATTTGGCATTGAGAGTACTAAATGCATGTCTCCACACCTGTGTCTGATGTTTGGTAGATGGTGTGCATTTTGATCGAGTAACTTCATAACCATACTGCTTTACCAATTCGTCTTGAAATTTTTACATTTAGTTTTTCCTATTACAAAATATATAATTTATACCTGTTACAGACCATGTTTGCCTAAGTTTTACCTTATCTTACATAATATTTTTTTTTTGTTTCAGATCCTTTCATCTTTGTCGAATGGCTAACTTAAGAAAGAGGGTTTAGGATCCCATATTGTGTGCGGGTGCAGGATGACAAACACATTAAATTACTATGTCCCATTAAATCTGATTCAAATTAAAGTCGGTTTTAGTAATGTCGTTTTAGCTCTAGTACACAGTAATTACAGTTTTGTATTCGCTGAAGCAGGTGCCCAGGGTCGTATTAAAGATAACGATGTCTTAAGACAGAGTGTGTTATGGCAAAATATTAATCTCCCACCAGCTTCTTTACTTTCAGCGTGTGACATTGATTTGCTACACATTTATTTGACTGACAGAAAATTTGCTCTGTATACAAACATTATGAGATCATTAAATAGATACCCCACAAAGAATTTTCAATAAAAACTTTTTAGCCCTTGTGTACTTCTTGAATATTTGTTTTGTGATATGGCAAAGGTATTTTGACATCTGTAAAAAAACATAACTCTAAATATTAACAAAGCATATATTGTCTCAGTGTCCTGTGGTATACTACATAATTTCTTGAGCAAAAGTAATATACCTAATGACGTCTATACACCTGAAGGTTCATTTGACAATAACGTAAATATTGTGTTAGATTCACATACTTTTTAGAGACCAAATATACACTGAAGAGCCAAAAAAACTGGTTCGCCTGCCAAATATCGTGTAGGGCCCCCGCGAGCACGCAGAAGTGCCGCAAGACGATGTGGAATGCACTCGACTAATGTCTGAAGGTATGCAGGAGGCAATTCACAACATGAATCCTGCAGGGCAGTCCGCAAATCCATAGGAGTGCGAGGCGGTGGAGATCTCTTCTGAACAGTACGTTCCACGGCATCCCAGATATGTTCAATAATGTTCATGTCTGGTAATTTAGGTGGCCAATGGAAGTGTCTAAAGTCAGAAGAGTGTTTCTGGAGCCACTCAGTAACAACTCTCGACATGTTGGGTGTCGCATTGTCCTGCTGGAATTGTCCACGTCCGTCGGAATGCACAATGGACATGAATGGGTGCAGCAGATCGGACAGGATGCTTACGTATCTGTCACCTATCAGAGTCGTATCTAGACGTGTCAGGGGTCCCATTTCACGCCAACTGCACACGCCCCATACCATGAGAGAGCCTCCACCAGCTTGACCATTCCCCTGTTGACATGTAGGTTCAATGGATTCATTAGGATCTCTCCATACCCAAACACGCCCATCCGCCTGATACAATTGGAAACGAGACTCGTCAGACCAGGCAGCGTGTTTCCAGTCATCAACAGTCCAATGGCAGTATTGGCGGGCCCAGGCGAAGCGTAAAGCTTTGTGTCGTGTAGTCAACAATGGTACACGAGTGGGCTTTCGGCTCCGAAAGCCCATATCAATGATGGTCCGTTGAATAGTTCGCAAGCTGGCACTTGTTGATGACCCAGCATTGAAATCTGTGCCAATTTGAGAAAGTGTTGCACGTCTGTCATGTTTAATAATTCTCGTCAGTCGTCGTTTGTCCTGTTCGTTCATGATCTTTTCCCGACAGCAGCGATGTAGAAGATTTGATGTTTTACCGGATTCCCGATATTCACGGCACACTCGTGAAATGGTCGTACGCGAAAATCCAACTTTTATCGCTACCTCGGAGATGATATGTCCCATCTCTCGTGCGCCGACTATAACACCATGATCAAACTCACTGAAATCTTGATAACCTGCCATTGTAGTAGCAGTAACCGATTTAGCAAATTTGCAGGACGCTCGTTGTCTTATATAGGCACTGCGAACCACATCGCGTTACTCTGATTGGTTCCATACCTCTGTTATTTGCATACGAACGCCTATACCAGTTTTTTTGGCTCTCCAGTGTAGAATTAGATAATAGCTTCTTCCCTTTACAGTCTGTAACTTGGAGAGCCCTAATGGATGCGGTTCAAGTTAGATCACACTTTTCTGATTATATTTATCAAAATATGAATTGAAAATTACACTTTAAGATTTTATGTATTTGGGTGTACTATACTTTATGCCACATTATATTTTCGGTTTGTTGATAGGTCATGTAAAACTTTATCAAAATAAATATTTAATAAAAACAATAATACATGTTTCGGTACTTACACTACAAACGGTATTAAGTTTACTTAAACACTCATAAACAGCTTACGCAAATGCCTCCATGGGTAAACAGATAACCCAAATAGGCTTATATATTTTATCTTGTTGACTTCCTGTGGTTAATGAGGTTTTCTTTTTTTTTTAGGTGCTGTCGGAAAGTTTTCATTAATGTTACATTATTTTTCTTCAGTTCAGGGACAGCAATATTCATTTCATTGGATATTCGTACACAGGCGTCATTCACCTGAAACCAAAACGAAATACATTACCTGTAATCAACGCGTTATTTCTGTTCCTATCATATTTTTATACAGAATTAAAAAGGAAACATTCACGGAACTTTTAGGAGGCTGGCTATGTCTCATATAAACAATATGGTTTAGTAAAATACGCACTGAAGATTCCCCGAGAGCTATCGATTACACTTTGTACAATGCGAAAACAAAATCTATTTTACAATAATTTAAGGGACGACTTAAGCCATGTAACTGAATCGGTTGCACAGTAAGGATAAAGGTTTTGATTACATGCCCCAATTTTACAATTCTATTACAAATCTCAAATATTTTTTCGTAATTTACATTATATATAGCTTACCTTTCGTATAACTTTGCGTTCTTTGAATTTGGGATCCTGTATTGCAGCTTTACCTTGGTGCAACTTAATGAATTTTAAAATGTTGGTTTTCCCTACAGCCGAAATAAGTTTTAAACAATAATTTCACTTTAACAAGCAGCACAATCTCGTATTGAGCAACCTACGCGTAGTGAGCTACGAGCCTGTGCGTGGACGCGATTGGCCGAGTGCTCCCGGGTGTCTTTTACTCGTAAAAAAAAACCGACATGGCGCCGAATTATCGCCAGCGTCTGCGAGTGATGGCTTGACCAGGCGTTGGGGTTGTCTACATGTAAGCACTCTCTTGCACTACCTCACCCTGGCCAAACATGTATAAGAGGCTTGAATGTTGCTTGGTATTTGGGTCCTCTTACTGCATGAAGGTAAGTATGACTTCGTGCTGGCAAGTTACGACAGGAAATAACGTCATTTCAGGTTCTTGCCGAGTAGTACGAGGGCAAATCAATAAATAAGTTACACTTCCACGTTATGGCGATTTATGAAACCACCTATACATAGGCAACACGGCTATGACAACATACAATGTAAGGTCACTTTTCCACATAGTCCCCAAGAGACGATAAACATTTCTCGGAATGGTCAACCAACTTTTCGATTCCGGATGCATAGACATCTCCTCCAGCACTATTTAACCACCCGGAGACAGCTGCTTTCACCTCCTCATCGTTTCGGAATCGTCGTCCACCGAGATCCTTTTTCAGCTTACAGAAAACATGAAAATCGCATGGCGCTAACTAAGTCTGTACTATATGGATGATATTGCCATACCTCCCACTTGAATCGCTGCAGCAGTTCGGACGTTTGGCGGGCCGTGTGAGGTGTTGCGTTATCGTGCAACAAAATCACACCGGCGCTCAAATTTCCCTAGCGCTTCTCTTTAATTGCTTTATGCAACCGGTTCAACGTTTGACAATACGAAGCCGAGTTGATTGTCGTTCTTTTCTGCATAAATTCCACGTGCACCACACCCTCCATGTCAAAGAACACTGTCGTCATAACCTTTCCTACTGAAGGTTGGACCTTGGCCTTATATCGTTGTGGTGATGAGGTGTGCACCCATTCAATCGATGCTCTCTTTGTTTCGGGGGTGAAGTGGTGAACCCACGTTTCATCATCTGCGATGATTCGCCGCAGAAACTCGTTGCCCTCCTAAAAATACCGTTGCAAAAATGTCAGTGACGATTAGAAACGTTGTCCCTTGTGAATATCGGTGAGAAGACTTGGGACCCATCTTTGACACAGTTTACGGAATCCAAGGTGCTCGTGAAAAATGGAGAACACACTGCCATACGAAACGTTCAGCATGCTGGCAATTTCCTGCAGTTTTATGCGCCGATTCTCTCTAATGATCGCATTCACACGGTCAACATTTGCAACGGTACTGGACGTTGCGGGCCTGTCTTCACGATATTCGTCCGTGATATCCGTGCGTCCGGCATCAAATTGCTGGTACCAATTTACAATACCTGGCCGAGAAAAAGNCGATATTCGTCCGTGATATCCGTGCGTCCGGCATCAAATTGCTGGTACCAATTTACAATACCTGGCCGAGAAAAAGCACGCTAACCATATACAGCAGTGATTTGACGATGAATGTCCGTGCAATTAAACCGTTTAGCCCATGGAAATCTGATCGTTGCAAACACCTCCAATTTGGAGTGAACATCCAGTTGACGCGCCATTGATCCTAGACCGCTCTGCACAAACAACACGACGGGCAACCACACCAACCTTCCTATCGGACGTCTCAGCAGTTACTGTAGCTTTCTCCGTATTGCCCAAGGTCACAACACACAGCGCGCTCTCGCGGCGAGTTAGTATAACTTATTTTTTGATTTTCCCAGATAAGATGAGTCGGGATATGAGTTCACAGATTATGTCCACACTTTTACACTACTGTGACACGAAATTTCGCCTTCCGCAGTTGCAATGTCTGTTTATAAAGGCTGGGTTTGGACATCAGTGTTAATTTATCTACTTACACAGCATATGTCAGCAGAACATAACAAGAACTTTACATTTCTGCATTTGAGGAAAATAGTCGTGTGTTCATTTCCCTTGCACTCCTCCCTCCTACGAAAGGTACTACCAGAGTCCACATCTCATAACATAAATCTATACTGTTTTGAAAACGTATAACTGTAATATCTTAAAATTCGCCACTTATGGTGAGGTTATATACACTTCCTGGCAGCTGGCTTTTCAGATCGAGATAATAAACAGCACACCTGTAAGATTTGTAAAACAGAGCAGCTTGTGCGTGGAAATAATCATAAAAGTCAAAATATCCATATATGCGATTTTCGTTATCAAAAACTTGCACATGCTTGAACTCACATGTCTCCTTTTGAAAACTCTTCTGTAACCGACTAAATACCATCCGTACATATCCACTTTGTCCGCTCGGAAATGCAGTCACGTTTGTGGAGCATGCTGCTTATAGTGGCTACCTGTCGAGCGCAGGCGAGACAAAAGGCTGGACTGAAGACTGAAGCTTCCAATTTAACTGTGGTAGGTTTCAAAATGGCAGAGAGTTTAAAGCGATGTTGCCAAGTAGACTTCACTTGTTAAAGGGAAACATATTTTCTGCCAAGTAATTTTACCTCAGTTCACGACGGTCTTATGGCATTCACCAGTATATGCCACCATTTATCTCGTAATGGTGATGCTGCTGGCCCAATGAAGTTCAAGTACGGTTTTCTGCATATAAAACACCTGATATAATTACTCTTTATTTGCTTCAACCCGTAATATCGGCAGTGAAGCAGGGCAATTTCGAGTCCGGGCGCAAGAAACACAAGTGACAGAACTTCACAGTGTCGAAAATAAAATCAATTACGCATCTTCGTTGATGTCACACACCCAGTTATCCAACCCATTACAATATTCTACTTGTTTATATAAGCTGTATGGCTTAAAATAAATAGGTTATTTCATGAACAATATAAGTCACTATTTTAGTTGTTTTGAGCCTAGTGTGAATTCCGCCTCTTTATATGTAGGAAACATTGTTTCGAAAAGAAATAGCACTTGTTAGGCGGTTATTAAGAACACTGGATGGCCATGAAAAGAAAAGTAGCGAATAATGNTTCGAAAAGAAATAGCACTTGTTAGGCGGTTATTAAGAACACTGGATGGCCATGAAAAGAAAAGTAGCGAATAATGAAGAGACAATATAATTCAATGAGTTATGTTGTTTCTGCACTAAAGAGTCGACGCAAGAAGAAAAAACATAGACTACATTTTTGACCTTGGCAACCCATGTACAAAAGCTGAATGTTTTGGAGTTCCAAGAGATTATGTTACTATATATGGTATTTGAGCTTCCTATTGGTTTTAACGTATTTATTAATTANTTTTGGAGTTCCAAGAGATTATGTTACTATATATGGTATTTGAGCTTCCTATTGGTTTTAACGTATTTATTAATTACTATTATATAAGAATTATGACGATGAAGAAATGCTTCCGCCCTATAATCACAGAAAACTAAAGCTAGGAATAAGCAATGAATATGGAAACAAACGAAATGTTATTTAAAAATAATATAGGGTCAAAGGTGTTGCCTACACAGACTGGAAGAACACAACATACAAGAAGTAAAACATGGGGGTGATTGTAACCTTAGTAGCCAAAGTCAGTTCGCCCACTTGTGCAAATCTGCTTGTCCACGAGCAGCCCATAAATGGTTTCCATAATCAGTCTCTCTGTAATGCACCTGCTGATGCACGTGGCCGACATGATTCATCTTGACTGTCGCGTGTGGTTGGCAACATCTGGCCCACTGTTCAGTTAACTTCCATACACAACATAAAATATGCCCATAAGTGGCCTGATGATGTACAGCTTACTCTACCCCAAGCATGCTGGCACTCTCAGTGGGCTATGAGTGGCAGCAGTGGCCAAGTGGCTTACTGCTTCTGGCCTGCCATAAGTTAACTGCCATCAGTCAACTGCTGGCAAGCCACTTGTAGCCCAGATATTGTTCACTTGTTGCCCAGCGGTTTGCCTCTTATATCCAAGCTATTGGCCACTTATGACCCACTTAAAAGCAGCTTGCCATACATTTTAATAACAAATCAAATAATTCTGTTTCACCAAATTAACAGTTACTTACATCCCATCTTCATATGTTTTTTATTTAAAAATTATTTCACAATTAATGGAATCGAACTCAGAACCCCTGAGTTCACAGTGTATAATGCTACCAACTACTCTCCCTTGTATTCCTCTAGAATATCAATAATGGATTTATGTGTTTGGTTTAAAATACTAGTATTTTAGTTTTGGACTACATTCAGGTGGTGTTTAAAATATAAAACAAATAATTGTTTACATGTTATGGTTAGTAGGTTTCCAGTTTAGAAACTATTTTACCCTACTACTATAGCAATATCTAATTATATTTCTACTTCACATGTGCATGAAATATAACAAATGAAATGGATTCTCGTATATTGGTTATTTCACATTAACATATAAATGGCATGCCATAAATGTCCCACATACCTGTCGCTAATATGTCGCCAATAGTGAGTGTTGGAGTGTCATAAAAGGCCCATAATTTTGTTGATAATGTTTTTCAGTAGAAAGCAACAGTTGTCATACCACAAATGGCCTCTAAGCTATCTTCTAATGTGTTCCCAGCAGTAAGCAACAGTTTGCATGTCCATTACCTGGCTGCTAATATTTCCCCAGAATTAGGTAACTGTTAGCATGCCATAAATTTGCAGACAAAATTGTCCTAGCTGTAAGTAAGAAATNTATTTCCCCAGAATTAGGTAACTGTTAGCATGCCATAAATTTGCAGACAAAATTGTCCTAGCTGTAAGTAAGAAATTGAATTTTGTCTAATGTCTGTGGGGCTTCTGTTAAATTCTAAAAATAACTGTAAGAGAATTGGATTACAATTATTAAAAAAAAAAGTATCACTTTTATTTAGATGACCTCATTGCCAAACATAATGCTGACAGTCATAAGTGCGGATTGTTGCCATCACTGCTAACNACTTTTATTTAGATGACCTCATTGCCAAACATAATGCTGACAGTCATAAGTGCGGATTGTTGCCATCACTGCTAACAGTTGGCCAACTAATAACTGCTAATTGTTTGTTACTTGGGAAGTATGCACATTTTATCAATATGTGTATCACAGAAGAATGATTTGGCCGATTCTGGCACAGAGTCCAGACTCGGGATTTTGGGATTCGGTGTCTGCAAACTTTTTTCCGTCCACCATCTTGTTTCCGCTTGCCCTATTGTTTAAATCCGCCATCTTGGATGTTGTCAGCAATATTTATATCGTCGTCCAATGCCAGTCACATTGTTTATTGCTCCTAGAGTGTGTTAGTGTCGTCCACCATCTTGGATGTCGTTTCCACGACATTCGTTTAACTGCCGCCTGTTAGATGCGCTGTTTTCGTCCATCTTTTGATTGTGGAGTTAACCACAAGGATAACTGCTATTTTTATTTAATATGCAGAGCTCATAATATCGCCTGGAGGAAAGCGGGATCGAACTGCCGAACCTTGGGTTGCCAGCATTGTGAAAGCCCTAGCCGACTGAGCTGCTGGGGCATCTGCCACCAAGAAGGTTAAAATAAGGTTAATACAAAATTCAAACAAATATTATAATTAAAAAAATTTAAATTTGTTAATCAAATTTTTTTACAATTTTAGAGAAATAAAATGTACAATAGGCCATTCATTCCCAGCGACCCGTTACCCTAAGAAACACCCGCTCATCACCCCCCCCCCCANAAACAAAAAAGTTCGCAAAAAATTTTGAAAATCGACTAACATATAACTCTACCCCAACCCCACCCCACTCGCAAAACACCCTAACCATCACCCCATCCCCTCCCTGACATACGACCAATCACAAAAATCAAGAAAAATTTCAAAAAATTCAAACAATAATTCTAAACATTTAGGAAAAATTACACTAATGGCTCTGACTACCATGCTGGTGGTTGTTGACCTTGACATTTACCCTAATAAGCTTAAATGCAATAAAAAAAGATAGCAAAAATTGAAAAAACTAAAAACATCAAGAATAAAATTTACATAATTAAATTAAAAACAGAGTTAGATATGTTTTACCTGAGGGATGATTCTCACAAAGAGGGAATAACAAGGCTACTCCCTTGTATGACAATCAGCAGGTGACCAACACTCACCTGTTTTATTGGTCTTTAGTCCACAAGCCTCCAACCATACAAGCAAACAATACCAGCTTAAAACACGAACCAGCCATTTCAGTCAACAACACCTCCAAACCAAACATACCACCCATACCACACAGACATTACAGCCATCCAGTCTAACAACCATCAAGTTAAGCCAACCATAACAACTGCTAATGCCGACCAGCCGACCAATCCTACAGACTGGTCATTCCTAGTAGACCTAAATTAGAGACCACACAAAAATACATACCAGCTGAACATGTCAACCAAGCAGACCAGCCAACCATACCAAACATCCTTACCAGCCCAACAGGCCATCCAAGCAGACCAGCAAACCATACCAACCATCCATACTAACCAATGACTTACTACTGCAGACCGTCCCCTGCTTACTGAATACTGCCGACAGAATCCTACAGATTGACTCCTTCTCCTCAATCCTTCTCATCAATCCTCCTCACTTGTAATCCTCCAATTGCAATCCTCCGCATTTGCAATTCTCCTCATTTGCAATTCTCCTCCTTTGCAATCCTCCTCATTTGCAATACTCCTCCTTTTCAATCCTCATCAATCCTCTGACACAATTCCCTACAAACCTCACCAATCAGCACCATACACTCCAAAATCGTCCTGTATGCTCTGCAATTAGCTCTAAAATTGCTCTGCAAACTCAATAATCAGCTGTGCATAATCTGTAATCTGCTCAACATGTTCTGCAATCAGCTCTGCATGCTTTGCAATTGCTCCCCAATTGCTCTGAAATTGCTCCACCTGCTCTGCAATAAGCTACGCATGCTCCACAATCAGCTTCGCATGCTCTGCAATCAGCACAACAAACACCACTATCCTCCACAATACTGCTCACCAATCCTCATAAATCCTCCAAAATCCTCACAAACCTCCTTCACAGTCATTAGCAATCCTCCTCCACAATCCTTCTCCACAATCCTCTGCAATCCTCATCTACAATCCTCCTCAATCCTTACCAATATTCAACAATCCTCACCTATCTTTAGCAATACTCCTAAGCAATCCTCATATGCAATCCTCACCAACCCTCACCAATCCTCAACAACCCTCCCATGCAATACTCTGCAATCCTCACAAATTCTCAGCAATCTTGCTCCACAACCCTCTGCAATCCTCACCAATCCTTCGATCAATCCCAATACCTCGATCAATCCTTCGGTTTGACATGTCCCCACCTATACATATAGAAATTTCATTCATTCACTGTCTCCAAATTTATACATGTTGACAGAATTAATGTTTTGTAGCAGTCATCTATCCATGATGTTTTGTATTTAAAGTATTCATTAATAATCACATGTGGATCTTTACCTTAAGAGTAGAATGTTCTTAGCACCAATTTAAAGTTATGAGGGACACTAGGATACAGTACAAAAACATTAAAACACAATTATTTTATTTTAAAATTGTTATGCATTTTTTTTCACATTACAATTTCAGAAGAAAGCAGTTCATCACATAATGCAGTACAACCCCGATCCTGCAGTTAATCGATTATTAAAAATATCTCAAAAATGTTAAGAAATTCCCACATTTTTTCAGGCCAGTCAAATGTGAGAGTATATCAACAAGTTCATTAGGGTCTGCGGGAAATATGTAGCCAATATACTCAGCATGTCGCTCATTGCAGCAAATGTGGTAGACGGGTGTGTCAGAGCATCGAGAAAATCACTACTGTCTTCAGCACCACCACTGTCTTCATTTAAATTTTCATAAATTCTCTCTTCATGTTCATTTTCATTAATGCTCTCTTCATAATCATTTTCATCAATGCTGTCCTCATGGTCATCTTCACCTCCTGTTTTGTAATCTATACTATATTTACTTTACTTTGTACCAGAAGTTGAATGGTCATCATTATTTAGAACTGATGGCCATTTATGTTGAAGTTCATCGATTTCATGCAAAAGTCTTGCAAGTGTAAATTTTACGCGAAACAAATTTACTGCACTCATTTTGCCTTTAGAATTTACTGTTTCATCGTAATTGCCCGCGGCATCAGTACCCATCGACACGACAAGTGGTATTGGTTTCAACACTGGCTGGCTCCCAGTAGACGAATCCTTGCAGATCTCGGCGCATTCCTTCAATGTACCGCCTTGCATAAAATGCATGTGACCAATGTCGTAGTCGTAATGCTTCATCAAACGAAATGGAATCTTCATGCATGAGGGTCTTTCATGCTGACGAGAATTTTGAGCGTAGGTGAAAGCTCGATCGCAGAATCGTCACCGACAACAATCAGGCAGCAATGATGCACATTGTGGCTCCATGTTCGTTGTGGTCAAAGGTAGACCTTCATATTCACAATTCATCTTTGTGGTATGATGAGAGAGTGCTTCCAAATCGATGTTCACCTCACTGTGTCAGAACAACAATTGACATTTTTCAATATAAAAGTGATTATTCTGACAACAAAAAGCCTAACTTGTGACCACAGAAGGCCTACTAAACTAAATATTCTTAAAAAATTAAAAAATTGTGGGAGCACTCTAAGAAAACCCACATAATCGGTAACCCTATACCAAAGTAATATTTTCCACTTAGGCCTGTAGCTAATATAAAAAAGAGAAATTAATTGACGTAGGTGTATTCCAACCGTAACCACATTTTGCCACTCAGTAGCCATCAGTGACTCTTGGTTTATCGTACAACTAGGCCTACTTAGAAGCTACATGGTGCAAACTAAAATTGGTATGTTATCAATTAGTATTCTCTACACACTTCAAAGTTAACATTATTACAAAGGCATTACCAGTACTAAACGCGACACTAATTCATATGTAGTACCTACCTACGAGATGGTGACATGATTGAACTTTGTATTGATATGGTAGTGGTAGGGTTCATTACTGCAGGTACTGTCCGAGTTAAAATAGTGTGCTGCTCAGACTGCCACAACACTTTGTGGTCAGCAGATTGCACTTGGGTGTATGACATGTCAAGTGATACTGGTGAAAATTTAATGTGAAGAAAAATATTTTTTAACAATGCCTTAACAAGTACCGTCCCAAAAGAAACTGTTTTTTTTTTTAATCATGGGAGTTCACTGTGTGACATGCGTGAACTTTAGTTGCATATAAGTACCTAGGTGGTGGAATCAGAGTAATCAAACAAGAAGTTAAATGGTAATGCTTGAATGACAAGGTGCAAAATGTTGATTCAAGTTTTGTAACCTTGTGATTGAAGTACAATTAGTTTGTCATGCATGTTAGATAGGAAAATATAGGTACTGTAGTTTAAATGTTTAGTTGATGTGTTGCAAGTTCCCCTAATGGAAATGACAATATTTCATTGAAGTTTACAGTAGAACGGTACTAAATGCTTAGTTCAAGAAAAATAACTTGTGTAAACGGTGCAGCGTAACAATATTTTA
Organism: Clitarchus hookeri; assembly: GCA_002778355.1. NCBI lineage: Eukaryota > Metazoa > Arthropoda > Insecta > Phasmatodea > Phasmatidae > Clitarchus > Clitarchus hookeri. The sequence continues at coordinate 456,253 of NQII01001869.1, forward strand.
GCCATAGTAAACATTGCGATATCACAATTAAGTAGGCAGAATTTTTACATGTTGCAAGGTTTCAACATCAAAGTTGTGAAATCCTTCCATTATTTTCCGGGGGAGGAGGAGGGGGTCACGTGACACCACTAACCTTTCACTGTTATTAGCTGGGACGTGTAACATATGTATCCATGCTATGAATTGTACACATGCAAATTGAAAGTGAAATGCGTTCCATTCCTGTTTGCCATCAGTATGCATGCCATTGTAGATACAGTCTTATAGAGTTTTACAATTGACTGCACTGGGAGCGCACACCATGTTCACTGAAAACAATGAGTCACATTACTTTCCAAGATCAGTGTATACTTTTTATGCACTAACAACTGGAACACACGGTACTGAAAGTCCAAAACATTTACGACAACATATAATTTCCAGCAGAAAATGCTTGAGTTTAGATGATGATGACGATGAGGATAATGGTGATAATAATGATGGTGATAAAAGGGTTTAAATTCATAATACCCGAAATTCCGGAGATAACTTTTCTCGGGCATTTCTTTTTTTTTAACAAATGTATATATGCACGAGCCATTTGGTGAAATGAACCTCATCATTGCTGTAATGACAAACTGTTTCATAAGTATGTTTTTGCCGCATATCAACTATTACATATTCTTCAGCTACTGAGCTATTAAATGACTGGAGAATTTCCACCATAGCAATCATTTTATTTTTTACATAATCACAGGTTGCTGCTATATTGAACTGAAATAGCAGCAGTGTCTCCACATATGGTGTGGCAAAAACTGCACTCAATGTGCATGTTTTCAGTGCAGTCGATATTTGAAAGATGGAAAACCACTGCAATCAGTGCAAATACAGGCAAAATGGAACACGCAGCACTCTGCCAGTGCTTACTGAGTGCAGTCCGGTGCCGTTATTGGAAGACACTATTAGTAAAGAAACTTGATATTTGTGAAAATAGTTCCACACAAGTTTGATTTCAATCTATTGCGTGCACGTATGCAGTTTACCTTTGGCTATTGGATGCATGTCTTGGTGCCATATAGTTTTTTATGTTTCACCGGGCTAATCACGATTGGGTTACTCAGGTATTAAATGTCTGTGATTTGCTGGCAGACACCTGGCGAAACGCGTAGAAGTTATAATAATCTAATCACAGATTTGAATCTGAGCTAAAGTTTTTTAAAAATTCAACTTGGCAGGAACTCTTTACGTAAAAATTTGGTCTCCCAAGCTATTGGTGAATGTTTAGTTTGTAAACATCAGCTGCACAATCGGTCAGTCAGTTGCCTGTGTTGCACGCAATGGGTCTATTTTATAGTGATTCAGATATAAACATCCATTTTAAGTTGTTCCTTCCACACTTGCTTCTGTAAAACCAGTGTCTTTATATTTAAAAATTTGTTTTGTAATGTAAGTCATACAAGCAAAAAATTTTAATTGCTTATACTTAGCAGAAAAAATCCAGAGAAAGCTGTTGCAAAATATCATTTTGAACATTAGAATATACTGTAGTCTATGAACATTACTTGGAAGAGTTATCAATAACGGCAAAACTATCAGGGTGAAGATGAGATAAAATAAATGATGTAAAATAGGCTAAGCATTGCTTAATAAAAGGCATTAAGGGAATAGTGAAGGTTACTGTTTTGTGTATTACATACTGCCTTGGCAGAATTGTGATCATTATAGCAGTTCTTGTTTGTATTGCCCTGCTGCTGAATGGGTTGTGCATGGGAATGTAGACTTATAGGGAGGAGATGATAAAATCTATTAAGAGACAATATACTATGCAGTGTGTAAAAGTTTTTCACTCTAACCTATTGGGTCAAATCAGTGATGAACATTTATTTTGCAAATTTGAGCAGAGTTCTTAAGCATTAAAATATCATGTTACAAGTTTGCCAATTGTCTGTTCTCCTTTCGACATTACCATATATAAATCTAGAACTTCGAAAAGGAGAATTATATCTATACACAAAAAACAGAAAATAAACATAGTTGATGTCATGTGTACCAACATTTTTATCTTAGCCAACATAGCAATCTTGTGTGAAACAATATTTCATATGAAAATATATTGTGTCAGCACCTGAACTCTCGCTATTGAGAACCACAGTTTGTTAGTTGGCTATACCGACGAACGTGGAAAAATATAGCACTTGGAATTTAAAATTTTAATTTCAAATTGTAATAGTATTTTATATGTGTTTCAAAAGAAATGTTCAATATTTTGGAACATAAAGAATTTGAATTAAAAGCATATTAAGAAATTACGACTGAGTATGCAGACATTTACCGTTAGTAAAACGTTTCCATCCCACAGAAACTCGTCAGCTGATACAGTAGTTTGCAAATGGAAATATTTATTGTATACATTCTAAGTAATTGTTAAAATTGTCTGTCATATTTTATCCCACTCTCATGAAATACAGAATATTTGTCTTATACTACATATTGTAAGGCAGACACCTTGTGCTAATAATTCACATAAATGTTTTTTAAACACTTCAATTTTCTAAATGTCATTTTCTAAAATGAAGCATTAAATATTTTTTTTTACAATAAACTTGAAGTCCTTGAAATGTATTAATGAAATCAAGGGTCGTTCCTTATAAGTGCTTGAAAAAATTTTCATATGCATAAAAGTGATTGAAAAAATATTTATGTGCATAAAGTGCTTGAAAATGTTTCAGGTACTTCAAACATTTCATTTTCATAGTGTTTATTTACAAGGTATTTATTCATAACAAATAAAACGTTGCGTGTGGCCATTATAAACAGGAAAATTTATGGTACACACGTACAGTTTCTATAGAGTTTTGTGCCTTTCTTTTTGAGGGATTCAATAATACATGTGTTTTTCTGTGTATAATTATTAGCCTATCAGGAGTTGTGGCACCATACCAGTGTTTTTGTTCTGACACTTTCCAGCATTGCCAAGTGTACGAGAATATAGGGTTTGTGTACAATATCTCATCTCGTACGCTTTTGTACGAGGGTGTTATTTCCTAATCGTGAACGAAGCTTCTTTTGTGGCTGTAACAATTAAATTACTCCTCCCCAATTACATCTAAGAAAAATATTCCTTGATACTTCTCCCCCGTCTGCTTTATCATGAAAAATTTTTAGCTTTCGATTTGTCTTGATCGTTGTAATGCCCGTTACAGTAAATTTTGGGTTCTTGAAAGTTTTGGAAATATTGCTTAAAATTTTTTTAGCTAAAAAGAGTGGTAACCCTGGCATGGTATGTTGGCTTCTATAAGATATTAAAATTGGTCCAAAAGAAAGTCTTGCCTTACTTGAAACTTTGTTTATTTGATTTTGTGATTTGCGGTAATGCATAGTGACGTTAAAAGTGATGGCACATCCTGAATATTGTCAATAGTGGGCCATATGCTAATTCACTAGTCATCAAGAATCGTTTCTGTAGGGGCCATGGTGGTATAGTGGCAAGACCTCTTTCCTCCCATTCAGTAGTTCCAGGTTTAACCCCTATCAAATTTACCCCAGATTTTCATATGTGGGAAATGTGGCAGGCATTGAAATTGGCCCATGGCGTTTCTTGGGGTACTCAATTTATCCCAACATTGCATTCCATTATTGCACCATTTCATGTTCGGGGGTGAGAAGCTCGTATGGGTCCCACCTCAAAAGCCCATGAATTTGGAGGGTGTGACCTAGCTTTAGGGCGCATTGTTCACTCAATATTTTATGTTATAAAATCATGGGACAAACATTGAGGGGTGGTAGAGCTCACTAAAACAAACAATTATTGTGTAGGAATATATGGGCGGGAGTGACGCGTTGAGGCGTTGAGGGCGTGGTGGGCCAGTCCGATGGCCACCACGATCGCCAGATTTATCGAGTCTCAATTTTTTCCTATGGGGGCATTTGAAAGCCCTCATTTACGAGACTCCAGTTGATTCCATTGAAGACATAGTCGCTCGACTATCCTGTGTGGCTGCACGCGTACGTGAAATACCCGGCGTATTTGAATCTGTTCGCCAATCACTCCACCGACGCTATCAAGCTTGCATTACTGTCGGTGGTACCAATTTTGAGCAATTATTAGAAAGATTGCTGTAAAAAGGCATTTAGCGATGACGTTGTAAATAAACAATGTGTGGCATTTCATGAGTTATTTTTGTGTTTGTGCCTCAACGCGTCACTTCCGCCCATATATTCCTATACAATAATTGTTTGTTTTAGTGAGCTCTACCACCCCTCAATGTTTGTCCCATGATTTTAGAATCATCCTGTAGTGTGCCCACATTATTTGAAGCCTCACATTTATAGGGTTCCAAATAATTTACATTTTAAGCAAGAATTACAATACGGATTGGTTTTGGCTAGGAAAAGATAGGTCATTGCTTTAGAGTTGAATTAACTTAGGAGTTTTTAAAACAGTGTTCTAGATAACCTAAATCGTACTTACTTCCTGTAAACTATAGGTATACATTCTTTGTGCTGCTCCAAACAAGTTTTGTGTTTTGAAAATTTTGTTTTTGTCAACCAGAGCTTAAATTTCTAAGCTTTGGATGGTCTACTTTTATTCTTTCATTTTTTTAAATGTGAAATTCATAAGTAAATCAAATGATACAAGTTAAGAGTTCAAAAAGTGGGACTATCCAATAATTATAGTTTAGTTCTCCAAAACAACATTCAAATATTGTAAAACAATTGATAATGTGAATATGCAAAATTTGTCAGATTTTTAATTCTAATTTATTACTTAAATATAAAGTTAATAGCAAGGTCACTTAAGACTATGCCAATTTCTGGGACTTAAGAATAGGAAAGGAATTTTTATTTAAGAAACCATACCATTCAACCATTGTGATTTATGACAACCATTGAAAACTAAAATCAGGATGGTTGTATCGGGATTCGAACCAAGGTACTCCCAAATGAGAGTGTTGCGAGTTACTACTGCTCCCCCTCCCTTGGTTTGTAAGATTCAATTTAATTATACACTCTTCGTACTACTTTGGCCATGTCACTTCCCTGAGTTTTGTCATCCTTCCCATTGCCAGCTTTCCTAGACTAGTCTGAATTTGAGATCATATTTAGAACACAGGACATATAAGCGTTCTGAGATTAATATTGATCCTAAACAGTTTATTATTGTTGTTATTATTAATATTATTATTGTAGTTATTATTATTAATATTATTATTGTTGTTATTATTATTAATATTATTATTGTTGTGGTTGTTGTTTCTATTATACCTCATTTGTTGTGGCTGTCTGAAGTTGTGTTTATTTGTGAAACATTGTTTTGCATAAATTCTAAAATACAAATATTTTTTAGGTTTCAACTCATGATCTGAACCTTCCAATAGTTCTGCCAGTACTTCATGCGCAGAAAGTCCTGAATTCCATGAAGAAAGGTCTTGGACAGACACTTGTACAACCGAGTATAAAGAACTGAGTTTGTACAATAGATTTTTAGGTAATGAGAAAATTAAACCAAAGGAGAAGAAACAAATAGTTCATGAAAGATGTGCCAATGTATCAATGTGCTATGGGGAAAAACTTAGGACGTAATTTTTGGAAAACGATCGCCAAAAAATTGGTTGTTAAATTCCCCTAGAGTTTCAGTGAAATAGATTTAGATGGGGGCGGTATTGGTAGTGGTTACGGATCTATGCTCAAGTCACTTAAAAACAGATGCGAGAACATGCGTAGAGGTGTCAAAATGGGAACAGGTGTAGCTAAAGGTGTCAAGATAGGAACTGGAATAGCAACCTCATTTGGAGGTGAATTTGAGAAACTTAAAATGAGACAGACCGATCAATATGGTTGCGTTGAGTATAGCATAACAGAACTTCCATGAGGAAGCGCAAAAGAATCTCAGGAGGTCAGAGTACACCTCTCTGAAATGCTTGGCAATGGCTCATTGGCATGGACCATACCTTATGTGTTAGAAAAAATGAACACTATTTGCGGTACCCTCAGAGACCTCATCAATGCTAAAGCAGATGTTGAAACAGTCAAGAAATTATGGCCGTTCCTTGCTGTGGAAGATATTTTTGAGCCACTTTCATAGATTGGCTTTGGTAGACAGCAAGAAATCATTTTCAGATTTCACCGAAGCAAATGTAGTGAATGTCATCGAATATTTTACACCATGCGGGAAACGATCACTTGATTGTACTATATTGTCATAGACAACCAAATCAGATCTTACGGCCATCGTAAAAATGCTAGCTTTACATTTTGGGGAATATTTCTCCACTTTGGTGAAATCTTAATTCTAGGTTAAATTTTATTTAAATAGGTCAGAACAGTAATACAATTTATTTAACCTATTTGTGTATTTATCTTATGTTTTTCTTCAGTAAGCTCTTACATGTTCAAGATGTACTATACAGTATTAAAAATATAAAATGTGGCCTTACAATAATACCGATAAAATAGAGACGATACACATCAAATCACAACTACTGTCCATTTACAAGTTTTTCTAAACGTATTTTACAATAAATATTCTTATCCAAGTTTCGTTGGTATTATTATTATTTACATTATAAATTTTAATGGGAAAACATTGCTCAAAATTTGAATGGAAGTATCTGAAATATATTGAATGCTTAATTAGTGGTGGAATCCTGCATAACAGAGTTGTGTTTGTGCATTTTGAAATAAAGTCAATATTTGGATTTATTCTAGCCGTGCGCTATAACAAGCCATAATATTTAATTCAAAATATTTTGTTTTATAATAATATAAAAAAAATTAAGAAATCTGTTTTCAGTTGCACGAACTCTTAAAATGTGCAATATTATTAATTAGGCCTACAATCTTCTGCACAAGATGACAATTTCAGTACCCATAGGCTACAAGCTTGCGCAAAATCATTGTTTCTTGACTTAACATACAGTGCACATAATACTTTTTTATTTCAGAATATTGCAGCAATCCAATATGTAGTTTTAGATTATATGGCTTCAAAATACGTTCATTATTTTATTTGTACTTTGCATTATTCTTATAAAGCCATTCCTATAAATCCACATAAACATAATGGTTTTCATATAATTATTTTAAACGTGAATTATACAAAATACTGATCTTGGCCAGATTATGATTTAACAAAACTGGTACTGGCTCAGCTCTAATTTTATGCATTTAAAATATGATTTTGCCCTTACTTTATTACATAATGAGCTTTGTGACAGAATTATAATTTATTTTTAAGGTGGTATTTGCCGAATTAGAATTCGTAAATTTAAATTTGTTAATGAGCAGTGGTATTCTACATATAAGCTCTGTTTCTGATTTGACCAAGTGCAAGAGTTTAATGAAATTTATAAGTAACCGAAATTTATTAAGTTGGAGATAATTTTTTTTATATTGACACTTTTCTAATGAACGATAAAGCTGTTTCAAATATTGATATTTGTTTACACATATTTATTTGTTTATTCCAGGAAAATACTTCAGTAGATGATGAAATGACAGTTGGTGTTAGAACTCCCATTCTTATTACAGTAGCTACGTGCAGTATTTTTCGTAAATTGAAGATTACTGTTTTTTACAACTTCCTTTTTTATGTAGGTATCCACTCTCTTTTTATAATTAGTTTTTAAATTAATTCTTTCTTTGTTGTTTGTTTTAATTTGCTCAGTATGATACTAGCCATATTTATGGCCTAGCTTGTATCCTTTATCTAAACTGAATACTCTCTCACGGGGAAAATTCCAAGTGATAAATAATATTCCTAAGGGTTAAATATTCTAATGTAAAGTTAAGGAATTTTTAATTATTAATGTAATTTCCATAATAACTAGACTATAAAAATTCGCGGGATCAATCACCTCAAGGGTATACTGTAAACTAAAGTAGATATAAACTGCTCGTTAGCTCCGTGCTCTCACAGTGAGAGGCCGTGATTGGGCCTGCATTTTGAAGCGTGGTTTTTATTGGTTCAGCGTTGACCAGGAGGTATCAAAATGAGTTGTAGGCCAGTTAACAGAAGTAGTACCAATGTATAAATGATTCAAATCTAACTTTTTTGATAATTGATAAATTTTTTTTTCAGATCTCTAATAATAACTAACGATTTTAAATTCTAATGAGTTAATTGACATTCAATCACTCACACTGGAAAACTACAGGAAGCCATCTGTAAGAAACTCAGCCTTCGTGAATATGATCAGTATGCATTGTTTATTTACAGCTGAAAAATAAATGTTTTAACTGTAGAGAGTGGAAAAAAAAAGTTTTTGATTGGAGTGGGATTGAGCTCTATAGCCTGTATCATTTGGGAGCAGTTTAGTCATTATTTAAGTTCAAATAGTGAAATGCGGTGTTCCTCAAACTGAACCATTTTATTGATTTTAGCAGCAGTATATGCATACTCGGTTCATATTATACATTTCGGCAATGTATAAAGTTAATATTGAAAACTTCTTAGTACTAACATTTTGTTTGATTTATATTTATAATGAAAATGTCTTATAAATTCGTATGAAAGTTATATTTAGTAAAGTTGATATGCAATGTATTTGTATGGAACTGATAATCCTTTCTTGTTCACCTGAAATAGTGTTTTTTCACTAGTGTAATAGTATAGTATATCTACTGTACCGGAAATACTGGAATTATAATGGAAATATTTTTGCATTCTGGAAATACTGGAATCATATTGGAATTTATAGAAGTTTGTATCACATTCAGAAAAAATATCAAAATTGCCTTTTAACTGAGCAGTTTATAATTGTTTACAAACATCTGTAATTGACTGCTGTTTTATTGTTACTTTCTCAAATTTGGCATGAAATAGCTCATTTAAATACAGTATTTATCTCAAAATGATACAATGTTCCTTACTCACTACCATCTATTATTTCTAGAAGAGAAAAAGTAAATAAATGAAAATGAAGGTATGCACATTGCTGTACATAATGAAGTTAGGTTGCATTATGTTTTACAGCGTTATTTGTACACAACAAGTTACATGCCTCTGTGCCTGTCGGGTTGGTGTATTTCAAATCTCCAAATCAATCGACATATTGTAGAAGTACAGTTTACCATCTTCTGCCCATATCCTCAGTTGTTAGTGTTCAATCCATTGCTATTGCTGTCTGTACGGCATATCGTTTAGTTAGTGTCCCCCCCCCCCAAAATTGAATTTGGCTTTAGAATAAACATTTATCATCTGTAGTTGTGTAAGCCCATCTGCAAGATTAAACTAAGGCATGGGTTCACATATAGATGACATTAATATCAGTTGAATACAAATAAAAATTGCTTTGCTGTCTAAGGACCGGTTTCACAATGTATGTTTAAAGTATCGGCTATCTGACCATTCAGCGTACACGTCGTTGGTCTCGGTCATTAAGTGCAGACGGTCGGCCACTGCGTTGTCCATGGTGGGAGATTATGCCTGAAATTAGGTATTCTCGGCACTCTTGACACTGTAGATCTCGGAACGTTGAATTCCCTAACCATTTCCGAAATGGAATGTCCCATGCGTCTAGCTCCAACTACCATTCCGCGTTCAAAGTCTGTTAATTCCCGTCGTGCGGCCATAATCGCGCCAGAAACCTTTTCACCTGAATCATTGACTACAAATTAAAGCCCAACCAATGCACTGCCCATTTATACATTTTGTACGCGATACTACTGCCATCTGTATATTTGCATATTGCTATCCCATGACTTTTGTCACCTCTGTGTAAGTACATCAATTATATTTTCCTTACATCAATGATTTCTTCGTAGTGGTTATTTTAAAAGTTTGTTGCCGTGTGATTATTAGTTGTAATGGCATATTTTGCTACTGAAACTTTGAAACATACATCATAGCTGCACATTTGTCTGTGTTTATTTGATGCTTTAGTTTCTTATTTTACATAATCACATCTGGTTCCATAAAACTAAGATAATTTTCCATGATAATTTCAAATACTTGCAATACGAGAGAAAGATAAACGGCGGTATTGTGCATATCGTGTAAGCGGGGTGAATTTTGACACTTTTAGAAAAGTAGCACCACAACTCTGTATCTTTCTGCCATAGCTGTTTTGACAATGAAGAAAACAATGTTTGTACAGAAATTTTACCAGTCCAATGTGCAGATTTTTATCACATGGCAGGCAGTAAAAACTCTATGCTGATTTCAGTCCAGTTCTCAATGTAGAATATTAAAGCTACGCTTAAGTAATGTTGCTGGGGCTCTATTTACTGTGGGATGTGGAACTTCAGTTTAATATATTTCATGAGACTGCATTGTTATGCAGCCCATCTTAAGATAGTATACATGCGAATTGCATATTGTTTTAATGGAGCAGTGGAAAAAAATTGCTGGTAAGGAAATAAATCAAACTTGTCAAAAGCATACACGTATTCCAACGAAAAAAAAAATAAATTCGTCACCATTTGTACCAATGTGAGTAATAGCCAGTAACCTGTTTTTTTTAAAAGTGAAGTCAACATAACAGAAATCGTTCGGTTTTAAATACAATAAGCAGATAGTTAAAAATTATTATTAAGGGCAGCTTTTTTTAGTTTACATACTGTACGTTTCAATAATGCTGTGTATAATGGTTCTGAAATACGTTGCTCACAAAACAAACTTACTGTTTGTAATTCCCAATCGCAATTCCTGAACATGTGGGTGACTGCAATCCTTGGGCTATTACTTAACTAAAATCACAATGGTTTTTTTTTTTTACTGATACGAGGTATTTTATTTGCAAAAAAATTATGTTAGTAAAACACTTGGCCTATTTCCTGAAACCAACAAACCTAAACCTCTGAACGTAAAATGTGTTTGTGCTGCTTCTTAAAGGTTAAGGAAAATGAGCGTACTGCTGATATTCATTTCAATCAAGAAGACACACTCAAAAGACACCGAGAATCAACTATGCTTCATGAGAGTTTCAAAAAAATAAATAAATAATTGCCAACCAAAATACTCTGACAGCACCAGCAACGTTCCTGCGTAAGAGTTAAAAAAAAGGGGCACATTCACTGATGCACAATGGTGTTCACTGAGCTGGAAACGTTTTGTTAATCTTAACTGTCTGCGTGCTTAGTCACAATTGCTTCATACACTTACAAAGCCCATCTCCTATTGCCGAAAAAATTGCAACTTAAATTCAAAACGTAATTTAAACTATACATGTTACAGTCACCATTATATTGGTTAATTATAAATTTTAATTCAGAGTACTATTTCTTTCACAGTTATCACAGCGTCACTGACACAATATACTTCCCGTAACTACTCATCAACTGGTACAATACTTTGTAAAGGGAGTATTTAAGTATGTTGGTCACGTCTGTCTAAATTTATCTCAATTAAATGAAATGCAGAACACCTATTTGTTTTTCTTTGGTTATAAACTTTAATTTATCAGTTATCTTAACAGTTTTAAATTAAGTTTATTAGCATAATACATAATTTATTATGCATAGTAAGGGGTATTATCTACAGTTATATATTTTACATAAATATTTATTTTAAAATTATTAGGTCGTAAAAATAACTAAAAGTATTGGGCTATAATTACCTGTATTTTGTTTCTGAGGTGTATTTTTTAGGAAACAGTTTAACTGACGCATACACTAAATACCAACTAAGCCTTGCAGATTGCTTGATTTTGTACTGTTCACTTGTGTTTGCAATTGAGGAAATGCTGTATGTCGCTAAGATATTGTTTTAATTTGTATGTATGTAATGTAGTAGCACAAATATTCAGTTATTGTTGAAAACTTATTGTTTATTTTGGTTTTATTAATCTCGTTTCTACAAGATATTATTTATCACTGATCCAGCAGAGTATTGAAGTTAACCTTTTCTCTTCCAGGTTTCTGTGTTTTATCAACTTTTATGGTTTCAGAATGCTACGTCCACAGTTACTACNTTCGTTTCTACAAGATATTATTTATCACTGATCCAGCAGAGTATTGCAGTTAACCTTTTCTCTTCCAGGTTTCTGTGTTTTATCAACTTTTATGGTTTCAGAATGCTACGTCCATAGTTACTACTGGCTTGCTACATTATTGTTTAGTTTGGGTAGTTCCAGTTATGCAGGTTTTAATGTACAGTTATTTTTGTACTGCACAGTAGTATATTTTTAAGTGGAGATCAATGTATGTCAGCTATTTATTATTGAAAATGTATGCTTACATCACCAGAAAAAGTATTTTCATACAGTATGATAGCTGTGTGTATTCTAAACTTCAAAGACTTACTTTATCATAATCAGTCTTTTAATAGTAGGTCTGACAATATATGGATTTCATGTCGCATTTTGCTATGAATTGCTAATGACAATAGACATACAAGAAACGCTGTCTTAAGTGATTTAGAAAATCAGTTGTACTTAAATATTTCAAGTCATTACAAATTAAAAGAATTTACGTAGTACATACATAATTTGCAAATGTACCTTTCACACATGGAGCATCTTATATGAATAACAAGGTCACCAATTTCTTCCAGACTGTCAAGCAAGAAATAATTACGTGCTGTAAATTATATTAATAGTTTGTTATAATGATAGATGAAAGGCAAACATTTGTAGTTTAATTTATTATATTCATTATTTACAAAAAATATTTTTTCAGCACATACTTTCATGATGCTGACCTGTAGAGCCTTCAGAAACAATAAAATATTGCACAGTAAGTCATGTATCATTAACATATCTAAGCTACCAGTATCACATTGCATCTGGCCTGCCATAGAAATAAATTTAGAGATTAATTTCCTAGTGATGATATAACTCATCATTTATTGCATATAATAGAGGTAATCAAAGTTAGTTGAGAGAGCATGTGCTTGCATGCTGAGAATATTTGGTACATGCATAATAGAGCAACATAGAATACATATTCTTCATCATTATGAAATGTATATTTAAAAGTTGTTCATATTTTGTTTGCAACGAATAGGAAACCAGTAATTAAAAAAAATTCCGTAAAATTTATGAATGTGTACTTTTATTTTGAAGTAGATTGTCCAATAGATAAGTCATATATAATATTAATGGGGAACTCATAATTTCATGTTAAAACCTCCCACTAATTTTACTAAGATGTATGAAATTTACGAAATTTCAAATTTAATTTTTTCATATGTTTCGGTGCTAATTTTATGCTAAATTTCCACTAAATTGGCAAAGAATTGACAAAATTGGCAACCTTCTACTGATTGTACACAAAATCTTGTACGTACAAAGAATATTTCTTATTGCATTAATTAGTGTCAGTATTACCAAAACAATTTTTGTACTTTACGAAGTGCCTTTGTATTTAAGAAAATCTTTGAAAATTTACGAAGAATGATTATTATTACATTCTGAAGCTTCAATATTATTGCATACATTTTGGTTAAATTTACGAAGAATCCGTTTTTTTATTTTACGCAGTGCCCATATATTTAAGAAGATTTTGAAGAATATACGAGGAATACGTGTTGTTACATTACGAAGTAATCGTATTAGCAAGGAATTTTTTGTGAGATTTATAAAGAATCCTTTTTTTTCATTACGATGTTCCCGTATATTGAAGAAGATCTCTGGATAATTTGTAACTGGTATTTTTCGTAAATTTACGGTATGCATTTTAGGTTACCGTAAATTTACGGTAAACATTTTAGGTTAAAGACAGAAAAAAGGCACAATAGCAATTTTCATAGGCATAGCAAAAGCTTTCTACAAAATGTTGATCCCGGACCTGATTCAAAAACTCATAAATTACAAATTCCAAGATCACTATCTACCTACTTCGCATCTATCTGACAAACCGAGACTTTTACGTATCAATATAAAATCCTGATTCCTCAACAAGCTACTTTCTGCAGGCGTGCCACAGGGATCCGCCTTGTCGCCATTTCTCTATACTATCTACACAGCAGCTATCCCCAACTTATATGCAAAAGTACAAATGTACGCCGAAGACACCGTAATATACGCCAGAGAAAAATCATTGCCATATGCATATTTACATACACAACTGCAGATGAACGAACTGGTTCAGTGGCGCGAGCGCTGGAAAATTTTAATAAATACGGAAAAATCTCAGACCCTGCTAATCACACGACGTATTAAAAACTTGCAAGTGCAGCAGATTAATATAATGGCATTGACATTCCATACAGTAGAATAGCCAAGTATTCAGGTATAGATATAAGTTACAAACTCCGTTGCAATACTCATATAACTAACATAAAAAACGCAGCATCTGGAAAAAATAGACAACTTTATCCTTTATTAAATAACCCCAAGCTCCCCACTCGGGTACGCACCCAGGATTTTGATTTGGAGGGCGCACAAGATGTACAGAAACGTAACATTAAAAAAAAAAAATAGTTAGTATATCAACATGCAAATCTCAGTAAAAATATTAATTATTCGCAGAATATTACATCCAGAAAATGGTTTGCCATTTATAACTACTGCACATCAAATTATTAAAAAAACGAATTGTGTTTCTATTTTCTTTGAGATTCTACTGATGTAGTGTCATAAGATTTCAACCACGTGCAAGCACACGTGTGTTTCTCTGCAATGGTTAGCAGCAAGTGGCCAGTATTCAAGTGGTTTTTGGATTTCTCTGAGACCACTTCTTTCGTTCCTCTTTCATTTTAAATAAACTTAAATCCCATGAAAAACGTAAACGAATTCAGATTATTCTTACTGACATTTATGTTAAACGTTTAAAGGTCTATTTCTCTAGGGGTGGCGCGTGCCCCAAGTGCTCACCTCCTGGGTGCGCCACTGTTCGACTAGATTAAAGCTTTTAACTTGCACCTCTATAGTCAGATCTGCATTAATGTTGGCCTACGGCAACGAAGGCTGGGTAAACGTAGCTAAGTTCTTAATTAACCAACTTCAAGTAGTTAAAAATAAATATCTAAGGAATTATTGGTAATGCCCCTTTACTCACTAGTACAGGTGACTTGCATAACGAACTAAAAATTCCTTACATAGGAAATAAAATAATTTCTCAAAATAATAGTTTATATTATAAATTAGCCTCAGATAATAATCTAGTTATTAGAAGGTTAGGAAATTATACTCCAGATGAAAATACTGGAATTAAACGAACTTAAATGGCCCGTTTACAGTTTCAATTCTTAAATAAAATTACTGCTGAACTGGCCATCTGCCAGCAACAAGACGCCTTTTAAACCTGTAATTTAAAGTACAGAAATACGCAAACACGCAAAATAAGGTTCGTTATTACCCACTTTCTTATTATTTAAAGTAAATTTAAGAACTTGTTCTCGAATAAAAGTAAAAATACAGATTTTAGAGCTCAAATTCCACTCAGCGAAACATTTTAACGTAAAGTTTTAGCATGGCCGCTGTGATTGGCCGCGAACTGTCCGATGGACGAGGGGGGCAGGACAAGATTTCTTCACCTAGATATTGCAGAACTGTCTCCTTTCTTACGTGAAACACTTACAAAAGTTTGTAGATATCGATCAGGATCGAGGATGAAGAAACCAATATATCTTCTAAACTTTGAGTTGACCGATCCCATTTGTTCTCAACTCCATATGACCAACCAAATTGAATGTCCAACCAGAGCCCCTCAATACAATTTCTCCTTCATTGTGGCCTGCCACCTTTATGCTTTTTTCAAAACTGGCTTCGATGTCATCCACATTATTTGCAGGTACATTCCAGGATGTGAATGCTTTAAATTCGTGCTCATCATCGCATGGCTCACGTTTCGATTAGTTACATTTGAACAGTAAACTATATATAATGTCACCGTATTTCTCCACCTTCTGTAAGTTGGTTTATTAAATTTATATTCATACAGGTCAGAAATGAACAAACATATTTCAAGGAAGTTGTCAGATTTTGAGCAACATATGTTTTCAAAAGACTCCAGAATGCTGATTCCTTCAGGAAAGATAAATTTACATTCGGCTTCATCGCACAGCTTACTTTCTTAGGTTGCGACGTGTGAGCGGATGAATTGGTAGGTGTAGATTCTGATCCGTGGGTCTAAGTTGCACTTAGACCAACCTTTGCTGTAAACTGCAAGAGGAAGGATGGTCCTCTCGGTCAACATCAGAGGATTGTGCAGCTCTGTGAAGAACTGTCTGGCGTGCAAATTACCAACACAAAGCTAGCAGGCAGGCAAACTCATCATCACTTGGTACGATAACAGTTCTGGCACGCGGGTTAGCATCAACACAGTCCAATACACCCTACTCGATGCATAACCATGTTCGGTCAAAATTGTGGTAACTAGCATTTACAGTACCGGTTTCATACAAACGCCGATGAACTGAACTGAATGCACATGCATCTAGTGAATTTCGAGGTGAAATCTTATCGGTGTATGCACAGCTGATGCATTACACCTCACTTCACAATTCGTGAGATGCATGTTTATCAGTTCCTTATTACTCCACTCCATCACACACATCGTTCACACTGTTTCATATGCCTTTTTAAACTGTCAGTGATCGTAAACAGTTTAGAGCATTTCTCACATCGATATGTCATGAAGATGGAACTCCTTGCACATGTATTATTTTCATGTCTTCCTGCTTCATTAGTATTCGCGAAAGTCTTGTCGAAGTAGCAGCATAGGAATCTTGAAGGAATCAACGATCTGCTCATGGCACTCACACATGAAGTTTTCTGCTTCGATGATTCTCCAGTGTGTGTCACGTCAGTTACCATCCCAGTACAACTCCGATGCAATTTTGGCAGATAACTCTCAGAAGGCAGTGAAGGAAGCCCGGTACAGGTTTCGAGATACCTTTTCAGGTTGTCACTTCGCCTACCAAAATACGATTTGTGTTTTTCACATGCGAAAGTAGATCGCTCTTCATTCTGAATACTGTTGACCTCAAGTCGCTGAGCATTGCGGCTTTTAGAATATTTATTCTCACAATAGTATATGGGATATATAGGTTTTAAAACGAGGAATGCTGCTGAAGATCTGCAGCTTGGCCACCATCTTAGATGACACCATATCGTGTCCTTGACCTCTGTCCACCATCTTGTTTCCGCCTGCCATATTGTTTCTGGCCACTACCTATCTTATTTCCACCTGCTACATTGTTTCCGTCCACCATATTGTTTACACCAGTAATCTTGTATGCTTCATTTGTTTTCCATTCACACTGTTTCCTTTTTCGTCTGCTAGAGAGTGCCACTGTTGTCCTTCATGTCCTTCATGTCAATCAGAAAATGACCCTCCTAGGAACCAAAACAAAGAATACACAGAAACACCAGAAATATGGCAGAAATAACGAGAAGGAAAATATTGATAGAACAGATGAAAAGAGAAGTTGGGGACAGCACAGTGGATAGATGAAATGGAAGAACCACACCGTCCTTAGCGGTTTCAACTGGTGAGATGACAGAACTAAAATATTTCACTCCTCACACTTCCAGTAAAGGATAAGGCTTGGAACCCCGAGAAATTTATTTTAAACCTTGGTCGGAGGTCCAAACAGAAGATGCACCCCAATTCCCCATGCGCGAGGGCCAAGCGAAATTGCCGGAGTGAAATACTATATATGTCAATCTATAGACAAACAAAATGACTGCTGGTGGTTACATAGTCTCTCTCTTTCTCTCATGATGGTGGCCCTGTAATAGGGCATCGAGTGTTTCTGGCACGAAGAAACGTGCATGCTGTAGCTGGTAGACAGTACTGAAAAAGTAAATCTCGTGGTGTAAATAAGTAATCAAAAGAATTTAGATGATATTTTTTCTCATTGTTATACAGGTTGAGTCGTTAATGTATGATAACCTGGCATGATTGGAATCCTAAGGAAAATAAATAGGGAAACATATATACGACATATGGCCTAAAGAGATTTGTGAAGGTGGTAGACATCCTGGAACTTTGGGACTGGAAATGTGTTATGCACTGATAAATTGGAACCACTTGCAATTGAGAAAAGAAAAGCGGCATACAGGCAAATATTTACAAGGCAGGTTGCCACACAAAACAGCATTATGGAGAATACACCCCTTCAACAATTAAATAGGGTTTCCCGCCCTCCAAAAGCTTAGAACTTTTAACCATATACATTTAGCAATTTGACATGATATGTCAGTAATCAGCATGCAAATAGCAATAAAAAAGGTCACCTGGTAGTATCCACTAATCCCGCCCATTAATACAGAAACCATATGTTTAGTTGGACGGCAAATTAGTGGTTACCTGGAAAGTAGGCAGCATGTATAACTCACTATGATGCAAGACATTCCATCAGACAACCTGGTTCATGTTTTTGTTCTAATGCAGGTAAATGAACACATATTAAATGGTGCTAGTGTAGGGTGATCGAAAAAAACCTATACCAGTTCCGAGTATTAGTGCTTTATTTGGTATTCTAAGATTTTACATGTTTACAGAATATGCTCGAAGGTGAGCCACCCATCTCCATACATGTACGAAAGCGATGCTCATATGACTGGCGCACACACTGTTATATACTGGGATTACTCTGTACAGTATGGCATGCATCTCGAGTCCATTGCCAGAGATCCTCCACATTTTCCACGTCAGTTGCACACACCTGTGCCTTAAAGTGACCCCACAAGTAGAAGTCGACTGCATTAACGTCCGGTGATCTGTGTGGCCAACCCATTAGTCACCTAAGCCAATCTATTCTGCTGGGTAACATACATCCATGTACTGCCTTGCTGTGTCACTTAAGTGTGCTGGTGCACCATCGTGCATGCACCATATAGTCTTCTACACCGGAGAGCCAAAAAAACTGGTATAGGTGTGCGTATGCAAATTACAGAGGCATGGAACCAATCAGAGTAACGCGATGCGGTCGGCAGCGTCTATATAAGAAAATAAGCGTCTGGCAAAGTTGTTAGATCGGTTACTGCTGCTACAGTGGCAGGTTATCAAGATTTCAGTGAGTTTGAACGCGGTGTTATAGTCAGCGCACGAGAGATGGGACATAGCATCTTCGAGGTAGCGATAAAAGTTGGATTTTCGCGTACGACCATTTCACGAGTGTGCCGTGAATATCGGGAATCAGGTAAAACATCAAATCTTTTACATTGCTGCGGGCTAAAAAAGATCGTGAACGAACGGGGAAAACGACGACTGTCAAGAATCATTAAACATGACATACGTGCAACCATTTCTCAAATTGACGCAGCTTTCAATGCTTGGGCATCAACAAGTGCCAGCATGTGAACTATGCAATTGACCATCATTGATATGGGCTTTCGGAGCCGAAGGCCAACTCATGTACTGTTGTTGACTACACAGTACAAAGATTTACACCTTGCCTGGACCCGCCAACACCGACATTGGATTGTTGATGACTGGAAACACGTTACCTGGTCTGACGAGTCTCGTTTCCAATTGTATCGGGTGGATGGACGTGTACGGGTATCGAGATATCCTCATGAATCCATGGACCCTACATGTAAACAGGGGACTTTTCAAGCTGGTGGAGGCTCTGTCATGGTATGGAGCGTGTGCAGTTGGCGTCTAATGGGACACCTGATACATCTAGATACGACTCTGACAGGTGGCAGATACGTAAGCATCCTGTCCGATCACCTACACCCATTCATGTCCATTGTGCATTCCGACGGACGTGGACAATTCCAGCAGGACAATGCGATACCCAACATATCGAGAGTTGTTACTGAGTGGCTCCAGGAACACTCTTCTGACTTTAGACACTTCCATTGGCCACCTAAATCACCAGACATAAACATTATTGAACATATCTGGGATGCCGTGGAACGTGGTGTTCAGAAGAGATCTCCACCGCCTCGCACTCCTATGGATTTGTGGACTGCCCTGCAGGATTCATGTTGTGAATTGCCTCCTGTATACCTTCAGACATTAGTCGAGTCCATGACACGTCGTCTTGCGGTACTTCTGCGTGCTCGCGGGGGCCCTATACGATATTAGGCAGGTGTACCAGTTTTTTTGGCTCTTCAGTCTATATAAATTCAGTATAAAAATAAACAGAATAATCTGTTACTGCTTGCTTGAAGATTGTCGGTTTATTTGAGCGAACTAATATTAAATCCTAAATGCAGAACTAGTCGCCATAAGAAATATATCACAAAACATTTATTTCGTACTAAAAAATTAGGGAAACAGTAGTGGCATTAGACAAAATACGTATTCAAATGTCAGCATTTTATTTTGCACAATAAAACTTTCGATGTCGCAGATATATATATTTGCGTCTGCTTTTTCTATGATAGCTAAATGTGATTTGTAGTTGCTTTGTTGCATATAGTCTATTCGCGTCTCCACAGTTTTTAATCAAACTTTTGAAAAATTACCTTATGCTTGACGTGTTTGGTTGTTTCCTAAATATTCTAAGTAAATATCACAAACGCTTCGTACCTGCGTTAACAACAAAGCATCTTATTTTGGGTTTAGTAGAACAGCTACTTATATTTTAACAATAAATTACAATACATATTTCATTCATAATTAATATGAATAAAACGGATTGAAAATAGGCGTGTTGGTAATGCAAGTAAACAGAAAACTTATGCAAATTATGATTAAGTTGAGTGAGCTTGAATGCAGTGCGTTTTCCCTTTGGTGTAATTTTCTATACTCGGTTAAGATTTGTTTCCATGTAGCGTAGCAATATCCTGAAAGTAGAATTCTGGCAGGGCTTCAGAAAAAATTTAAGTAACCATGAATGGACTATCGTAATGTTTTCAATACGCACAAATATTTACAATGAATTGTCTCTTGCTAAACGTCTCTGTACTTCTCGTAAAAAATTCATATCCATAATCCCAGTATTAGTGGTTTACTAGCGTCCCTTGCTTTCTAAATATGCATAAGTTCATATAAAAGAAAATAAAAGTTAATACAAAGGCTTTTCAGATTTTTGGTAACAGTGCCCACAAGTTCGAAATTCCGTTTTGCTAGATTTCCGAATGATAGTTTAACAACCTTCTCACATTATATTCTTGATTCTGTAAATTTTTTTAGTTACCAGCCAAACAGATGTTGTTGTAACAGTATTGTTACATTACTGTAATTAATTTCCAGGCAGGAGTTTTCAAATTATTCGCTTATGTACAAGATAAGTATGCAAAAAAAAAAAAAAACTACCGATCATGTTTTAAGTAACTTGTGAATTACTACGAATTCATACAATTACCGTATGCAATGTTAATAACTGGAATTAGGCACATAGAAAACAATGCACTGAACGAAATTAATTTACGTGAAAAAGCAAATATTGTACAATATGTAACTTTGTTTGGTATATTAATTATCAGAGCTGTATGCAATAGGTATCATTTATATTTTAATGGCTGTAGAACATTAAAATAATGTAAATACGCGATACGATTATTGTGTAGTATGTGAATATTTCCTGAGAAACTGTTAATAAATATATTTCATTGTGCTAATTGTCAGGTGTACGTGTACTCAGTATACAGAATGTTAGTTGTTAACATCTAGCTGGTTTTTATTTCGGCGAGAATATGATCTGTCCACTTTCCGTAAGATTAATACGAAAAATACTCCAACAAATGCTTCTTAATAATTTACCCTTAAAGTGCCGAAAAATAAGATGTGATGCTGAGGAGAGATAAGAGCCAAGAAAAACATAGTTCGAGAATTACAATCGGTTTCTCCCTCCCCTTTTACAGTTCGGTCTTCACATTCTAATACCGTATCTGAAATAAGTTTTTCAAAAAGGGACAGATGTGTTCCAGTAACTGAGGAGCTCCTGGCATCTGATATGGTTGCTATATATTCAAACGTTTTGGTCTTATTACATTCAAGAATAAAATAACTTGAGGCTGAAAAGGAACAGTGTTAACTTCAGACTGAAAAAATTATATTTACAAATAATGAACTAATCCAAGAAAAGGCTCCACTTTTAGAAAAATTAAAACCTGTGAAAAACACAACACAGAACCTATACTAAACAAAATTTATATGAAATCCTGTCTCAGTACTTTACTCCAGGTCAAGTAAAAATTAGTCTTGAGGGACCAAAAAGAATACAGTGGTCTTCTGAAAATATTGCAGATGATATTTCATTAATAAGTATCAGTGCCAACGCGTACAGATACTTAAGCAACAAACTGAAATTCCTGCTTCCTGCAGTCACAAATTTCAGAAGATCAGCTTCCAAATTTAACTGCAATCCAGGGCTTCAGATAGGTGTTATCTCATTAATGAAAAAACAACAAGTTACTGATAACTAATGAGCCTACTTTCCTCTACATGAGTGCAAATAAATTTTAGTAAAGTTCTTGAAAGCTTAAATGGCAGGTAGCCATTGACGTCTCATTGACAGAAATATCATTAGAGATGAAACCAGAAATATGTGAAACAGTGCAAAGATAATTAAAATACACGAGTGACTTACCCGGGATTCGAATTCAGAAAACTCGTAAAATTAAGCTAACTTGTAATCAACTGCATCACAGAGGTAGGATTCGCAGCATTAACTTAGGATGTAATGAGTCTAATATTTTGAATGATAAGATTTACAAACCTGAAATAAGTACTCGGCATTAATTTTGAAAATATATGTCTGAGTCACTGAAACAAGTAAGTTTACATGGCCTACCATTCCGCTACTTGTGTGAATAATTTAATGGATATATGTTAATTGGTCTCCGAGAGAAGGCCCAAAAACCTTATCTTTTTTAAATTGCCTTTCTTACAGAATTGCTTGAAAATTGGCTGTGTACACGATATTTGTAATAGTTAATGCCAGCATAAAAAGTTGGATGAAATTGTTAAACTGTCAAATTGATACGCCAAACATATGAAAATATTTATTTGGTCGCCACTATTAAAATCATTTCCTGACCCCATTTAAAACATGCAACTATACTTTGCCTTCTGTAGATGTGCAAACTTTGTGGAAATTAGTCTAAATATTCGGCAAATATGACAAAATGTTCAGTTTACTCACCTGACACTATTTTGCAAAAACATCTGGCAAAGGAGGATCTCTGTTTGCATATTGGCTGATTAGTCCTCGAGATATGGCATAAAACCTCCATTGATCATGTGACGATCTTCATAAATACTTCAAAAAGTTTATATATTAGCACATTCGATTTTTGCCATAGATAAAATATACAAAGTTAAATTTAAATATGTTACACAGCACCTTAGATATAGCACACTAACCTAAAATGTTTGTAAATGCACAATTGAGAAAATAAGAGACTTAGATATTTAAAACATAAAAATTTATGTAGCCTACCAGAGTACAACTTCTTCGCCAAATTGGAAAGAAATCGGTCGATTGCTTCCCGAGCGACAGCATAAAAAGTACACTATGTTATGTGGGGCTATCTTACAAAATGGCAGAGATATAAGGCTTTGAATATACAATTTTATTGGTTACAACTGATACTGTCAGCATAAAAATTTTAGTTGAAATTTGTTTTGCAGTCTCGTAGAAAAAAAACATTCGGAGCTAAAATGTTTATATAGCCGCCATTTTGAAAATGTGTACGTCTGACTCCAGTCAAAATTTATCAGTTTACATAGCCAGCAATAGTTCTAATTGTTTCCAAAATTTGGTAGAATTAGCTTTTTTTTTTCGGAGATCAAAATATCGCGGGGGCCTACACAATATTAGGCAAGTGTACCAGTTTTTTTGGCTCTTCAGTGTACATCACAAGTGTTTAAAATGTGTTATTTTGAGTAAAGTGCTTGTGAATATTTTTTCTCTAACTTTACAATAAATTTTAAGGGTTTTTGCAGGGTTTTAGTTATGCGTAGTCCAAGTTAGTCACTTTTGGATCACTACCCTTGCATCTGTACCAGAGCACATTCCTAACCCAGTAGTGATCATTCTAGCTTTCGTTAGGGTGACACAGCATTATGCCGCTCGGGCAACTTCATCTTTGTTTCACCAGTCAATTTTATTGATAGGTTATGTGTGTTGACCGACAGGGAGAGTCAAACATTGATAATATTATATGGGTACATCGCATGTCACAATGTGATATCATTACCCATGCATTTTGCATTGCCACTAATTGTACAGCTATCAGCGTGAGTATAAACTATGAGTTATAGTGACTGGTGTTCAAAGCTCAGGCACCTGAGATAAAAAAATTAAATTTGTCAAGAGATACTATTTTACAAAATGGCGTACAAAAGAGATTTTGTGTGTACACATTTTATTGTTGTAATAAATGCAGTCATCTTACAAAGTTTCTTCTGAATTAATTACATGGTTTCGACGAAATAACATACGGAAATAAAATAGCTATATTGCAACCATTTTGAAAATAAGTGGCTGACATTCCTAAAACATATCAGTTAACATAACCTATAGTAGTACTACTTGTTTACGATATTTGGTATTAATCAGAAAATTGTTTCCCAGGATATGAACTAAGAAATTTTTTTATTTGTCTGGCACTATCTTACAAAATGGAGGGCAAAAGAGTTTTCGCGTAGACAAATTTGTTGTTTGTTATATAGACTCCCATCATACAAAGTTAAGTTGGAATTGTTATATTTTTTCGAAGATATAGCAAATATGCTAAAATATAGATGGCCACCCTTTTGTAAAATGTGTTTGACATACTTGAAACATATTTGTGCATATCAAATGCAGCAGTACTACTTGATTGCCAAATTTGGTAGGAATGTGTCAACTATTTACTATTAAATTACACAAAAACTTGATTAATTCATATAGTGCTATCTTACAAAACGGTGGACAAATTTTTTTGTTTTTTAGCTTATTTGGTGTTTGTAAAAGATACTGTCAGCATACAAAATTTGGATGAATTTGTTCAAATGGTATGGTAGTTATACCAAATATACCTAAAATATTGGTATGGCCGCTATTTTAAAAATAAATGCCTAATACAGTTTAATTATCTGGCCTATCATAGTATTTCTTACATGCCAAATTTGGAAAAAATTTGATCAGTTGTTTTTGAGATATAATATAAAAGATTTATTATTACATGTGGTGCTATCTTTCAAAAAGGCAGACAAAAGTGGTTGTGTTTTATATTATAATATGCTTGTAATACATACCATCAGCATTCAAAGATTGCTTGAAATTGGTCAAATGGTATGGCAGTCATCCCCGATAAACCTAAAATATTTGTATCGCCACCATTTAGAAAATAAGTGCCAAATAAATTTAATTTGCTTCTATTTACTTGGCCTATCTATCCAACTTTGAAGACAAGTGGTTGAGTAGTTTTCCAGATATAACAGAAAAACTTAATTTTTCATGTGGTGCTATCTTACAAAACGGTTTACAAAAGAGGTTGTTGTTTGGCTTATATTATGTTTGTAGTAGATACTGTCAGCATACGAAATTTGGTTTTAACTGACTAAATGGTACCATATAAATTTGTATGGTCCCATTTTGAATGTAAGTGTCTAATTTATTTAAATTACTGACATTTACCTGGTCAATCATAATATTACTTACGTGCCAAATTAGGAGAAAATAGGTTTAGTGGTTTTCAAGATATAACATAAAACCTTTATTTTTTCATGTGGTGTTATCTTCCTAAATAGGAGACCAACAACCATATTCACTTCTGAATTTAATGCTAACAACTTGCGCTGTCAGCATACAACATTTTGTTAAAATGGGTTTAATGGTTTCTGAAATATGACAAGCCTCCCTAAATATTAAAATCGCCGCCACTTTGAAAGTAAGTGCCTGGCGTTGTCTAAAACTATAAAAGTCAGATGTCCTTTCTTAGTACTATATGTGTACCGAGTTTGGAGTTTGGTGAAATTCGGTTCACGTGTTCAAAAATTGAGAGGCAGGGACACACACGCTCAGACACACATGCACACACATACACACACACAGACAGGAAAGTGATCTCATAAGCCTTTATTTCCTTACGGAAGTAGGTTAAAAAGGCGCAAGGTTACAAAGAATATGAACGTGTCACTGCTCTTTATTTTGATGAGATGCAGGCCTCAAACACTACACACTCCTTTAAATTCCCATACACTTTGGTTTATTATTGTAGTAAAACCAATTCCAATAATGTAGAGTATAATTTTCTGTTCCAATATAATTTTATGTATCAAAAAATGACAGTAAAATAAATATATATAAATAAGCCGAACATAATAATTTTTATATTAAATAATTGTCACCAAGAAACATATGAAAATTACTTTCATAAAAAAATTGCACATACTTACACTTTTTCCAAGGAGATAGTAAAAGTAATGATCCAAGAAATAAACTTATTAAGAAAATATACAGATGAGGAACAAAGTTAAGTCCATACTCATATCTAAGCCTGGGAGAAAAGAAACTTAAATCTGTCTTTCATTTGATCCAGGGGAAAATCTAGAGAACATTCACTGATGGCCAATGAAACTGCAGCACTAATGAGGACAAGATCTCAACCAAATTTTTGGACTAAATATACATGATGCAAAGGTGACATGATTACTCTTGCAGTTCGGTATGATGTACACAACATGGGGGAAATAGTACTGTGTGGCCCCAGAATTGGCGTCAACAACCACTGCTATAAGACACATAATTGAGGATAAGAGAATTTGGATGCCTGTCTGGGCATCTTCACCCAAGCTACTTAGATGCATGCCCAAAGTTAATATTCTCAGGTTGCAGGTGTCCTGTGGCAGGCGAGTCATCCGACCTATGACCAAACGTATTCGATCTGCGAGAGATCAACTGCACGCACAGGCCAAGGAAGCAGTGTGACATGGTGGTCCTCCAGGATAAGTTGGACGATGCATACAACATGCTGTCTTGCATTTTCTTGCTGGTACCAGCATAGTAGCGATAGTGTTTAGTGCGAATGGGATTGGAATCCAACGATACCCCTTACTATACTCAAGGTGTTGGGCTGGTATGTTGGTGCATAATCCAGGACTCGGCCAGGCGAACCCAATAGTGTCGTTAGACATTGATGCGACCATCGTGGTGCTGCAAGCAGAAGCAGGATTCGTCGGAGAAGCTGATGGCATCCTATTAGTCCCTCTAGACCTTCTATGCATCATTGCAGCCACAGGCATCTCTGGCAAGCAGTAAGTAGTAGCCGCAGTAATGGGCGCCTGGACATAATTTCCAGATTCTGCATATGGTGACGAACTGTATATGTGGATACAGATCGGTTTTCCATATACCTGAAATCCTGCTCGAAGGTGTTTCATGTGTCTGTACTGCCTGTAATCGCCATGTACACTGAATGTTTGTTCTTGTGCTCATTGGTGCGACTGGGCTGTTGGCTTCCTGCAGGCGACTCATTCCATCTATCCTCGACCAACTGATCCCATACCCGCTTCACTGTGGTCGCATTTGTTCCAACTAGAGAACCAACATCGTGTTAGGATAATCTACAATCCCGATTGGTCCTGATTCTCCCATGGTCAAAGATCTGTACACACATATGGTGGGGAAACACAATACCACTACCTTTATGCATCTCCAAGACCTCCAATTATATACAGCTTATCAGTGTTATCATTAGTGCACATTCTGCGCCACTCGGCTGAATCATGCCATTGTCCTACTCTGCTTTATGCATTCCCCAATTTGGGGTCCCTCAGGTGGATATTCTTGGTACGCAGTTTGAATGGCTAGCAGTGTACCTACACACCAACATTTATAAAAACTTACTGAAAAATTTTACTATAAAAACACAATACAAAAATTTGTCTTTTACGGAACAAATTATATATGAGAATAAGGATTTGAGGAAGTAACTTAAAAAAATTTCTAAAATCACATATACAACATTATCACCAACTAGGTACACTTGAGACTTCTTTAACCGAATTTGATGTGATTGTCAAACCATAAACATAGGTGGTTTACATAATTTAGTACTCCACACATGTATATGCTATCATAACAACATGCAGGGGTTTTCGAATGGCCGAGGAACCTAACTTCAGCAGATGACATTGTTTCTTGTGGGGAAATGAAATTTAATCAATGGGCATTTTGCATTGTGGACACTACCCCTGGGAACATGTATTTTGTCTTTATGTTGTGTTAGAGTCCTCACTTATTTTATTATGTCCATACACACTTTACTTATATATTTTAATTACATTTTAAATTGTCTAATTATTTTTAGCAAACATTTCAAGCATTTTCCAAATAATATTTCCAGAGTTGAGAGTAATTAAAATGTAGTATCTGCTATTGTCTTAACTCAAAACATCATTTTTCACTGTCGGGATTCGGTCAATCTGGAAATATCTAAAATCGAGTTTCGGTTAATCGGGACTCGAGTGTACATATTCATACTCGTAAATATACACACATATAATGCAAAGCATGATTCGCAGATTGTAATAAATCTAATAAAATACTTCTAGATAATTTTTGATGTCCTGGACATCACATGCACTTGTAGCAAGTTCAAATTGCAAGTCGGCTAATTCTTGAAGTAAGGCTCATAGAATTCGCTCGAAGTTATTCAAACCTAGATGAAGCTGATCCGCAGTTGGGCGATGGGCGTTACAGCAGCAGTGAGCTCATGTCCACACACTATACACAACTCTCCAAAACTTGCAGGATCATTGGCAGGAAAGATATTCACTGGTATTGCTGTTGGTCGATCAAGTTTTGTTGGAGAGGAATTTACCGCCTCTTTGTCAGGTGGAGCATGTTCAGGTGAAGGATGAGGCCCTGCAGCTTGCCCATCGGATACCGGCATAATGGGCATCCCATTTTTAGGAGAAGATACACTGTTTGCTTCCAGCTTCAGTTGCCAATACATTACATCGTCCAAGACACCTCCCGATGTCGGTGACCGTCATTGAACTGTCATATCGTCACCATCCATGACCAACTAATGATAAGTCTGCAAATTATCCAAGAGATGGTCCTGTGCATTGATATCTGCCATCTCGTTCTCTGCTGCTGTTGCCACATTGTCTCGTGCTATAATTGCTGCGTCGTCTCCTGTTGTCATTGTCACATCGTCTCCTACTGCTGTTGCCATGTCACCCCTGCTATGTCAATGGCATGGTACATTTCCCTATCGTCAAATGGTTTAGCAGCTTGGATGAAGTAAATATTGTCTTCTTCGGACTACATTTAGTATTCCAGTACGAAGGAACTTACAGAGGCTGGCACAAAATGACTGTAGATTTTCCTGATGACAGCTACCAGCGAACGGAATATACAAATAATTTAATTACTATTGCATGTTTGTCCTTATTCCAGGGCATCAGACTACAAAAAATAATTAGCACATCGGACTGCAAACAAAACCACCTACATCTTCACCTTCGTCGGAGACGAAGCTGAGGTCTCAAATTTAATTTTGCGCTTGAGAAGTTATTCAACCATCGGCCAACCAACTCTCTTTACATATAGCACGGGCATTGCTTCATGGCGTTGCTAGCGACATTAATTGGGGCACTTTTCGTAGAATTCATCTTGGTTTATGACATGGTCCATGACATACTCGGAGAAATGTTTTGTAACTCGCATATTGGTTGAACACAAGGGTCGTGACGAGTTTTGCATAATTTTCCGATAATCGCAACACGATATGTTGAATAATCGCAGTAGGTGAGGTGTTTTTGCGAAGTTTTGTCTGAAGAGATTAGCAGTTAGATTCATATTATGTGACATGTTTCGATATTGGTCATCATCTGTTGGTATGGATGGTTGGTATGTCAGGTTGGCCTTGTCGACAGTTTTGCAGGAGATAGTTTGGCAGGAGTTAGTTTGGCAGGAGTTAGTTGGGCAGGAGTTAGTTTGGCAGGAGTTAGTTTGGCAGGAGTTAGTTTGGCAGGAGTTGTTCTCGGCAGGAGCCAGCCTTTGTGGAGTTCGACATTGTTGGCGTCATTCTGCATGGTTAGCCAGTATGGTTGGTCGGTCTAGTTCGCTGGCCTGATTGGTAGGTTGGCCTGGATAATTTGTTTTGTCATTTGGCATGGTCAGCTAGTAATGGCCCGTTGGTATTGTTGGTCGATCTGGTCTGTCGGTTGGCCTGGTCAGCTGCTATGGTTCTTTGGTGTAATAAGCTAGTAATGGTCAGTTTCTATGTCTGGTGGGTTGCTCTAGTTGGCATTATCGGTTCGTATGGTTGGCTTGTCTTAATGGTCGTAATATTGATAGGCGGGTATGGTCGTTTGGTATGGTCGGTTCGTGTAGTTTTCTGGTATGGTTGGCTGGTGTTGTCGATCTGTATTTTTAGTTGGTATTGCTGGTTTGTAAGGTTGGCTTGTATGGCTGCCTGGTGTGGGTGGTTGATACAGACAGTTGGTAGTGTTGGTTGTTTTTAATGGCTGTCGATTGATCGACTGGTATGGTATTTTGGTATACTTAGTTGGAATGGTTGACTGGTATGGTCAGTTAACATTTTTTGCTGGTATGCATAGTTCACATGGTGGGCTTGCATCAACAGTTTGCATGGATGATCATGCACATTGATATATGCAGTCGCCCTTGCTGACCAGTTGGCCTGGTTGGTTGGAATGGTTAGCTGGTATGGACAGATTGCATATTTTAATGACACTAACATTGGTTTGGCCAGCATCGGTTGGTTGGGTTGGTCGAAATGGACATTTGGTGTGATTAGTTGATTTGGTTGGTGTTCACCACTGCTTTATCCAGTCCAACATGATAACCATTTGGCCTGTTTGGAAGGTATGGGTGTTGGTTTCGTCAGCTGGTATGAACATTATGTATGGTTGGCTCATAAGTTTGAATCATTATGTTACCTGGTATGGATGGTTTGTATGGTTGACTTGTATGGTCGATTGGTTTCGTGGGTGTTATCCATTAATTGGTACAGACAATATTGCTGGTTAGTTGACAGAGATGGTTCGTATGGGTGTTTGGTATGGTCAACTAGTATGGGCGGACTGTATAGTTGGTCGATAATAATGCATTTTCGGTCGTGTTGGTTGATATGGTCTGTTGGTATGGTCGTTTGGTGTGGATGGTTGGTTTGGATGGTCTTGTTCATTGGTATATACATTCGGCCTTGATGCCCAGTCAGTCTGGCAGGTATGGTAAGTATGTATGAACAGTCTGTATGGTTGGTCAGAAATGATGGTTAGTCGGTCAGTCTTGTTTGGTCTGTTCGTCCTTGTTATCTAGCTGGCCTGATCGTTTGGTATGACATTTTCGTCTTGACCATTGGTGCTGCCAGTCGGTCGGTCTTGTCGATTGGTAAGCCCAGTATGACATGATGGTTTAATGGTCGGTTGGTCTAGTTGGTTGTGATTCTTTCTCCAGTGATTCGAAAATATTGTTAAACTACTGTAAGCAGGGGTCACTTTGTGACAATTTGGGGTGATTTGTGACACAAAACATCACATTTAAATGTCCCCCTATTTCAGTGGGATGTTTAATATATTCACTGGTTCCAATTAAACAACTGAACATTACAAACTGCCTCTTATAAATGGACGGAAATTTAAATAACAGCGAAAATCGTGTTTCATAAAGTCAACACACATGTCCAAATTCACCCACACTTATGGTATGCTTATAAAGGGCTTAGACAATAGTGAGATATTTAGAGGAGGGTTCATCTCATGGTGTTCTTGTACATTCCAAGTATCAAGGGCCTAACATTAATGGCTACCTAAGCAGTCCAGCTGGAGTCAGCGATGATACCACCAAATACGTCAGGTTTCATCTTGATATCTACTCTGCAATAATTCAATGGTTCCAGCAGGTACTTCGAATTGAGAAGTTTTAAATTTGATGTGAAAATATAAGCATAATTATGAACAAGGCCTATAATAAAATACATACTGTGATGGAAGAGTCGAAAATATAATATATAAGAATGATAGCAACGAAAGACAGGTGAGAGAATACGATCTATCACCTGCCGCATCAGACGAAAAACTGTGCTGCTGTGCAACTATAACCACATAATTAATTTGCAGAAATCTCGATGTTGTGCGACCTACAGAAAATCACAAGCGATGGTGAAGGTGTAGGAAGATGGATAATCGGGTGGTTTGCGGTGAGGATGGATGGTGATAGGGACAAGCTAAGGCAAATAAATGGTGATGGGTGAAGCTTTGGGTGGTGGGTTGATGGCATTGGTTTATGGTTAGGGTATAAAGTTATGCCAAGTAAATGGTGATGGGTGTGAAGAGTAGGGTGTAGAGGGAGGGTATGTGTGTTACATAAAGCCAATTAAACCTTTAAGTCTCAGTGTCCTCTATCTGGGATGTTGCATATGAAGTGGATTGAATGGTCTGCGCTGTACACAGCAGAACATAGCGTCCAATGAGAAAGGTTCCCTATGTGTGAGAGACATCCTTCGCTGCTGAGAATATGTTCCGTACCCTAATAAACCCCAGCTGCCAGTAACATAAAGCACAGATGGATTTATGTTAGTCCCGATTTAAGACCAAGTGTCGTCTGAATATCAGTATTGTTCCGAACAAAATATTTGTTTGTTGCAATGCCTAAAATTATATATATTTAGACTGAAAAGGTTAATCGCTTTGTTGGGGAAAGGTCATCGGCAGATTGATTGACTACACATTCCCATGATTAAATTGCATAAGTGTCGAGGGAGCCATAAAATCAGTTGCATGCTGATTGTTGTACCAGGGTGTGTCTGTGTTCTAACTTATTTACGAGAATCGAGCCTTCAAGGTTACCCACATCCAGCATTTTGTTTGGTGTCGGTAATGAAATTTTTCCTCGATTTTACGAGTTTCTTTACCTGTTTTCTATTTTACTGATTTTTTTAGTTCAAGGTTACTGGTATCAAGGTCACTTACATCTTAAATGGAAGTTGGGGTTAGTAATGTCAATTGCACACTTATTTTTTTCGATTTTTAGAATGTTTCTAGATTATTATTTCAAAGTCACTGGAGTCAAGGTAAAGGTCACCCACATCCAACATGATTTTGTTCGTCTTTTTGAAGGTTACTGAAGTCAAGGTCACATATATCCAATTTAGTGGTTAGGGCCAGTAATGTAATTTTTTCTAGATTTTCAAGTTTTTCTTATTTTTTTGCGATTTATTCTCTATTGTTTAGTTTGAGATCACTGAGGTCAAATTCAAGGTCGCCTACATCTAACAAGGGGATTGAGATCAGTAATGTATTGTTACACACAGAACCCATGCAAGGCACAGGGTTCCAGCGACTGGTCCTGCAGTGGTGAGAGCATGAGTCACCACTACCTGCCCATCATTACATCGGCTGGGAGGGGTGCAGGATGATTGACAGCTACCTCGACGGGCATCACCGTCCCCATATTCCCCTTCTGGAGAAGTTGGTGGTGGCGGGAAATTGTATTAACTTTCTGGTACTCTCCTCCCATGGTGCAGCCTGGTATGTGAAGAACATTCTGGACCATCATGCCTGCCACTATAATTACCACCACAGCCAGACAGTCGGCAGTTCATCTGATACCCACCTGGCGAATTGCGACGAGCAGTGAACGAAGATGAGGATCGACGGTGAAGGTGAAGGCGACTGCGGCGGACGAGTGTATGTGCAGCGACGACGGACGAGAGCATAAGAATACTGCGGAGGGCGAGTTACCAGACGAGTAGAGTGCAGCTGTGTATGGGAGCGCTTGGGCCGCTCCAAAACACTTCAGACAGTACAAACTGGTGGTATCTGAACTGAAAAAAGGTGGGGATGAATGTAAGAGTAATATGAACTTGATGGTAAATACTAGAACTTTCAATTATCAAATACATCATTTTAATAGTAGTTGAGTAGATGTTATAAAACTGTTCATAAGAACTCGTTTATAATGATTTATTGTGTTAATTTCTGTAAGGTGATGGACAATTATATAAATATTAGTTTAAATAGCAAGTATAATTTGGATTGTTTGTAAAAAAACAAGGTTTACACTATTAATTATTTTGTTTAATTAATACTTAAATTCCTTAAAGAACTTGGCTAAACTCAGTGACTTTAAAAATTTGTGTCAGTAATATTTCGCTCAACCTTTAGGCCAATTTTTTAAATTTTTTACTATTTTTTTTTAGTTTTAAGGTCACTAGTGAAATTTAATTTCAAGGATACCTGAGTGAAGTTCAGGGCCACCTAAATATAAAATGGCGGTTTGTCAGCAATGTAATTTTTCCTCTATTTTTACGAGTTTTTTTCGATTTTTTTGCGATTCTTACTCATTTTGGAGTTTAAGGTCACTGGGGTCAAGGTCACCCATTTCCAGCATGAAGTTTCTTACGGTTAGTAACGTAAAAAAACATGACCCTGAGACACTTAATCTGATGGGCCTTGCTCTGAGACTTAGACCACGTTTTGCTGCTTTGAGGACTGTATTGCTCTTACATCGAGGAGCATCGAATCCACATGGCTGTAATGACGACTATGTGGCTCATACAACGCTTCGAATCCGCCTTGCGTTTTGAGGACATTTTGGCTCTCGCATCGAGGTAAAAGGCGATTCTGGGGTAAATTAACTATCTGGGATAACACAGGTAATTTTACCGACAACATGTACACGCCAGGCAGTCGAGGGCGCCCCAGCTGTGACGTCGACCAAAATGGCGAACTCTTACACACTCCGACACCACAATGCCCTTGTGTCTTCTTTGGCTATATCTTACTAGTGACATGCCACTGGTACGAAATATTGTTATTATTGTTTATTTAAAGGTATATACATAGTACACATAACTATTCCACCAGCTTCCTTAGCAAATTTCTTGTAAAAGTCTGTACCGTGTCCGACTGAGCAACCATGAAATGTGGATTTTTACGCCCTAGTATGAGGCATTGATATATAAAACGCAATTTTATACTTGCGAATATTGCTTGAATAAAATAACATTTGCTCCCCATAATTTACATACCTCGGCCAACAAACACAACACACAACATTTTGCACCATACCTTGGAAACAATGCCTTCTAGCGAAAAGATATATCAAATTTATTGGTAATAAACATATGACTATGAAGCTAATAGACATTTCTACCATTTATTTTATGGTTAAGGAAATGCGGCAGTAGATATAAGAAATGGGCTGTGGAGACACAGGCACTAACTAGGTATCAGAGGCCAGGAGCCATCTCCCATATTGGTTGAGATCACAGTCAGGAAGGGAAGGAGGGTACGTCACACTTGTTGACCTTGGGCGGCCATAATTGTTTACATTATTGACTGCGAACCACCATTTTTGTTGTAGACAACCTTGAACATGACTCCAGTGACCTTAAACAATAAAACATCGTAAAGCATCCATACATTAGACAAAAATCGCGAGGTAAATTACATAATAACCCCGACCACCATGTTGGATGTGGGTGGCCTTGACCACATTAACCTTCATTTTTAAAATGAAGAAAAATCGTAAAAACCCCGAAAAAAACATAGAATCGAATAAAAAATTACATTACAGAACCTGGCTGCTATATTAATGTGCATGACATCGACCTTGACTCCAGTGATCTTAAACTGAAAAAAAGTAAATTTTATCTAAAAATCTGGGAAAAAATTACATAAATAATGTCAAACACCATGCTGGATGGGTTATTTTTAAAGTTAAATTCTCGTAAAGATGGCAGAGCTCATATACTCCCTCGTATGACGATTAGCAGGAGACTGATACGTCGGTTCCCATAGAACCTCTGTGCTAATTATTCATTGCCAATATCGCCAATAAATATGGTGCCCCTTTCCCCCATAGACAAAATATTGCATTTTCATAACACACATTCCCTCTCCTCTCCCTTTCTCCAGTACCATTACACTGATGGACTTTCCAACTTCCTTACAATTTACTGGCCATAGTTCGACACCTTCACTGTTCACACATTCTATAAAACCATTACTTTACTCTCCATACCCTTACCATTTACTCGCCATATCTCAATCCCTCACCTAAGCTCGAACCTCTTACCAGCCCCCCTCAACATCAAACCACCATCCGACCCTCCACCTCCCTCATTGTCCGACACCCAACCCCTCCTATTACCTGCGAACATCCATTCCCTCCCTCATACTCTAGCTATTTTTCCCCACCGTATTCACTCATTTAAGTTCAACGAATAAGTTGATAACCCTCCACCCCCACCAATCATTTGCCAAAGACAACAGTACCAGCTGGCCATACGACCCTACCATACCAACCAACTCGGCTCTGAATACCTCTATCTTAAGAGCTGTTTAAACCTCTTCACTCACTCATACCAACCAACCACATGAAGCTACCATACCAGTCAATCATACGAACTGGCAAAAAATTCCAACTATACCAGCCAGCCATACAAACCATTCACACCAGCCAGCTATACATACCAGCCATACCAGCAACAGCAACAATCCAAACAAGCCATACAAATGAACTATCTATACCAACCGATCATACGAACCAAACATACCAGCCGATCATATATGCCATCCATATCAATCGACCATACTAATCAACCATTCGAATCAACCATACCAGCCAACCACATGAACCAACCATACAAACCGACCATATCAACCACCATACCAGCAAACCATACTGCCAGCCATAAGAACCGACCATACCAGCTAGCCATTAAAAACGACTATATAAGAGAACCATACGAGCCATCTATACGAAACACTCATGCCATCCAACCTATCCCAAAGTTCAGAAAGTTTAGTTGAGCATTCCAATGGGCAAGACAAACCATACGAACCATACACACGAGCCAAGAATAGCAGCCAAAGGTACGAATCAGCCATTCCAACAAACCTTATTAAAATTCAATATCTAGCCAGCCTTGCGAACCGACCATACCATCCATGCAAATCATCCATATCAGACGAAAATATGAACCCTTCTATTTCGATGAACCATACTAACCACCAATACCAACCAGTCAGCTATATTAACCAACCAAATCTATGAACCAGCCACACGAACCATCCACATCAGCCGAACATGTGAATCAGCCATACCAACCGACAATACAAACTAACCATACCAGCCGATCTACATACCAACTGACCATACGAAATATTCATACCAGACAACCATACGAACCAAAATGAGCCATTCATACTGACCGCCCAAACAAACCATCCATACCAGTCGACCATACGAACCAAACATTACAGCTGACCATACAAATTGACCATACCAGCTGGCCATATGAATCATCCATACCACCAGCTATACTAACCGACCATGCCAGCTGGCCATACGAATTGACAAACCAGACAATCATACGAACCAACCATACAAACCATCCATATCAAACACACACACATTCCACCCAATCAAGCCAACAGTCCAGCAAGACCAACTGGGCATACCAATTGGCAAGAACCATACGAGCCATCCTTACCAGCCAACCATACGAATCGACCATACCAGACATCCATACGTTCCAACCATTCCATCTATACGGACCATACGATCCAGCCATACGGACCAACCATACAGTTTAACCATACCAGGCAACCAGACGAACCAACCATACAAGCCAGCAAAACCACCTAAAAATAAGAACCAACCATGCCAGCCAGCCATACCAGCAAACTATACGAACCGAACATACCAAACGACAAATCTAAAATACATCAAGAACAGCCAACCACACCAGTCGATCATGCCTACCAGCCGACCAGCCATACAGACTGGCCATTACTAGTTTACCATACCCGCCAACCAGGGCAACCAACCAAATCAGTCAATCATACCGATCAACTATTCTGGCCAACGACTAAATCCAGCCAGTGGACCAGAGTGACTAAGATTTTCGCCAATTCAACATTGTGGGTGATTGACCCACGACTTAGGCTGAGGTGAACAATTTTTTTGCCTTTAAATTTTCATAAAATTCCAAACCATTAAAACGTCATCTCTATCCTCAAATTCTTTCCTTTTTTTAATCTTAAATTAATGAATATTAATCTTTTGTTTGTAAAATATTTGACTCATCCATTAAATTAATTTTGTCCCATTTTTCTTTCCTTTGTACATAACTATCTGATCTATGCAGATTTTTAGAGAAATGTCCATAGTTACCATTGCCTAAATTATGTATTAGTAATTTTAACATTTTATTATTTATATTTATTTTTAAATCGTCCATATTTTTGTATCCAAAACATTACCACATTTATTCATTTTGTTCATCATAATCATTTATCGGTTTTATTTGTGAACATTAAACTTTAATAAAGTTACAAATCATTCACACAAGAGGAGTGTTTCTGATTCGTCAGCGACTGCCAGTGTCAGCGACTTCGCTAGCCATGCCAGCGATCCACATTCATAAAACACACTATTTTTGCTGTTCTTTATTAAAATTTGCAAAACTCCTGTATAGTAACCCTCTTAAACCTGTCAACCTGTTTTCTTCTCTCTCTCTCTCTCTCTCTCTCTCTCTCAGGTCAACCAGGTTTATATATCCCCCCTCCTTCCTACAAACGTACTATATGCGGCATGCAGCGATAGTACAATTCTGTTTTTTTTCTGGATATTCGGCTAAGGAACCTTTTGATATCCACTCAGTTTCAGATACTCCTAGCTGAATACAAGTCTAAGCACTCTAACTGATCATCCCAGTTGTGACTGGTTGTGTGTTAATGCGAGTGTGGGCACCAAAACCCTCGTATTGAAAACATACCACAAAGATTTATCGAGATCAAAAAGAAAAAAAAAATTGTGTTATAAGTCACACATTGTAATGCTGGGATACACAGTTCATTGGAGAAAACAAATCTGCATATGATAAATGAACTATCAAGATGAGTAGTTTAAGACTTCTTACCAAATGGTGTGAGTGTGGTCTAGTAAAGTGCTACATTCTGAAGAGAGAGATAGAGAGAGATATATAAGAATTTCGTTGTTATAAAGTCATGGCTACATTTCACGCTTCCGCAGCACACGCTCGGTCATTCTCAAAGAAGAGACTCCAGAGAGCTTTTCAGAATGAACTTCCGGTTCCGGAAATTGAAGTAGATAAGACTCCATGAAGTGATCTACGTGTCTGAAAAATAAATTGTGTTTGCTGCAGAACGAGATGGATAAATAAATAATAAATTTACCAATATATATCGAAGTTAATAGGTTTTAGGAATTCAATGGTTAAAAATATTTAAAAAATCATCACAAATCAGTAATATCGTGTTGACAAGGAAGTGCGTGAATCTGTTTCCCAGTATCTTACAGAATATACAATCAAATGAATCCACGTCTTCAGAATTGATATGATTTTTAAGGTAAATTCATTTTTTATATATAATTAAGTTTAACAAATATACTAAAACTTTGATCGTTATGTGTAAAATGTATCTTGGAAATTAAATATTATCAATTATATAATTCACAATTTTTTAAAACATTTTATGTTTTTGAGTTTTCTTTGAAATCCTTAACTTTACAGATTTATGAAACAAAATATTAAATTACATAAATTTAAATGTCTACCATAAAACTGTGTCAAATAATAATGCTATAGATTTCTTTCATTTATCAAACATACACTGCAAATTGTTACAGCACCGACATTTTTGTTGAAATCAGCCATTAACTCTTTTACCTTGTATATATGTCGTCTCTCTGTTACTGCAGTGAATTATGTATAAGTGTCTAAAAGTAACAAATAATACATTTTTCTCCATCTTTATTCTTGTAAGTTGTAACATTTTTTAATTCGAATTTCGGAAATTGTTATCAGCATGATACATATTATGATATAATTAATTATCCAAATCTTAATTTAATCTTACTTTCAAAAAATTTCGTTCCTACCAATTATTACACGAATATTTTTCACATGACCATATTCAAACATCAAAATCTAAACATAATGATTGGGACTATTTTTTCTGTAAGATGAAACACAGCAAATGCAAAATCGGGCTTTTAAAATTTTTAATTAATGAAATTAATTTTTGATATTAAATATGAAGATTTTTAAACCTGTGAAATTTCTTAATCCAAAAATTAATTAAATCTTATATATGAATTTTCGGTTATTTTTACAATATTATTTTAATTTCAAGAGATTCGTTTGTTTCATATTCGAGGATTGACAAAAAAATTTACAAATTTCAAATGATATTATTTTCTCGTCCAGCATAATCTTTATCAACAGAACCATCTGCCTTTATTATTTGATAAATATACAAACAACTGTTATCTGACGAACTGTAATATAATATTAATTTGTATCTCTCTTTGTAATACATTGCATTGTTATCTCTCATGAAACAGAACAAAAACCTTAAAGGTTAAATAATTTCATTCGGTTTAACAAATTAACAGATTTAACTAAATATTTGTTACCAACACCACTAAATTCTAAATACATTTTTTTACTTGGTGATGTCAACAAAACATTTTCCAAGTTATTCCAGGACTTCATAGTTTCCAAATTTTAATACATTAAAATCTAAATTTAAAAATTCGAATTTATATCATTAATTGCTTCTTTGAGAAAATCTTCAGTTTTATCTCGTTTAGTTACTGGGAATTCTTCGTAAATACAGGCATGGTTCGGTAGAAGGAATTACAACTCCAACTGAAATTTTGAATTCATTTTATTTTTGTAAATACACTGCTGGATAATAAAAAAAAGCGTACACAGAAGGATGTATCAGATGGCACTAAAACTTTATAGAGGTAGTGAAAGAGATGATTAATACACATGATCGCAAAAACAGAGCAGCAGGACAATTACTATGGATCTGCGGTATGCCATACTGTCATCTTCAATAGTGAGTCGCATCCCCTCGTATTGCAATACATGCTACAACACAGTCTGGCATAGATACCAGCAGACGCCAGATGTTGCCCTGAGGCTAATGGGCCCACAGTTGTTTGATGGTGTGTTCCAAATCCGGGATACAGTGGCGTGGTGGTAGTTGACATTTTAACTGATATCATACACACTCGATTGGAGACATGTCAGGGGACCAAGCAGGATATGGTAGTGTTTGGACATGATGGCGGCAGTCCCGGGTGACCTGTGCTGGTGCGGTTGGGTGTTATCCTGCTAGAATATCGTATGTTGGAATCCCGGCCAGAAATGGGAGCAAATGGATGTAAGTATATCATCCATATATTTCTGGGACGTCAATATTTCACTTAACTCAATGAAAGCATTTCGGCTATCGTAGCCTATGGCTCCCCTGATCATAATGCCTGCATGGGAAAGTGTGCCACTCGATAGAAAGATTGGGATTTTGGCATTTACTAGGGGCCCTCCACATCTGGGAGCGATGATCATCAGCACCCATATAGAAGCAACATTCATCACTAGGGTACGAGATGTCCTGATCAAAATATGCATATCCTCTTTTTTACAAATTTGTCCGGGGTCCGGGTGGATTTATACGAAATCGGAAAATATTCTCTTCTTTTTAGGGTCAACTATGTTATTGTAGTTTTTTGTTTTTGCTGAGGTTTTTCTGTTTTCGAGAGTTGGAAAATGCACACACAAGACGGCAGTACCAATGTTTTCTGAATTCTTGTTAGTAAATTAACTATCACGTAAGAACAGTTTGGTCAACTTCAAAGTAATTTCTTTGGAGCTATATAAAAATCTCGCATGTATGAAAGAATGTTATTTTATTTTTGCAATGAATCTAAGAGAAAACTAAATAAAAATAAATGTCTTTGTTGAACAGGCGTATCTAGACAACACATGCAATGTGGCATCTTTAATGAAAGCTGCAGATTTTCAAAAAGGATTTGAAAGATTTTTGATAAAATTGAGTTGGCAATTATGAGTAGGCCTATGTCTATATGCTGCCGAAAATGATTGTGGCGTGTTTTGGGATTTTTGTGCAGTTTTATCGTTTTGTAGATTTAATTACTATGCCCAAATATAAATACAAGTTTATTGACGAAGTCGTCAAGAAATACCCTTCTTTTAAGAAGGGGAGGTATGAATCTGAAGCCGATTATGCGGTTTGTGGTGCTAGAACATTTGTATTCATTGCTAACAAAGGTAATTACAAGTAGTTGTACTTAGACAACTATTAATTTTTGTAGTAGCAATCGTAATACGAACTATTTTGCATTATACAATATAATGCCTAATGTGTTTCTAGGCATTTTAAAATTGTTTCGGGCAGTTTCATTCCAGTTTTGCTGAACTGATGCACTTTCAAATAATTTAAATATGCTCTTGTGTTTTGTCTGATACAAATGTTTAATGCAATTTAATAATGAATAAAATGAATTACATGAATAAATTTATTTGGTTATACTCAGAAAATGGTTGTTTTTTTTCCATTCTTTTTTAACCCCGTGTACTCCTTTTTCACCATATTATGCCCTCGTGTTTATCTCTAGTCATCTGGTCACCCTACACTAAACACCACACATCGGTAGTCTGTGATGTTCCTCATTGCAGTGGCCTGGCACGACTTCAAGCAGACCTGCTGTTACTGTAGAGTTAATGGCAGCATACATAATGAGTGCTGGGAACACTGATTCGCCTCTGCGAGGCATCGGGAAATGGTCCATAGGAGCCCCAACACTGGCAAGTATCATGGACCTGGTCGCCAATGATTCCCTCCACTCCTGGCGCACAACCCATCGATCCTCTCGACTGGTAGTTGACCTCATCCATCCTGAGGTGGTCCTCCATGTGTGGGTGCCTTTATGTATCCAGTGCTCCCAACAGCATCGAGTAGTATAGTCTGAACGATCCACGGGGTGGGAGATATGGTAGTATCACCATCCTGCAGTTTTCAGCCCCAATATGAGTGTCCTCTCGAAGTCCATAAGTTGGGTAAGACGAGGTCTTTGGCATCTTACCGACATTCCACTTCACTCTGTATGCTTGCTTGGTATCGCGTGGTTTCCCCCGCATTAATGTGGGTTCGAATACACGCCAGTGTCTACGACACCTGGTCGGTGCTTGCAGTGCCACTGCCAGGTGTGCGGTCAAATGAAAACGCATCAGCATGTGATAATGTGCATACTAGATCATACACTCGTTATTTCCATTGTTTCATTGTTTCGCGTGGTTTCTTCGTTTTGCATTATTTTAATTATCCGGCAGTGCATTTAAATTTCTCGTTTGTATGGGTTGGAGGAAAGTATTACCTTTCAAAATTTTCGATTTGTCTGTAATTCATTTAATAAGAAGGCACCACTGGTGCTTATATTAGAACTTTAAATTGATAGTGTCGGAATTTTGAGCAAAACTCTCAACACTATTCTTCCTTCTCTGCTTTTTCCTGATCCTTATTCCTTGCTTGAGTTTCCTTGTTTTCCCTCACCTGTGTACGCACATGCCTTTGTTCGTGTCGACACGATCGCATAATACGTTAATACGTAGCATAATATGTTCGCAGAAAACGAGGAAATTATGGTCACTACAAGCGACGAACAGCATGCATACATTCTGTTGGTATGAAATATAAACTTGCTAAACTAGCATGTGAACTCGACGACGTTCAACAAAATTAATTTAACATCAGTATCTGCGAAGACTAATACAGCCGACGATTCCACATCTCTTAAAGAAAGGAAGCTCGGTGCAGAAAAAAGAAAGGTGATGAAGACGATAATTAAGACACACATCGCGATGAAGGTGGTGGCGTTTTTCCTAATGTTCTCACATATTCCTCCAACAAGTCGGTTGCCAAATGTGGCCTGAATAAGATGGAATACAAGAATACCCTTTATGTATATTCCGAAGACCCGAATTAAGTTGTTGGTAGACTCAGACATTTCATTGACTTGCAAACGACAGAGATCAATGGCACACGGATGAGATATCTTCAATAATCGATGATTTGAAGAAAAATTATTACATTAAATGAAACCATTGGCTAGTATCCATGATATGCTAACATCTGATGCAATGTTCGAGTGTATGAAATAAATAAAAATAGTAAATTTATGCATATATATTTAAGAGTGTGTTTAACTTCTTGAAATATTCTGTACTGCTTTTCTTATGTAAGATTATTGCGAGCAAGTGCATAAGGAGGGCTATAACTCAATCAAAGTACGACTTTCTC
Source organism: Clitarchus hookeri (assembly GCA_002778355.1). Lineage (NCBI taxonomy): Eukaryota > Metazoa > Arthropoda > Insecta > Phasmatodea > Phasmatidae > Clitarchus > Clitarchus hookeri. Next base: position 500,134 of record NQII01001869.1, read on the forward strand.
GGGTCGTTTAAATATAGTCTATTTTTATTTGACGAACCATTCAACTGAGAAATATATTTGGGGAATGAATGGTTTTTAGGTATGTTTCTTGCGGTATGATTTTGAGGTATGATTTTGAAGGTATAATATTTGGGGAATAATTTTTGAGGAATTTTTTTAGGTATGATTTTTGAGGTATTTTTACAGGTTTCTTTGAGATATGCTTTTAATCATACAATTTACAGGGTATATTTTTGATGTATGTTTTTTGAGACATGATAGTCGAGATATGTTTACTGAGTATGTTTATTGAGGTATGATTGCGAAGTTTTATTTTTGAAATACGATTTTTGAGGTATGAATTTTGAGGATGATTTTGAGGTATGATTTTGAGGTGTCTTTATGGCATGATTTATCAGCTATAATTTTTGAGGTATGTTTTTGAAGTACGATTTTTGAGGGAAGGTTTTTGAGGTAAGTTTATGAGGTCTGACTAATGATGTACGATTTTTGAGGTATGTTTCTAAGGTAAGATAATTGAGGTATTATATTCGAGGAATGATTTTTGAGGTATGTTTTTCTGCGATATGTGTTTTAGTAATGGTTTTATGAGGTATGTTTTTTCAACTTCGATATTGGAGGTATATTTCTGGAGGTATAAAATGAGGAATGTTTTTGAGGGCATGATTTTTAGGTGTTATTTTTTAGATATGTTTTTGAGATATTATTTTCAAAGGTATTTTTTATAAAGCATTATATTTGAGGTATGATTTATGAGGTATGTTTTATGTGGTATGTTTTATGAGGTATGATTTTTCAGCTATGACATTTGAGTAATGTTTTTTTGTGGCATAATATTGAAGGTATATATTTGAGGTATGATTTTAGGAATGTTTCTTTGAGTATGATTTATGAGGTATGGTTTTGAGGTATATTTTTTAAGGTATGAAATTGGTTGTAAATTTTTTGAGGTATGATTTTGGGAATGTTTCTTTAGTAATGATATTTGAAGTATTTTTTGAGGTATGATATTTGAGAATTGATGTTTGAGGTATGATATTGGAAGTATGTTTCTGGAGGTATAACATTAGGAATGTTTCTTGATGTATGATTTTTGAGGTGTTATTTTTTTATGTATGTATGGATTTTGAGGTACGATTTTTGAGGTATGTTTATTAAGGTAGAGTTTTTGAAGTATGTTCTTGAGGTATGAATTTGGAGGCATGATTTATGAGGTATGTTTCTTGGGATGATTTTTTAGGTATCATATTTGAGGTCTTGAGGTATGTTATTGAGGCATGTTCGTTGAGTTATGATTTTTGATGTATGAATTATTAGGTGTGTTTTTTATGGAATAAATTTTAAGGTGTATTTTTAGGTATGTTTTAAGGTAGGGTTTTTAGATATGATTTCCATGTGGTTGGCTGATCTGGTTAGTTGGTATGGGTGTTTGAAACATTTAGCTGGCCAGCATGTATGATTGTTTGGAGAGAATGATCAAAATATTTAATTATTTATTGAATGAGAGATTGATCTCTGAGAACAGCAGAGAAGGTAAGATTGTCTATCTCGCATGTTGGGTTCATACATTCCAAGTTCCAAAGGCCCAACCATAAGGGTTTGCGAATAGCATCGACATTAATGTAGGCAGACCAGCTGGAGTCAATGATGGTACCACAAAATATGAAGTCTGGATGTTGTTCGTAAGCATACCATTAAACGAACACTTCATTTTGAATCATACACACCAATTTACTCGTTGGTCCAAAATGGCATTCAAAATTTTTTTACAGAATTGTTATTATTTTATGGGGAAATGTTTGTGCAAGTTAATTACGAGCACATTCGAATACCCTAAAGAATATGATTGAAGAGATAAAATAAAAATTTCTTACCAGACTGAAGGTCGGAAACATCAGGGAAGGGAGTGCAATCTGTTACATCTCGCGTCAGACAAATAACTGTAAAGTGGTGTGCCTCTGGCTAGTTTATTATCTTCAGAGGTCGAGATAACATGTGGCCATCATCCAATAACGAGTGACCAATGTGATTCCAACGTGAAATTACCAGTACAGCTAGTGGTAGTAATGGGGGTTGAGCAGTAGTGTCTCAACAATGGAGAGTGTGTGCTGAAGGAGTGGAAAGTCGAGCGATTGCGATAATGAGGAGGTGTGAAGTAAGCTCTCTATTCACTGTAGGGGGAAGTTGGAAGGAGGGAGTGTCGAATAGATAGTCAATTTAATATATTAGTGGGTGTAGGGGTAACAGAAAAATACCCAAAAAACAGGCTAAATTGATTGGTGGAATGGGAGAATGGGAGAAGAGAGGGGCGTGTATAACGAAGTTGTGAGCAAATTTGTTGAGAGGAGTGGGGGAGGGGTTCTTATGTGATATGAAAGCAATGAAATGACTCATGTGAAATAAGGGATAAACGGGGACAATTAAACTGCTAATACAAACTGGCAGTGACTGGAGTGGGGAGGTGGTAAAGGAGGGATAATAAAACTTGGGGAATATGGGGAGGGTGTGTGATGCAAATACAATTATATGTATATGTTGCAGAGCTAATAAAAACATGCGGTGGGATTGTAGGGGGTATAGGGGACCCGAATAATCAGTCGAGCTATGGGTTGGAGGGGGAGTGGTGTGATGTATTAGCCAATGAAAAAAGGGGAGGGTCAGTCATCTGGTGTCCTTCGTGCCTGGATGATGTGCTCCACCTGCCATCGAACCCCGGGTCTCCTGCATGTAAATTTTTAATTGTCTTTAACAAAATGTTTCGAGTGTTAAATTTTTTGTTAAGATATTTGTTATGAATCGCGGCTTTACGAAATAATTCAGGAAATGGTACAAATTGACATTGGTAATCACCCTTAACACGAATTTAGTGTGGGCATCACAATATTCGAATTACATATTACCAAACGGGATAGTGGGGAGACCAACGAACATCGGAGAAATTACGGTGTGAAAAGCATAATAATTATGTATAACTTATGTTAATAATGTAAAGACAAAAAGTGTTTTGAAACGTTGACTTCTTGGCCAGTGCAGTGCACGAACGCGTAGCACGGAATTATGCTCAGGCTTGTGAAGGAAGCGGGTTTATGTTCCCGCAAGGACGCACTGGAAAGAGAGTGGCCACCCGAGGTTTTACCTCCCGAGAGACTGGGAAGTGACAATAGGCATGTGTCGAGATGGTACCTTGTGCAGTTGTGTTAACAGCTAAACTAGTTATCTAGGGAGATAGATACTCGGTTGTATAGTGTACTGGCGATATCATTATATGAGAAATGTGTGCGCGCTCTACTAGTGCGAGTCGTCATTTTGTGTGACCTACCTTCCCTGCCTCCTTATCCAAAGAACCCCGTAAGCCCCGTCTCCCTGGAGGTAGGCTTACAAATTTGGTTACAGAAGCGGGATAGGCGAGAAGTCGGAAAGCTTGTGTTCATATAAAAGTGTGGAGAAGTGATGCGACCGACACAATGCTTCCGATCGCCGGTGGAGAAGTGTTCGTAAGAAGCGCGCGCGAAAAATGGGAAAGCTGCCACACTGTTTGTAGGAGTGCAAACAGAGAGGCTAGAGCTTCCCGCCAGCCACCCCGAGAACCACCCACCTGAAGAGCTACATAGGTTGTTGTTGACCGGACTCCGCGCCCGCACAAAAAAAAACACATGTTTCCGGCGGACTATGGAAATAAGAGTGTTCAGTACTGTTTCGTGAGGAGTGACTATGACTTCCAAGAGATGCGCTACCACCTAGGCACCAACGAAGATGCATACACCTGGTGTGCACTGTAAGATAACACTGCAGCCATCATCCACATAATCACCAAAATCTGGATCTTTGGCATTAATTAAGGTAAATGTTGTTATTTGTTTTTCATCATGACAGCAAGCATCGAATGTAAAGAAATAGAGATTCAAGCAACCTTTAAAATTTTGTTAGCTCAATTTCAGAATTTGCGCAAAGAAAATGTGTCCCTTCAAAAACAGATACCGACTGAAACTGAAATATTAACACTCAGTCACAATGAATTTTTCTGGTAACCATCCATAAGAAACTTTTCGTTAATTCCAAGCAGTCCCATGTTTAATAGCTATGCCGATGATAACGTGACAGTGTTCATTACTAAATTGGAGCAAGATGCTGAAATCTGTAATTTGACAGACCAGAAAACTTTGGCAGTTTCTAAATTATGTATTTCAAGAGAAGCTTTGGAATTGATTTTATCTGACACTGGTTGCATGGAAGCTAGTAGTTATCGAGGCATAAAGACATGATGGTCTGAGCGTTTCAAGTGCAAGCAAACTAGTTGCTTCTACCGGGAAAAGTTAAGCAATATTCGCATGAAAGACGAGGAAGATGTTGGGGAATTTGCAGACAGGATTTGCAAGATCAATGGTAATAGATTTAACCTTGGCATTGACGAAACTGCGAATGAAGCCATTAAATATTAGGCTGATCAGCATGCGTTGGATGCATTCCTCAATGGTATCTCGGAAGCGATTAGCTAATTTATACACTTGGCCAAGCCTACAACATTTCGCGAAGCAGTGGGATCAGATGTTAGTATTATTAAAGCTGAGCGATGTACACTCGATGAAAAACTACAGCCACGTACATATTTCTTTCATGTTGATAGAAAACGAATCATCGTTAATTTTGCCATAAAATTGGTCATAAGCAGATTCAGTGTAGGAAGAAGCCAGGTACATAATTCGCTTTGGTAGCAAGCAGAATTTGGCATAGGACTGCCATGAAAGCAGTAGTAGTAAAAGTAACGACCAGTTGTACCAGAATGGGGTTGGCAAAGCCACAAATACCAGCCCCGATAAGAGTTGTACCAGTTACAACAGCTGACATTTCTGATTGCCAGGCTAAAGACTTGGTTCATTCAATTAATTTTATGGGTAAACCGTTCTACTTGTTAGTTGATACGGGTGCTCAAATCTGAATAGTGTGACACAGGTTGTTTCAAGGTTAGAAGAACTTGTCTGCACCACAATATACAGTTACATACATCAATGACAAGAGTGTACGAAACTGGGGATAATGCGATGTTGACATTTTAATAGACCGAGATGCATATACATTATGTGTCAAGGTGGTCGAATCATCGTGTAACTAGTATGATGGTATTCTTGGCTTAGATTTCCTGAAACTCAACCAAGCAACTATCAGTGTAGCAAAGCAGAGGCTTTGCATTCGCAGCAAATCGTATGTGTTACGAAACGCATCTGGTAAGGAGTCCGTAATTATGAAAGGTATGTGCATGGGAGTAGCTAACCCATCTCAACCTACATAAATCATAGAGGAACCTCTTCATCTGAAAGCTGCTGAGGACTTCCCACCACACAGAAGAAAGAGAATCCAGGTAAATAATATTCTCCCAGTGTGTCTGGACAGCGATGTTGTTCTGGTCCAGCATATTTTGGAAAATAATTTCCCCAATGTTAAGGATTTTTATGTTGCCAGAAGCTTCAGCCATGTATCTTATGTTAATGGTACAAAGTGGTGACATAAAACATTGTCAACATGAGTCAAACAGGAGTAAATATTCCTTCAAGTACTAAGTTAGCAACAGTACAAGTGTTGGAGCCTGATGATATCCTCCCTTGTAATAAGGTATTACTGTAGCAACCACATAATTAAATAACCCTGAGAAAGTTAGTGTGAGTATCAGTACTTCTAGAAGCGTTCTACACTGTAACTGTAGTAAAACTGAAGACAATAATGAGATAAACCTTACAGATAAGTTAAGTCACTTGTCAGTTCAGTATAGTCAAATTCTTGAGCCGATTCTGCACGATTTTGCATACATTTCAGAAAACGAGATCACCCTGTCATCCCATTTGTGTAGCATAGGTAGAATTCATACAGGAGATATCACACATATCTAAGAAACTAAACCAAGTACTACATCATCTATAACAACTGGTTAAGGACATATCTAATGAAGATTATCACCAGATTTCATAGTACCTCGAGACCCTAGCGACCCCCCATGGTCCTTTCCTTTTGTTATCGTGAAAAAGAAGTCGCCATCTAGAGAGCCTAGTTTTAGGTATTTTGTAGACTATAGGTAAATTAATAACGTGACAGTGCCAGACATTTAACATCTCCATAACATAGTAGAGACAATTGTGGAACCTTAAAAAGTGCACAGTATTTTCAGTTGCTGACTTCACTTCTGGGTACCATCAAATAGAGATTCAGCCAGTTGACAGGGCCAAAATATTTTACATCACCACGACAGGAGTTTACAAATATGTCCGATTATCATATGGGCTAATTAATGGACCAGCAACATTTAAACGAATGAGGGATAGAGATCTCAGAAGACTGATAACTTCGCAACCAATGGTGTACATTGATGATGTTTGTGTATTTGCTAAAGATATGCACGAGAACGCCGAACGACTCAGCTGTTTTTCAGAGGTTACAGGCTGCTATCTTGTATTTTTCTCTTGAGAAGTGCTAATTCGCAGAGTCAGAAGTCAACTACCTTGGTCACATTATTTCAACGGAAGGGATAAAATGTGATCCTAAATTGATAGAGGCTGTTGCAAATTATTCAGGATCAATGTATGTCAAAAAACTTCAGTAATTTTTGGGCCTTTTCCACTTTTAAAGGCACTTCATCAATAAAAGGTGCATACATTGGAAAGCCACTTACTCGATTGCTGGGGAAATAATGTAAAGTTCTTTTGGACTCCCGAATGTGAGATGGCAATGGAGACGTTGATAACTTTACTCACTTCATAACCAGTGTTAATCTAGCCTGAATTCAGTCAGCTTGTTATCCTGTCCACAGCTGCAAGTATGTTGCCATGGGATGTGTTTTGTCAAAGTTGGTTGATGGAAAAAAGCATACTGCTGCTTATGCATCTAGACAACAGAAAAAGGTAGAACTGAATTACTTTGTCACTTAAAAGAAGCTCTTGAGAACAGCGTGGGGAATCAATCATTTTAGGTGATACTTGAATGGGAATCCCTTTACTGTAATTTCAGATAATTCCAATATTTAATGTCTTCTTGGATTGGAAGGGCCAAGTGGATATCTTATGTATTTGACACTGTGACTAAGCGAATACAGTTACACTATGGTAATTTTCCTTGGAAAGTTGCATGGAAATGCAGATATATTGAGTTGTAAGGTTCGTATTGTCGATATTGCTGTTGAAGAGATCTGCAGGCAGCCCACAGCAAGATCCAATATGCAAAGAATGGATGTTACAAACTCAGTTTGTTCATGTTGATGGTGTGCTGTACATAGATACTAAACGTGGCAATAGAAATGTTGTGTCAGAGTCGAAGCGTGCTGCAGTGTTAAAGGAGTACCATGACTCATTATATGCATTCCACTGGGGCAGGAAAGCAACAAATCAAAGAGTCGAGATCAGTATTGGTGGCGTAAACGACAAGAATATGTTAAAAACTTCGTAAAAAACTGTTTCTCGTGTAACCGACAGACTGAATTTGTAAGAACACGAGCACCACTTATTAAGTTGTCTGAAACAACATAACCATTCCAAAGAATTGGAATCAATATAGTTAAACCACTACCGAAAACCTCCTCTGGAAAAAAGTACATCCTAATCATTATCGACCATTTTTCAAGATACCTCATCTTGCACCCAATCAAGGATGAAACTGCCGAAACTGTGGCTAGAGTGTTTGTTTTCGAATGGATTATGAATTATGATGTTCCAGATGCTATCATTTCAGATCATGGGACTAATTTCATGTCCGAACTTATGGTGCAAATCTGAGAGTTGCTGAAGATCACAAAATTACGTACAACTACAGGACATCCAGAAGGAAATGGGCGAACAGGGAGAGTTCACCATACCATGGTTGGAATGATAACCCATTATGTTAAAAATAACCATAACAACTGGGATATGTACCTACCACATGCTGTGTCTGCATACAACAGCATTAAAATCAGTCCCTACGATGTAGTTTGTGGAAAGTAATGTCGATTCCCTTCTACCACATAAAGATCCAAGCAGAAATCATTAACAGTCATGTGCTGCAACTAGCTACAAAGCTACAAGAAGTGTCGAAACAAGTGCGCAAAAATAATCACAATGCATTCATTTAGCAGGCTGCCCAACATGACAGAAAAGCAGTTAAACATAGGTAACGAGTAGGGCAATATGTCTACTTCAGTAACCCAGTTCTAAAAAAAAGGACCAGGTGAAAAAATTTAAAGTGAGGTGGAGGTGCCTACCAAACTACAACATTTAAACTACAACTGCCCTTCAGGACCATAGTTGTGCATACCAACCATGTGAAGTCGCATGTTAACAGTGAGTCACCTGTCACTGAAATAACAGATGAAACAGACCGATCAATTGGAAGACCAAGGAAGAAGAAAACAGCACTACCATACAACACATCAGGCAACCTCAGAACACATAATTGGCATCCCAGTACTCAGACTTCACAGCACCGTCGTCAAGATATTCTCAGCAGAAGTTCCTCATCGGTGCGTCCCCCTTGACCCTACCTGCTGAGAAGACACCAGAAGAATTAAAGGCAGTTTGTGCGATAGAGATGGTGAAGATAATAGCACACATGGTCTTTGTTCTATTCTGTGGAATGAGTGTATCATAACATATAGGGGAAAAGTTTTGTTGAAATACTGTATAGTGCTAAAAATAGTTCCTTGTTAGTAATTAGTTATTATTTGGTCATACTCTTAAAAAATTGCGTTTGGAATGTATTTTCTCATTTTCGTCACCAAACTTAGTTGAAGTGTTTACTGTGTTATTTGAAATTATTACTTCTTTGTCTTGCTAGGTTGCATAATGCACTAAAGGGCAACTTTATAGTTTGTATTGTTATCTGATTGTTACCATTAGTTTAAGTAATTCAGAAACTTAATCTATAAAGCAATAAGCTTTATGGATAAAATATGAACTGAATTTGCATCAAAGAAGCTAACAAATGTATTACTGCCCACAGTTTATTGTGTAAATGTGTAATTAGGATTCTGTAAAATAACTTTCGCTGTAAGATTCAACTTAATTTTGTAAGTAGGGGTGAATATATGGGCTAAAAGTGTTTTGGAATACTGGCTTCTTGGCCAGTGCAGTGAGCGAAGCTGTGGCACGGAATAATGCTCAGGCTAGTAAAGAATGCGGGCTTTTGTTCCCGCAGGGGCGCACTGAAGAGAATAGTGGCCATCCAGGGTTTTACCTGCTGAGAGTCTGGGAAATGACCATCAGTGTGTGTTGAACCAGGACCGAGTGCAGTTGTGTTATCATTTAAGGTAGTTATGTAGTGAGACAGATACTATGTTGTATGCTGTACTGACGAGAGCTCTACTCGTGCGAGTCATTTCGCGTGACCTCCCTTTCGGGCCTCACTATCCAAAGAACTCCGTAAGCCCTGTCAGTCTGGTGGTGGACTTAAAATAACTTGGCTTTACTGTGCTAAATACAGGAAGACTTTGCCTAACTACATGATACTTCATTATTGAGCAATCATAAGCGATTAGAGCATCGGCAGACACATCCTGTTATTATTTTTATGGCAAACTCCAAGCTTCGCGAATGTTCAAGCGCTATGTGCTCGCTACCTGCAAAATACTTTCAGAATGCCTTGAATCACAGTTTTGGGGATTTACTCCCCTGCTGGTGTTGGGGATCTGGCTCGGTGCATAATATTTGGCTACGCAAGAAGGGTATTTTTGATTGCAAGGGGACTATGCTTGAATATAATTTACACAGGATCATAATAAACACTGCATGCTATAATGCAGATATGTATAATTTTGTTAGGTCTTCTGCACTTTACATGGGTATGCGGTAGCAGTAAGTAAGCCCTTCAATTCCTATGCTAACATTCAATACTACACTGTACAATTCACTGCACTCATTACACTTTCCATGCTAAAACTCGATTATAAATTATGTTAGTCTCCCATGTAAGATGCGAATATAGTTCCTTGGTGATGTATTTCTGATAACTCATGTATAGGATGTGATTACATTATATTTTAATACGCCTGAACTCCACAAGCACATGTATTCCCGCACTGTAAATTCATTTAAAACTTCCCGTAGAAATAGTCGCAAACAAGAATTCATAATAGCTCTTTCCTTTTGTAAATCACAAGTCTTTACACGGTAGTATTGACACGGTACAGCAAACTTTCTCTCACTACCAGCACACACCCGTCAACTGAAATACTATGCTAAGGTATAATTCAAAACTGATGCCCAAAGTCGATGTGTATTGGTTTCCTGCAACTATGCATTTTTGATGCACAAGTGTATCATGACGATATACATAAACTCCATGTAAACATAGCCTTGGGATGTCTTTTAGTATGATATACTGTGTATACATATTTTTTCGTTCTACTTCCACACTACACACTACAGTAATTTCGTGTATATCAACAAGGCAAGCCTTGCAAAATGCAACATAATTAAATATATTCTGACACTGCTTAATTACTGTGGTTTATTCCTGCATTTCCTAAGTGTATTGGCACTAACATATCCTGTGATTCACGTTCTGTAATTTAAGGTTTGGTTTCCAAAGGTGTTCTCACATTTAACACAGTTTAGCGATACAATTGAAATAAATTTTACATAGATTTTACGTGTTTTATCGCAAAAATCTCCCGATGTTCATAGTTCTCTGCACTATCACATTTCATGGTATATACTTGAAATTACCCGATGCTCCCATGAAATTCGTATTACGTGTGTCTAGTAATGTCCATAACACTATTTTCACAAATTACTTTCTCTTTTTTTTTTCGGGAAATTCGCGATTCTGTATAATTACCTATTTTAATTTTTCAAATAAATTTTAAAAGTTTTTAAATTTTTTAAATTTAGAGGTTGTTTTGATTTCAAGGTCATCGAAGGTCACAGGCATGGGGTCAAGTGCAAAGGCGTGAGGTCAAGGTGATTCATATCCAATATGGCAGTTTAGTGACACCACAACATGGCAGTCAGCCGGTGCCTGGCACCAGTGCCCTGTGCACTTATGCTCGCTCTCTCTTTATCATTGTGATAAGGGGTGAGACAGTGATGGAGGTAGTGGGGGGAGGGTAGAGTGCAGACGATGGCATGAACGATGGTGATGGTGAGGTGGTTAAGGAATGTGAGGTGTGTGTTTGTTGATAGCATGGTGTTGATGAGGAGTGTGAGGGGGGTTGTGAGGGTTTAATGAAAGACGAGGGAAGGGGGCGATGGAGTGGATGGTGAGGTAGGGGGCGTATGAGAGTGTCAAGGAGGAGGGGTGGGTGATGGTGAGTATGTGAGGGGGTTGAGAGGGTGTTAAGACAATGTAATGTAATGGAGGTGTTAAATCATATGCTGAACGTGGTGCTGGGAAACCTCTGCAAATGTAAAGTTTTTAAATAAATAGTTAATAATGTTTAACCATTTTTAATATCTAAAAAATATACTTTTTTAATCTTTTTTGTAAATTTTTATTATTTAATTTTTAAATTTTTTACAGTTTTTGATTTTTTTAAATTGTTAAAAATTTTCAAGGTTTAAGTAATGTTAAAATGTCAAGGTCAAGGTCACTGACATCCAACATGGTAGACAACATGGACACCGGCCGACTGAAATGTTAGAGCATGAACAGTTGCGTGCTCCGACAACAGATGCCACTTGTCGCAAAACAAACATTTTCATACTACTGACGAAACATGGTGCTTTCTGTACGATCCACAACTGAAGCGACAATTCGCCATCTATAAATAGCTATCATCGCCACGACGGGAAAAAACTGTGACAAGACAGATCGAAAGATAAGGTGATTCTTGAACTTTTCTTTGACTGTTTCGGTACTTTTCATATGGAATTCATCCCAAACGGAGCAACTGTAAATATGACCCGCTACATGGAGATCCTTTGCCTTCTATACGATGCAATTAGTTAGAAGGATCCTGAGCTGTGTCATAGGAAGATTTGACTGTTGCTACACGAACACGCCCCTGCACATCGCTGTGTCCTTGTCCACGAGTAAATGCAAGGTAAGAGGTCTCCATGTTGCCACTCTCTCCATATTTACCTGCTCTGGCAAAATGCGATTTCTTTCTATTTCCCTTCTTGAAATCACAGTTACATGTGCGGAGATTTCATTCGGCCGAGGAGATAATCAGTGCTACAAGAGAAGCCATACCTGATGTTTCATTAGTGTTTCTAACAGTTGAACCGAAATTGGCAGATATGCATAGCGGCCAATGGTGAATATTTTGAGAGACGACGTGCATCAGTATTAAGAGAACGCCGTGATGCGTGGCTGCCTAAACTCGGGGCGCTAGTTCATGAACTTATTTACCGTTGCTGTGGTGTGTGGCTACCCAATCCATCCGATTCACTGATTAACAGATATTACTTTAACAATGAGAATAGGTTGATATAAAAATGTGTACAATTTGACAGTGTTTCCGAGTTAAGGCCACATATTCGTTTCCCTAATAGACATTTTCCAGGCAATAAAACATTGCAGCGATTATGTGGACGCATACGAGAAACAAGATAATATTTAAAACGAGTGTCAGGTGGTCTCGAAAACATTAATATTCGACCTGTTTATCTTGAAGAGTGTATTTTGTTTCATATAGAAGGAAATACTAGCACAAGCACCCAACGAATAGCCACAGTAGAGAACGTTAGACACGCGACAGTTTAGATAGTTTTGTATGAGCAACTGTGTTGTCCATACTATGTTCAACGAGCACAGGCGCTTAATAACGACGATTTTCTTCCAAGAGCCAGTGTTTGTACTTGGGTTCAGCAGATGTCTATTTGTGATCAGTGATTTCTGTCCACCGTATTATTTACCGACGAAGCTGGATTCACCAAAGATGGAATCATCAATTTTCTTAACTCTCATCACTGGGTAGAAGAAAATCTACTTGTTTTTCGTCAACTACGACATACACAAGAAATCAGCATCAATGTATGGGCAGGAATACTTGGATACAGTCTAATCGGACGTGATTTTTTGTTGGGAGATTAATAGGAAAACTTAAGTAGATTGACTGAAAAACAATTTGCATGAACGTTTAAGAGACGTTTCTCTTGGTGTTGTACTTCGCATGTGGTAAACGTGTGCATGATGGTGCACCGCCGCATTTTAGCCGAATAGCCAGTAATTTCTTGAACGAAAGATTACCGAACAAATGGATAGGTCGTGTAAAACCCACTGGCAGGCCTGCACATTCTCCACAATTAAAACCCTTAAATTTTTATCTGTAGGACAACTTAAAAACAATTATGTATGCAACACTCATTCTCAACATCTAAAAACTTCGTCAGCGCATCCAAGAAGGCTGCCAGCTTACTCGACAAACAACTGGTATTTCTGAAAGACAGTCAATGGTCAGATAGGTTACATGTTTAGCCCTACATGAAATTTGTTCATTGCTTTCGTGTCTCCTGTCCACTGGGAAAGTGGGTCCCACATACTATGAAATAGCATGTACAAAGTAAGATCAAAATATGTAGGGATTGTATCGAAGTTTTCTAGGCAACAAACAAAATAACAGTTATGTCTGAGAATTTAATACACTCCAAACACTCTCTGAACAGCTGCTAAGCATTGTCGGATAATATAAAAATTTGGTTATGAAATGACAGTTACTTGCGCTGGGCTCCTAGCAGACAAGATACACACAGGAATTCCATTGCACAAATAAAAAATGCTACTCTTTAGCCCTATTTTGTTGCCTGTTACAAAATACATATGTAAATATACTGACAATCACACATAAAAATGGCCGCTCTTTTCGAGATGGTGTGCACATCCTGTTATTCACTCATAATGATGCAATAATTCTCTACTTTCCTGGATTTGTACATCATTATGGAACTAAAAAATTTCCCTTCAGGATTTCTGCAATCAATCAGTCTCTAAAAAATCTCCAGTAATGTCTAGGGATACATCTATGCCCTACTTCGTAATTTGCCTGATTTGTTTTTTAATGCTACACAGGAGATGATACATTACAACCCAAATCATATGCTACAAATAAAATATTTGTAAATTCGGGATTTCTTCCGAAGTTTTAGTAGTCAAAAATTGCGATGCAAATCACGTATTAAATTGATATTGTCTACAGTGTTATTGATTGTACATTGAAATATACATTGAAATAATTGTTCTTTTACATAATTTACTAACAGTCACATTTTTCTATAACTTCCATAAATAATGGTATACAAATATTAATTCAATTCAACTTCGAAATAATTTGTAATTGACCAAACTGGTGAAATACTGAAATGCTTACGCATTTTGTTGTTCAGTATGTGTTAAGTAAAACCAAGCACATTTATTTTAATATATGGGAAAAGTTATCCAACAGTCAGTATTTATTATTACAAAATAACAATTTACTAACACTTGCAGGAAATATTAATTATGTATTATTAAAGAATAATCATTACGTTACCTGTTCTGTTGAGGTAGAACTTTCCAAGGTAAACACGGGATGCGTTGGCACATCTTGCACTAATTCTAGGCTGTCTTGAGGTACCACTAGCAAAGGAACAGATGCTGTTGTCTTGGCCATGCTGTAGGGCTGCTCGGCTAGTATAGCAATCGTTGGCCTACATGTCTTCGGGAAGTATATATCATATATTGCTGAGTAGCCCTCGTAACATTCTAATTCGCCAAGACTTTGTCTGTGTAAGTAGGTTCCTGAGCAAAAAGTTGTGAGAAGAAAGGTGGTCAGTGTATACAGGAACGTCTGAAAAAAGTAAATGGATTTGAATATAGTCATGCTACATCCATTACACCAATGATACAGAAGAAAAAACAATATTACATTTTCATAAATATGAATGGTCTGAGCTTAAATGGTATGAACAAACATATTAAGAGTTAGCAAGTACTAACACTGTAAGCAAATGTGAAGTTCTAAAATATATAATGTTCACCTGACAATAAATTATACAGGACCAGCTCATGAAAGGGGTAGGTAGAACAGTAAGAAGAAACCTTTATTGTTCATGTTATATTATTGAGTTATATCAGTGTGATGTACAAACGCAGATGATAAAATATTTATATGAAACTTAATAAATGAATTTTTTTTCGGAACACATTTTACATAAAAAATTAAAGGACTCTGCAGAAGTTTATAACAATTGTGAAGTATCGATGTTCGTTGCTATATCTGTAAGTTTCAAAGATGTGTGCTTTGGTAACATACTAACTACATTTTTTTTTGTATTTTAAAGAATTTGGTTTAAATGCTGAAATTTACGAAAATATAATTACAATTACATCATGATTACAAGAACGAATCTCTCAGATTTATAAAATATATGATAAATATAATATTAGACAACTAAAAATTTACATCCTAACAAATGAAAATAATTATTCAGTCTACTTCAGATAAACTAATCTGTAAATATAAACAAATTAATAGTTTATTTATTGTGTATTTCAATAATACATAATTGTTTTTGTTTTGAATTGAAAGGAAATTGTTTTCAAATATGAAGGATGATTTGAATAAAAAGTGTGTTAGTTACGTGAAGCTGGTCTTAAATATTCTAAATCACTGTGTATTGAGCATAGATATTTCCCCATTAACTCCTGAAAGGAAATAAAAACTACAGACAACATTAATCCATAAATAAAACAAAAATTAATTAAGGTCAAATTAAAATGTTGTCATTCAAAATGGCTACAGATACTTCAGCTCTGGATTCACAAATGAGGGCAGTTTTCTCAAGTATAAAAAAATTAAATGCATACGACTTATTCGTTATAAGGAAAGGTAACAGAAACTATTGGATAAGGAAATATAAAAGTTAGTTAAATTAAAAAATATATAATATGCAAAAAATATTAACTGTGTCTACTTACAAACAGTACTTACTGAAAATGCAGTAAATTCTTACCTGAACAAGTGAAGAATATAATCTTACAAACACGTTTATTAAATATAGTAAAGTGAGTGAAGAGATTTGGGCGGCTCTTAAAGGCGAGGGATTGAGATTCGATGGGGGGTGACTGGGGTATGGAGCAGTGCCAGAATGAAGGGGTGGGGTAAACGGGAGATCTCCGAGAAAAACCGGCAAGATTCCCACATGCGAAAATCCGGGAGTGGCCCAGCCGGAGATTGAACCCGCTTTGTCTTGGTGGTGGCGAGCAGGCTAAACGCTCAGTCACCGTTGCCCCAAAAAATATAGTATGCATTCTTCTGACAATGCCAAGTGAAATCAGTCTTCACGGGCAACAAAAGTTTCGAAATGCGCAATTTAAAGGGATGAAATCAAAAACAACATTTCGTCATTTATTATCACATACAATTTTGATATAACTTTTCCGACACAAAAACACTGTCAGTCTTATGTAAATGTATCATAACATTTAAAACTTTTAAACACTGTCAACCTTATGTACACCACCAAAGAAGGAGGTAATCCGTAGTTTCCTGTATGCCAAGTTTGTATGACCTTTAAATGAACAAGAAAGTGCACGCTTTCCACCATCTGAGTTCAGCCGATGTTTCCGTTTAACACTCCAAAACAACAGTAGCTTTGTTCTGCTGTATTGTAGCTTTTTCATGATTCACCACCTCTTAGGGTCCTGCACCAGACTAGTTTTAAGATTCATGTTAATTATGTCAATGTTTGCAGATACACAAGTGGCGATAGTGTTCTCGTCCATCAGCATGCCATAGCTATTATCATTTTCTATTTGAAACTGGGCATTTATGTCTGTAACGTATAAGCAAATGGAAAAAGCAACATTTTTCAAATAACTCTAAAATGTGAAATTTGTAAATTTTTACTGACTCCAGGATTTGAAGGACAAACTCCATCAGGAGAATAAACAAGTTATTTGCACGTTTTTTTAAAGATGTTGAACGTTTTAATTGTGGCTCATTATCATGATCTCAAGCAGATAAATACTTATAAATATATTTTTCAACATGTACTGATTTTAGTTGTTAGTCCATCTCCTTCACCACTTTTCTTAAGCCAGGTAGCTAAGTAGTTGACCCTTGAAAACTTTGCTTAACATTTCTAAAACCCTGATCCATCAGCTGCAACTAATCTTTTAAATGAGGCAGTAAAATTTTACTTTTATTTGCCATATGCTATTACAGACTAGTTTATTCCCGAATGTGATCAAGTATAATAAATAAGCAATATAGCTTTCAACTTGAAAACTTCCTATTGTTTAAAACTTTGTTGCTTTCGACACACGGGGAATGGTTAAAAAAATTAAATATCCATAAAAGCATGTTTTAATTAATATGAATAGTGTATATATGGGGCTACGGGGAGAATGTATTTTTAAATTGGAGCTGTGTGACTGTGGTTTGGAGTCTTTGGCTTGCCTCGGAAGTGCTCGACAGTCCTCGGCAGACCTGGCGTCCCTACTTCGACTTAGACTCGGACACACCCGGCAATCATCGGTGGGGGACTATTGTTTCTCTTACCATCCATTAGGAGCGTTCTACTAGCTCGTAAAACATATTGGTTTCGTCGTGTGTTTGAGTGTGTATCAATGTATGCTTTCCGCTACCTTAGTTTATTATATTTATTTAATCAAAATTCATTGAAAAAATTTGTTTCACAGAATTTTAAAGTACCTGTCTCATTTGGCAGAGTCACTGATTGTAAAATGTGTACATAATCGACCATACATACTCATAGGATTTATGAAATTAATATTAATAAAAAAAAATAATGTAACTGGGAGGCAAAAATCGGTTTTTATATATAAATAAAAGCGAAAACATACGTATAAAATTGCAGATACAAAAATAATCCCTTGCATTTTATATAATGTTTTTTTAGAAATTGATTATAATATCCTTAAGTTTTTTTTTTATTAAAAATTAAAAATCGTGAAATTTATAAATTCGTGCTAAAACAATACATCAAGTTTTGTGGAACTCTGCAGAACTCTCTTTTCTCTTTCTCTATTCCTTTCAGCTTCTACGTTAATATCAGTTTTATAATAAACTCCATATACTTTATTTTTATCATTTTTAGTTCACTAAGTTAAATATAACTCGTTTTAATTCATTGCGAAATTTTGTCCAGTTTTTAAAGTAATAATAGCATCAAAAACCTAAAAAAAAGCCTCAAAAACCTCAAAAACCATCTCCCTGTCTAGAGTTGTGCTGTAATAATAGCATGTTTGAGGACATACCTGTCAAAAGCATAAATGCCTATTATTCAAAAACACTTAAAAGGTCAGCACAAGCATATTAAAAAAAGTTATATTCGGAATCTATAATTTTTGTTTATTTTTAAAGTCTGTAAATTTTAAAATACAGTAGCAAAATAATTTTCATGGAATAACCCCCCATGAGCAGCAAAATCTCCAGCCACCGCTGACTGAAAAAAATTATCGTAATTTCGCAGAGTATTTTTTAATTCAGGGTATACAGGATAAATCGACATCTACAANTGTCAAAAGCATAAATGCCTATTATTCAAAAACACTTAAAAGGTCAGCACAAGCATATTAAAAAAAGTTATATTCAGAATCTATAATTTTTGTTTATTTTTAAAGTCTGTAAATTTTAAAATACAGTAGCAAAATAATTTTCATGGAATAACCCCCCATGAGCAGCAAAATCTCCAGCCACCACTGACTGAAAAAAATTATCGTAATTTCGCAGAGTATTTTTTAATTCAGGGTATACAGGATAAATCGACATCTACAAATCATTTGGGATCGGCACATCCGTGTATATTCCCANCTGACTGAAAAAAATTATCGTAATTTCGCAGAGTATTTTTTAATTCAGGGTATACAGGATAAATCGACATCTACAAATCATTTGGGATCGGCACATCCGTGTATATTCCCATTGAGAAAATGATAGAATTCTAAATTAATTTCTCTTCCAACCCCAAACCTGCACACACACACACACACACCCACCCATATCTGCATGCTAGCTTTCCATACATTTGCAGAAGGAAAACGAAAAAACATTATGATTTAACCTTTTCAAGCATAGGTTAAAAATATATGTATACAGTTTGCAGTTTTAAGGAGTTTTCTGTGAAAAAAACTATAGAAATTATTTTGAGAATATGACAGTGTAAATATACAATAAACGTCGTGTTTAATGTTGCCATTAACAATTATTATTTATTTTTATAACAGCATTCAATCATCTCTCTACCTATCTCTCCCCCTGGGCCCAAGCAGCAGTAAGGAGCCAGCACCCAGAGAATCGAGAACCAGCTCCTCTTCTGTGATGTCTGTACAGCATAACGCGACCATGCAAACATATATGCATTCACATGTACCCCTTTCATTTATCATATTTAATCGACTGCTATAGTAACTGCCATTTCCTGAAAGAGTAGGGCGATGGAAAAAATATTTTATGATGATGTCACATTCCTTGCTCATGACCAGCTGCTGGTCATGTAACTTCTTGGGCTCAGCAGGTATATACGGTAGGCAGAGTTAGGTATTATCTCAGTTCTTCGTCTGATGCGGCAGACCTTGTTAGCTATCTGTCTGGTAAGTTATTAACATTAAATTGCATGCTATTTTTTTTGGCTGTGGGGTCAAATGAAACATCAGGTTCAGCAGGTATGTAAGGTGGGCAGAGCCGCACCAAGTCACAGATCTTCGTTTGATGCAACAGGCGACAGATCATATTCTCTCTTCTGGCATTCGTTGCTATCAGTCTTGTAAGTTATAATATGTTCAACTCTTACATCACAGTTCACTTGGTATTGTCAGGCATGTATTGTTTGAATGATAAATGCAGTGGGGGTAATCGATTATTTGAACAATTATGGAATTACGCCATTGCATACACTTCGTTGTAGTCTCAGAAAACCTACTTGGTAAGATATACTTACATAGCTTAGAAAAAAAAAGATAAAAATTGTTAGGCATACAAGTAATTAATCATGTTTATTGATACCAAAGTAATAATCTGATGAAATTCAATTGCTTTAAATCAATTACCTGCAGCAGATATTTAATTTTTTTTAAATGAAGTACCATTTACATACTTTCCTATGTTATATGAACATGAAGTTAATTCATTGTGAGTAGAATATAAAGTGAAGTGTATGGCAGGGGATGGGGAAGTAGGTGCCAGGCGCAGATTAGCCACCAAGTTGTGATGCCACCCGGCTGCAATGTTGAATCTGTGTTACCTTGACCTTAAACCTATGACATAGTCCTGTGCCTGTGACCTGGGATGACCTTGAACCCCAAAAATCTCAAAAATTCCAAAAAAAAGTTCTAAGAAATCGCAAAAATTCGAAAAAAAAAAAAAAAAAAAAAAAAAAAAAAAAATGAAAAAAATTCTACAGATCGAGGAACATGTGCATTACCTCACCCTTCCCTCTTAACCTAACCAACATGCAGATACTTGCATAACAATAAATAATTTTAATTTCCTAATAGGCATATATATATATAAATACAAAATAATTTGAAATTTATTTGTTACATAATTATGGAAATTTCTATTAAATATTTATATGTTTGTACCTGCATATATAAAAAAAATACATATTCATATGTGATGTTGAGTGCAGAGATTTGAGCTGATCTTAACAACGAGGAGGTTTTGAGAGCTGATGAGGATGAAATAAGGTGAGAATGTAGCAGCGCTAGAATGCAAGGGCAGGGGAAATGAGAGATCCCCGAAAAAACCCAACGACCAGCTGCATTGTCTGGCACGATTCCCACTTACGAAAATCCGGGAGTGACGCGACCGGGGATTGAACTCGGTTCTCCTTGGTGGGAGGCGAGCAGACTAACCGCTCACCATCACGGCCCCTCATATGTGATGGTACTTGTGTATTTTACAATTATCTTCTACTCTGGACATGTATGCGAGTTTTTTATAAGTGCTCCCATATTTTTTACATTAAATAATTTATGGCAGAAGGCTTTCTGTGGGTACGAGCTGGGCTCTTTACTAAGGAATAGCTTTGGAAGCGCTCTCTCATCATACAATGAAGATTAATTGTGATTACGGATACCTGCCTTCAACCCCAACGAACATGGAGCCGCGACCTGCATTATCACAGCCTGATTGTTGTCGGTGTCGATTATGCGATCGAGTTCTCACCTTCAGTCAAAATGCTCAGCGACATTAGAACCAGCTGTACAAAGAGTCCATTTCTCATGAGGAAACATTATGACAATAGCCACATGCAGTTTATTCAAGGTGGTACATTGAAGAACCACAACAATAAATGCAAGGATTCGTCTTTTGAGGGCCAGCAAAATTTTCCGCAATACCTCTTGCTGCATCGATGGGCACTGATTCCACAGGCGATTATGATGAGACGGTTACTGCTAAAGATGGAATGGGTGACCTATGCCGTGCAGTAGAGTCTTTCCGCGGGAAATAAAAACTTGCAAGACTTTTGGATGAAATCGATGAACTTCAAAATAAACGTCTCTCATCACTAAATACTGATAACCATACAACTCCTGCTACAAAGAAAAGTAAATATAATTTAGAATACAAAACAGGAGGTGAAGATGACCACGAAGACAGCATTTATGAAAATGAACATGAAGAGAGTGATGATGCAGAAAACGATGGCGATTTTATCGAAGCCCTGACATGTCACTTTACCAAACTTGGTGCAACGACCGACCTGAAGAAGGCAGAATATACTGAGAACACTGGTTACATATTTTCGGAAAACCCGAATGAACTTTTGATAGGCTCAGACATTTGATCGCTATGCAACATCGTGGAAATTCCTCGCACGTTATTGAGATATTTTCAATCATTAGTGAACTGAAGGTCAGGGATTATATCAAATTATGAGATGAACTACTTTCTTTTGATATTGTTAAGTGTAAATAAGTATTATATTATTAACAATAAAATAATAATTTTTTTATTGTATCCTTTCATTCCTCATAAATTTAAAGTGGTACTATTAGCACTCGACTATTAACGTAAAGATCCACATACAGAATATTAATACTGACTTTAAATATAAAAAATATGGTTAGTTGACTACACATGAAACATTAATACAGTTGGTATGCACAAATTTGGAGACAGTTGGTAAATTAATGTCATTTCTATTCATATTTGTGGGGACAGGCGATAAACCGAAGGATTAATCGAGGAAATGATCGATGGATTGGGATTGATCGAAAGAGAGAGGAGGATTGCTGAGAATTGAGGAGGAGGATTGCAGAGGAGTATTATTGAGTGTTGGTGAGAATTGCAGCAGAGGATTGCTGAGTATTGAGGAAGAGGATTGTGGAGGTTTGCAGGGGATTTCGGAGGATTGCTGAGGGTTTCGGAAGAGAAGGGGGAAGAGGTGGAGTCAGTTGGCAGGAGTCAGTCGACAGGAGTCAGTCTGCAGGAGTCAGTTTGAAGGAGTCAGTCATTGCTATTCATATTTCATAAATACACACATCGCGCTACTGACAAATGTCTTAATTTTTCTACACTTTCAAATATGTCTGATTACACACATTTTACGGCATATGCAGCTATTCCGAACAATCCATAATAACTTAAATAACTACCGGAGTGAATACCTCTCCCATATCTCCAATGTCCAAATAACATCCCAACCAAACCGCACCTTTCTTCTACTAGAAAAGCATTGGGCAGCATCTACACATCATGGGGTTTGCACATCATGGGGTTTGCACCAAATATGCCTACCATGGAACGAGCACACAACTAACTAACATTTTATGGTCAATTTCACGAACAACAAAATTATTATTCATATTAATATGTGCGAGCCACACCCACAAGACTGATGCGCGCAAGAACACTAAACTCAACTGACTAGGCGTGCTATGTGACTGCAGCTAAGGAGCAGCAGGAAGTACTACACAGCACTTTTTAACATCAGGAAAAGTGGCTGGTGTGATAAGAAGTACACCCAACTTAAGGCAGCACACGATTGCAAGCAAACATCTTGGTGACGACCTGNCGTCGCCTCACGATTGCAAGCAAACATCTTGGTGACGACCTGAAAAGGCATTCCTTATAGTCCAGAATCAAATCTAGCATACATACATATATTACCTGCATGTTCCTTATCGCCTGTCACCAAACNTACATATATTACCTGCATGTTCCTTATCGCCTGTCACCAAACCCATCTCAAGAACAGTTATCTGAACATACTTTATTGCCAGCAGAAAAAACGAACTAAAATTAATATATCATTGATGTACAAAAAACGTATTGGTATTACAATTCAATTATATAGGGGGCTCATTTTATAATTATCCTCCTGATTCTCTTATGATGCATCGTTCCTATCATTTTCCCTTCTGGTGTAACTTAATGACAGGTCAGTAAATTAATTTTATATCATAAATCATGTAAAATTTCTAAATAGATAAACGTACTTGTAAATTATTAAATATACATAACCACTTTACAGATTGGATATTTAAAAAAATAGATACATAAAATATAATACTGTAATAAATTTGCATTGTGAATGTCGATTATAACTCAAATGCGAAATATTTGTAAAAGCTTTCTTTACTATTAAGATCAGAAGTAGTATAAGAATCGCTAATATAAGAATTATTAACAGAAAGTGTCGAAGTGTAAAGATAATTTTTATGAATAACAAATATTACATCCAAAAATCGTTTCTATGTGTCAGTTTATTTATAAATATAGCATATATACTTCAATTAATTCATGAAATTTCAACATCACTGAGTTATTTACTTAAGAACATATATTACATCTTTAAGTGAATTATTATGTCAGTGCAATGACACTGAGAAAAAAATTCGAACAATGATACTTGTAAACATAACTGAGGTACGTGCGATTTTCCAGATGTGTTCATGAAAATTTAAAATAAGACAGTGTGCTATTGCTAACTATATGGTGAAGATGTTCCGGCCGAGATAAAAAAATTCAAAAGGTCATTAACAGGGTAACTCATGTCAAGCATTTATATTTAAAAAATTGTTAATATGCTCATTATATAGATTAATATGAATATTGTGAAAATAAACTTTTATAATAATAGCCATAAAAAATGTAAAAAACTGTGTAGCAAGGCTAATACCCCGCAACTCCTAGCCACTTCTCGCACAAGAAGCAGCGAGCCATTAATTCAGCCGACATCGCCAGTCAGCATATCCATGGCCAGCCCCACCAGTTCATCGACCTACCACAGGTGCAGCAGGACAGCAAACTTTAATGTTCGCTGTTATTGTGGAACGTCAATACCACTGCCTATCTTCATAAAACACCACATCATTTCCAACAATGAAGGATTCACATAATTGAATTCATACTCTCTTCAAAGTTTCCACATCCAGTATGGCAATCACCAGGCATCCAACTTTCCCCCGACCCACCACAAAAGGGGCTGTGGTTGTGTAGTGGTTAAACTACTTGCCCTCCACATAGGTGAACCGGGTTCGATTCCCGGTGGGGTCGCTCCCGGATTTTCGAATGTGGGAATCGTGCTAGACGATGCTGCTGGTCCATGGATTTTCTCAGGTTTCTCCTGTTCCCTACCTGTTCATTATAGTGCTGCTACTTACTCACCTCAATTCACCCTCATCTGCTCTCAAGACCACGATGTTACGAGCCACCCAAATCTCTTCACTCACTTCATTAACCCACTGCAAAATTTAACCACAAGATTTATAATTCTTCAACATGCCCACAGGCCATCTCTTCTTATGACTTTGTGAGAGAAGATATACACTACTCCATTGTGCACAACCTTTCGCAACAATACCTGTGAAGGAGGCCAGAGGTATATTTACTAAACTAAAGAACTACAACAGCGAGATGGAGTATAATCTCTAAACATCAATAATAAAATGCAGAGAACAACAGAAAATGTGGGTCCAGCGGACATCGGTACATTCCTGCCTAAATTCAACAAAATATAAGACAATTCTGCCTTCAGTGCATAACGGAAGCAAATCAGAAAGCACTATGAAAGCACACACACATGGAGGGGCGCAAAGGGTGGACTGGAATGCGAGAGAGGAGATCGTCGCAGTCGGTGAATGTCCATGAACTTGAGTGGTTGCCAGCCGAGGAGCCGGTAGCGGTCCTCCATTTCCATCTGGGCAGAGGGTCCGGAGTGCGAGACCAGGTGAGTTCCTCACTAAGTCGTGTTCACTCTGTCGCATGCAGGTTTAGGGATTAGGGAACGCCGTTGGCTCACATCCATCACCCCCTCAAACCCCCCGCCTAGCACACTTTGCTGGCGCCTACGAGACGGCATGTGGAACCACAGGCAGGTGGAAAATTTCGGTACATGTGGAGCTGAAGCGTAGGCCTTCCCCTCCCACCCCCCCTTCATC
>NQII01001869.1:526114-573561 GCA_002778355.1 Clitarchus hookeri
GCCCGGGTCAGTAAGTTGCTTATCACCGCGTCGGACAGTCAGTTAGTTCAGATCGACCGCCGAGAGACGTCAGTTCGAGCAGAGAGAAGTCAGCCGCGCCATTTTGGCCGGGGCGAAATCGGACCCCCGGCCACACGTCGTTAGAACAGCACCACAGTGAGCTGACAGCAACTGCGACCTTACCAAGGCCAACCATACCGCCGGAGCTTGCCCACTCAACCAAGAATTCGCCCAGTAAATCCGAGTAACCGAACTAGCACAGTACCGCACCTCTCAAGTTTTGATGTTGTGTATTTGTGAATATATACGAGACAATATATTCGTACTTCAAAATACCACAGTCATAGTCTACCTCATTACCAAACCTGCAACCTCCACGCACCTTATAGTCGGTGCCTGGGGGACATTAACTCTGACCATATAAGCCGCCATGACTTCCACAGTGGCGGTACATGAGTCCTTGTTAATTTGGCGCCCAACGTGGGGCGTAGATGCGTCTGTACAGACAGTATCGAAGAACCAGACTATACCAGTATACCCGAGTAAAGAGATCTCACCCGTACCAGAATTACAGAGCTAGTCAGGATGAACCAAAGACTTAAGGGGGTCTCTTCAAACCCTTTGGCGCCTAATCAATTCGTACTAGAGGAGGCAAGGGTACTAGGCCTACAACATAGGGATTCCTATAGGCGGCAGGCAATAAGTATATAGGATATGCGTATCAGTAAGACACCGGAGGGAAGGGAGGCGAGAGCCGAAGAAACTCTACTAGAGAACCTAAGAATAAGGGAGGGGGGAAGCGAAGACGAGATTCCCCAACTACAGCCATGCAGTGCTCCATTTTGTAGCGGGACAGGACTATACAGGGTCCAGTGCAGCCTCTGTTCACAGCACTATTGTAAGAAGTGTATCGGTTGGCCCCAGACATTTCGACCTACGGCAGGCACCGAATACAACTGCAGGAAATGCCGGGAACAAAGGAAGCGCCAAAACCAAGAAGGAAGGGAACATTGGTCACCCCTGGACCAAACCCCCGCTAGCCACGCAGAACAGACACGTAGAATACCCGAAGAAATAGTGCTACCCGAATTTTCAGGCAGGCCTCATGAAGACCCTGTATATTTTATAAATAATTGTGAACACGAATTCAAGGCTGGCGGGATTCCTAATAAACGGTGGGTGCTGAAGGCACGAGAGCAGTTAAAAGGCGCGGCCCTTATCTGGTGGAACAAATATGGCGAGTTTGTAACTAGCTGGGAGCAATTCGCGACTCGCCTGAACAATAAGTTCGCAGGAGAGGAAGTTCTTACCGCTTTAAGAACAGACTTCTACACACACAAACAACAGAGACACGAAGAATCAGAGATTTTTATTAGATTAAAAGCACAAATGTATTCTCGTATCGCTCCAGAAAGCACCGAGGCAGACGGAGTGCATATCATTACCAAGTTAATGTTACCAGCGATAAGAACGGCCCTGCGTCACCCTATGGCGATGGGGCTAGAGGAACTAGTGCAGAGAGCGATGGAAGCGGAACTANCCCTGCGTCACCCTATGGCGATGGGGCTAGAGGAACTAGTGCAGAGAGCGATGGAAGCGGAACTAGATTACGAGGTACAGGAGCAAACAAACATCCCGACCCGCCTGCCTCCCGTACACGCAGCGCGAACAGCACAGAGTAACAGACCCTCTAGAAACGCAGAGGGACAATCCTTGCCACCTAAGTGTTGGTATTGCCCTGAAAGACACTTCCACAGAGACTGCCCCACAGTGAGAAGCCGCGTAGCAGCCGCTAAGGAAAAAGACACCACAGCTGGCCCCCTCGACATAGGGAAGGGGAACCGTCAGGGTGGGAGGAGAGAGTCGGGAAATGCCGCAGCCGGGACACAGAATCGCCCGTCTGCCCCGGCATAATTCAAAGGGTGGAACCAATTTTAACATTAAGCGATCTGAAGCCGGGAACACACGCACCTCGGACAGGAGTCCGCATAAATAACCAGGAGCTTAGGGCAGTACTGGACACAGCTGCAACAGGCAATTTCATCAAAAGCCAGCTGCTAACTCCCGAGTAGAAAAGCCAGATAAAGGAAAACTCCAGAATAATTCAAATGGCCCAGTCTGAGTCACGACTGACCATAGACGGAGTTATTACATTGCCAGTGTCCACAGAAGTGGAAACAGTACAAACTGAATTTTTTTGCGCACCACATTTAGTGGAGGAGATTATCCTCGGGCAACATTGGCTAACCAGCC
Organism: Clitarchus hookeri; assembly: GCA_002778355.1. Taxonomy (NCBI): domain Eukaryota; kingdom Metazoa; phylum Arthropoda; class Insecta; order Phasmatodea; family Phasmatidae; genus Clitarchus; species Clitarchus hookeri. The sequence goes on from NQII01001869.1 coordinate 528,368, forward strand.
AAAATTGCATAATTGACTGTGGACAACAGCGCCTATATTTGGGCAAGCGGGATAGGATGGCCATTAACTGGGAAACCCCAATATACACACAAAAATTACAAGAAATTTTTAATGAAGAGGTAAACCACCAACTCCAGACTGACCAACTCAGGACATTATTGCGGATACTCAACGCTCACGTAGCCGTATTTGAGCATACCGGCAGATTAAATCAGACCACGGCCATTCAGCATGAAATCTGCGTAACCGATGCTCGTCCCATATACTGCCGACCAGGGAACCCGTCCGCCTACCGCAGGCAAATAATTTTAGACCAGGTAGCCGAGATGAAATCGCAAGGAATAGTGGAGCCAACTGACTCACCATATAACGCCAGAGTGGTGCTTGTGCCAAAGAAAGATGGAGAACTTCGCTTTTGTGTGAACTACCAGGCCTTAAACAATATCACATACCCTATAGCACCCCCAACTATAAACCTGGCTAATATGCTCCGCGACCTAGGGGACGCACGTATATTTTCCACTCTAGACATGCACAGTGGATACTGGCAAATCCCAGTACACCCAGGATACCGGAAATATACGGCGTTTACAACCCCAGAAGGGGAAATCCTACAGTTTCGGGTAATGCCCTTCGGGTTGAAAAATGCACCCGCTACTTTCCAAAGACTGATGTCAGCAGTAGTTTTGACGGGCTATAGCGGCCAATTTTGCCTGGCCTATCTAGACAATGTAATTGTATATTCGCGCAACTGGGAAGAACATAAGGTGCACTTGCAAAAAGTCCTGGAGCGGTTTGAATTACATGGACTCACGTGCAGACTGGAGAAATGTCACCTCGGGAATACCCGAGTAGAATACTTAGGGCACATAATTACCCCCGACGGGAATTATCCAAAGCCCGAGAAAGTAAGAGAGATTGAGGAGGCTAGAGTACCAACTAACAGAAGACAGTTAAATCATTTTCTGGGGTTATGTAATTGGCTCAGAGAGTTTATAGCTGATGTCGCCCCTATTATGGCTCCCCTCAACGGACTTCTACTCAAAACAACTCGCTGGAAGTGGACAGACAGACACGAAGAAGCATTCCAAATATTAAAGGCGCCATATGGCAGCATAAACATGCTATACCGGCCTATGCCAGAATTACCCCTAATTTTACAGACCGACGCAAGTGGAACCGGAATGGGCGCTGTCCTATACCAGGAGCCGTCACAGAACCAGCGACGAATTATCGTGTATGCCAGTACCATGTTAAACGAGACACAATGCCGCTACCACAGCAATCAGCAGGAGTGCTTGGCGGTTATTTGGGCAGTCCGCAAATACCGCTATTACCTTGAGGACCGACCATTCATTCTCAGGACGGACAATAAGGCCCTTACATGGCTGAAAACCAAGAGTGACGAGAAAGCAAAATTGGGTAGGTGGGCCTTATTGTTACTGGAATTCTCCTTCACCATCGAACATTGTCCGGGCTCGAACAACGAGCTGCCCGATGCCTTATCCCGTCGACCACAGAGTCCCAACAATGAAACAGAAACCGACGACTGGGAGCGGATGCTGCCCCCCTCTCCCCCAAAACTTCCACGGCCGGATGACGTGGAACTACAGTTAGTAAAGTTCCACGAAAACAAAAATCTGTTACGAGACCAACAGCAGGCNAAAGTTCCACGCAAACAAAAGTCTGTTACGAGACCAACAGCAGGCCGACCCCAAATAACAGGGGTTAATAAGGAGGTATCCAGAACAGTACAAGGAAAGAGATGGCATAATCTGGGCCAGACCGCACCCACAAGCAGATCAGTGGAAAATTGGGGTCCCCCTTGAACTGCGAGACAGTATCTGTGAACACCATCATGACCACCCTCACGCAGGACATCTGGGTTTTCACGAGACCTTAAGGGCCCTGACCCACATATATACATGGCAAGGAGTTAGTCGATATGTGAGGGCATACGTCGCCAGGTGTCAGAAATGTTATGAAAACAAGGCCTACCCTACACCCAAGATACGATACACACCCCGTCGACCGAAAACTCCATGGACACACATCGCAGTCGATATCATGGGCCCCTACCCACGCACACCCCGAGGAAAGAGATACCTCCTAGTCGTGACCGATCTGTTCTCCAGGTGGACAGAGGCGTTCCCGTTACCCAACCAGGAGGCCCACACAATAATCCGGCAAATGGAGCGAGAGGTATTTCTACGATGGGGGTACCCAAAATGTGTGTTAACCGATAATGGAACCCAGTTTACGGGGGGAAAATGGAAGAAGGCCTGTGAGACATGGGGGGCAGAAAACTGGACGACTTCAGCTTACCACCCACAGGCGAACCCTACCGAACGCTGGAATCAAGAATTAAAGAAGAATATGAGAATTAGAATGGGGACGAATCATACTCAATGGGACACACAGCTACCTGAGATCCTGTATACATTGCGACGTCGGCACAACGATGCCATTGGAACTTCTCCCAGCCACCTAATACTGGGGTATACTCTCCGCAAACCTGGAGAATGGCAATGGGAAACAGAACCTACAGAACTTCCCGCCCCTGAAGAAATACGAAGAGAGGCTGTATGGAGAACTGGAACAGCTCAGAGAAACCAACAACGGTATATCCGGCGGAAATACCCCAAACAAGCGACCACCAGACATCATTTGCCCAAGGGTAGTCACATATTAATACGCAACCATCCTTTAAGCCGAGCTAGTGAGAAATTCTGTGCGGGTTTTGCACCTAAGTGGCGGGGGCCGTATATCATAGTTGAAAGGCAGGGGAATGTATACTGGGCAGAGGACGAGAGGGGGAATATGCATAAGGTGCAACGGAACCAGATGCGCCCTATACCCGAACCCTACCCCAATAGTCCCACAGGAAGTACAACTAACAGGCCAGGAGAATCCCGCAGTGTGTCACTAGGTCACCGAATGGTGTGCCAGGGCACGGGGATAGGGGGTCAAAACGATAAGCCGGCCATTGCCCCTCTGCGCTATCGCAGTGTCTCAAGGGCGCAGGGGCCTCAACACCTGCCGAGAGGCGAGCGGGAAACCACAGCCACTTATCAGCCGGAAAATACCCAGGCGCCAGAGGCAACAAGGGAAAGCCGACAGACGAGGGAGGGAGAAGATACGCGCGAAGAACGAGTAAGCGGAAGCGAACAGACGAGGGAGGGAGAAGAATGTACGAGCGAAGGGGAAGTGGGCAAAAGCGAACAGGCGAGCGGGAGAAAGGCGGAAATAAACGAGGAAGAGAAAGAAAACGCGAGTGAAGGAACAGGAAAAACGGAGCTACCCCAAGACGGATCTGCGCCAGCCGAGCAACGAACCCGACACCAAACTCTACAGGCGAGGAAGTACGGGATGCCCGCAGCCGAGCCAGGTACGAGGTCCGAGACGACAGCTTCAAGCCTGCTGGGCGAGAGGATGACGACGCAGACTTCCCCGCACGCTGTCAGGGATCCAGTGCGGGGCGAACCGCCCCCTAGTCCGATGGGGGGAGAATTCAGGCGTGTGCAACCTTGGCGCATCTGCAGAGACAGGGAGGAGCCAGGCTTCTATAGAGAGCGTCGCAAGTACCGACCTCGTGAACCAAGCCGACTACAATAAATAGACTCTGTGTGGCATGAGGGAAGCCTGTTTTTCTCATGTCACCTGCTGTGAGAGGAAGGTAAGGGGCGAGCACTACCTACCCACGGAACTAAAAGTGCGACGAAGTGTTAATTATTTATCTGTGTAACCTTACAATGTGTGAGAAGCCACATCGGTGCGGTGAAAAATAAGTGCAGGACGTCCTAGGTAAAAAGAAATGCCAGATGCCTGTATCTAAGTGTACTAACTTAAGATAAGAATAGGGTGTGTATTTTTCCAGTATCTACAATACTGTTGTTTTTCAACACCGCCTGCATAAGAGGGAGGTGGCAGAAATAGTAAGATAAAAGGGTAGTTTTTCTTTTTTTGTCACGGCCTGTGAAGCCGTCGTAACAGTAACAATACCATGTACAAATTAGGATATATTAAGTGTGTGTAGGTTTTTGTAAAAACTGGCCAAATTACCAGACTAGATTTAAGAGTGCTTATTCTTTTCACGAACTATGTGTCATCGTAAAGTAAAAACGTAACATTTGTCAGAGTGCTTTGTTTTTTTCGTCAGACATTTGTTAAAAAACTGGCCGAGTGCCAGCCAGTAGTGTGAACCATTGAACAGTTGCCAACCTAGAAAGTAAGAGTGTCTTTTCTTTGGACGACCTGTGGAAGTCGTACATAACGTAAAATTAATTAATTTCTGTCACCAAAACGTAAAACAATTGCCAGTTGGGCAATATACACAGGCTTTCAGCCAACTATTTGTTTTTATACCTCAAGAATGTATTCCGATTTACTAGGAAACTGAAGCACCGAAGAACAATTAATTAAAGCGATTTTGAGGGTCATTTTGTAATGTAACATGTAAATTGGTGAGTAACATGTAATGTGTCCGAGGTGTGGTACTAGAGAAGTTTAAATTAGTCCAGAATTGTATCGCCCTAGGTATTTAGCGAGTCAAATAGTTATCCAGCAGTTAGACATGTACAGTAACATGCAGTCGACGGTAGGAAGAAAACCCCGGAAGAAATGTGTCAGATTTGTGAATAGAAAACTTTAGGAATTACAACCTGCCAAGACCCGGAGAGTTAGGCCATTCTCGCAGGCAGAACCACGCCTGTCAACACAGGGCTAGTACCTGGGGAGGGGAGACAGCTGGAGCCGATAAGCGAGGCCCGGACCGCTCGCCGCACGTGAAACGGAGAAAATACGTAGCACGAGGCACAAAGAACACAGCATAGCTTAGTCCCTAGAAGCAAAACTTCGCAGAAACCCGCGATTTTTGATACAGAGTGAACCAAAGTCGAAGAACCCTTCATCTTCGTACGCCCCTACCCGCCGGGAGATCTGTTGAGAGTGCAGGGCTTTCTTGAGTCATCAGCAAATAATCCGGTGTAGTTCGCCTGAACGCAGTAAATACGCACCGCGGCAGAAATACCTGACGAGATGTATTAGTGCCGAGGAATTACCCCCCCCTCAAACCTTCAGATACGAGGACACGTGTTTTGGACGGCTTGTTAGGCGTTCTTCCACTTCACCCCTCTTACCCCCTTCCCACCCTAAAATGCGCCACGTGCCCCCGATTCAGGGCAGCGGCTGGCATGTATAAATACCCCTTTCCAAGAATAGGAGGGGGTCCGTGATATCAGGTACGTCAGGCAGTCATATCGGGGCAGAACAATCAAGTAGAGGTGGCGGCTCTCTGCAGTCAAGCAGCAGAGAGTAAGTCAGTACAACAGTTACCAAGGCCGAGATATCGGAACCCGGCCACGTACGTCAGCCGCATCATTAAGGAGTCAGTCGATTACTACCGCCCGGGTCAGTAAGTTGCTTATCACCGCGTCGGACAGTCAGTTAGTTCAGATCCACCACCGAGAGACGTCAGTTCGAGCAGAGAGAAGTCAGCTGCGCCATTTTGGCCGGGGCGAAATCGGACCCCCGGCCACACGTCGTTAGAACAGCACCACAGTGAGCTGACAGCAACTGCGGCCTTACCAAGGCCAACCAAACCGCCAGNCAGAGATCACCCACCACAGCTGACAACACCCGCAACATGAGTTAAGTATGACAATCACCGTCACGAGAAGCCCACTCAACCAAGAATTCGCCCAGTAAATCCGAGTAACCAAACTATCACAGTACCGCACCTCTCAAGTTTTGATGTTGTGTATTTGTGAATATATACGAGACAATATATTCGTACTTCAAAATACAACAGTAATAGTCTCCCTCATTACAATACCCACAACCTCCACGCACTTTATAGTCGGTGCCTGGGGGACATTAACTCTGACCATATAAGCCGCCATGTCTTCCACAGTGGCGGTACCTGAGTCGTCGTTAACTCTTATTTGAAATAACCTTTCCTTTCTTCTATTCTTCAGTTGGTCTTATAGCTTTAAATTCTGTATTACTTATTATTTGTTATAATTGTAAAATAAATAATTTATTTGACCTTTTTATATTAACATATTCTCTGATATTAAACTTCTATACTACTGCTATGCATCCCTTCTATGTTATTTATACAGTAGGAGATAGACAATAACAATAAACAAACCAAGAAATGTGAAGCATGACTCACCTTTACATGACCTGTTCAAATTGATGTCCTCCAACTCGCAAACATACATTAATGCAGCCAACCATGTTGTTCTGCACTATGTAAAAATGTCATATGTTTGTTGAAATTAGAGACAGGCGGTAAAAATTTTTGCAATCAATACCCCCTCACTCTCCAAGGATGTTTGGTAAACAAGTCTTTTCACATGACCCCACTAGAAAAAAAATGTTTTGGAGTTAAATCGGGAGACTTCATATTTGTTTCTTAGTTTAGGCAAAGCGATCAGCTGTTTGCCTTCACATGTGGAGGATGGGGACTGTCGTCTGCTGTCTACCTCCAGGCCAGATCCACTCCGAACTGCAGATGATTGGCAAAGGCAGAATGCTGAATTAAAATGGCGCAAATATAATTTGATGTCTGTAACTTGGTAGAGGCACATTTCCAAACACATGTTCCTTGCAATAAAATATCTGGCTTAGTATGCCCTGCAACCTTTTAAACTATGCCAAACAATATCTGAACCACCAGTACATGTGAATGTTGTCAATAATGCAATGCCTGAATATATCACTTCGTCAATGTCGAAAGAACCAGTACAGTGTAGGGGGCCAGATGCAGAGAAACACTTTATGGAAATTTCAGTGAATATAAGCAATGTAGTCAAATATATTTATGCCATATCAAAGCAAATGATACTGCTTACACCAGCTGAGAAAGCGAAACATATAAGGGTGACAAGGTACTGAAATGCCACACTATTCATGAACGAAAATTACAAGGTGTGAGAGCATGACAACTTCACCTGGCAATACATTGAATCTGCATGCAGCAGCTGCAATCTGCTGCACCAAAGACCCAACATGCTCGTCTTTTTCTTCCACAATTTGATTTACGATCAAAGTTTGATTTCCAAACAGCAGGCCTATGATGACAAGGAAATTTTTATAATCCTGCATACCAGCGAGAGAATGAACCCATTTTCGAAGCAGCTGCGACATAGATTTCCGGTGAAGTTTTTCGATACCTTCCAGTTCATGGCCCGCAGTCTAACCAGCATCCCTTGCTAAGTGCAGACCACCTTCAATATTTAACAAAACAGATACATTATTTGGAACTAACAAAGTGCCACTTGTCATGCGCAAAGGCATGTATCCATACGAATACATGGGCAGCTGGGATATGTTAGAAGAGCTGCAGCTACCAACGAAAAAATCATTTCACAACCAGCTGAAGCATATAAACATCACTGTCGAAGATTACTTTCATGCCCAGGCAGTATAGAAAATATTAAATACTGCGAAACTGGGCAAGAATGCAGACATGTATCTGTAAATGGATAAGCTCATCCTAGCCAATGACTTTATAAACTTCAGGGACTTGTGTATTTCAATGTACAAGCTCGACTGTGCTTACTATTTCATTGCACCAGGATTCGCGTTCGACACCATTATTCGGATGATTAGGGTAAAGCAGGAGTAAATGTGAATGTAATAATGAAATGAACCCCACAGCTATGTTAAGTCAAGTCACTTGTCAGTTCAGGATATGTAAATTCTTGAGCCGAATCTACATGAATTAGCAGATATTTTCAGAAAACGAAATAATCTTCCTGTCACCCCATTTGTGCATCATAGGATTCATACAGGATATTCCCCACCCAAATCCAAGAAAGCATGAATCCCTAGGGACTTCGGTAGTGTAGTGGTTATACTACTCGCCTCCAACCTGGACGAACCAGGTTCGGTCCTGGTGGGGTCGCTCCTGATTTTTCGCATGTGGGATTGTGTTGGACGATGCCACTGGTCGGCGAGTTTTCTCGGGTATCTTACATTTTCCCCGCCCTTTCATTATGGTGCTGCTCTATACTCACCTCGCTTCATCATCATTGCCTCTCAAAGACATCGATGATAAGAGCCACCCATTTCTCTTACTTCACACATGCACCCTTTGAAGACAAAGGGAAAGGTATGAATGAAGTTTAATGTCGTATCAGAGATACCAAACTAAGTTAAGGAATAGTGTAGAAAAGTTTAGGAATATGTATATGGGTTGGAATTAAATTGTGTAGGTGATAACCTAGAGGCCTGATGATTTAAGGTTAAAAGATTTGTACGTAGCATAAGAATAGGGCTTAGGATAAGCTAGAAATTTATTATAAATAGCCACATAAGTTGCCATATGGGACACGAGTCGGAATGACATACAGTTGGCAGCATTGGGGATAGTCGAGATTCGTGAGCGCGCGAGTGAAGCACTGCAATCTGGTAGCAGCAAAAGAAAAATGTGAGCAATGCTTATGTAGACTGGCGACAGGTGGTGCGGAGGTGGTCCCCTGCCGATGTAATGACATCGATTAAGAGATAGATTTTAGAATAGCTGAGATTTAATAATGACAACAGGTGCCATATGACAATTTTTAAGGGAATTAAGAACAAGTTAATAATTAATTACAGAGTCATAAATTTCAGTTACTTAGTTAGTAATAACATTTTATTTGAAAATTTTTGAAGTTAAACATACTAGCTTAAGAATGTTTAGAATAATTTTTTAATTCCTATTAGTTAATAAGTGCTAATTTTTTTTTCTTTTGTTATATATAGTTTTATAACATTTAAATTAATTTAGAGCTTTTCGCCTTCTTCCCCGAACCAGAATTGGGAAATAGGATAAAACTCTTCCAGCAAACGAGAAAGAGAATTATGAGAAAGTAGTAGTAGTTAGATCATTAGTATTACCCCGAGGAGAGGGGTAGGTGAACGGACTGGCAGTATTGCGCACCAAGTAACAGGAATTTTGCAACTGGACTGGAATTTACAGGGGCGAATATGGTAGCGTTAGGGGACCAGTGAGCTCGGTGAAGTCACTGGATCAAAAGGGAAATTTATGCAGTAGAACCCAGGGATCGAGGGTGCGTGCATTAATGCCAAGCCAGGAATAATTGGGTTCGAATCCCGAGGAGAGGACCAGAAAAAAACGAAAAACTTACAGGAAAGGGTGTAAATATTTCTTGTGGTCGACTGGAGGAGTAACAGCAAAGTAAGAATCACTTAAGGACTCTAGAATAAATTTATTAATTTTCTCGTCTATATTTTTTCAGCCTTAGGTTAAGATTTATAAACAGATTTTATTCTACCATTTTATGTTAGCATTACGATATTTATATTTTTCACATGTTTATTGTTGGTAAGTAAGTCGGTAAGATAAATAAGTTTCCGATTTAGCCGAAGTCCCCTGCCACCTTACCCCTGGGAGGTTTGCTGGCGAGTGGCATAAAGGAACACGCACATGGGTACACAGCAGGAATCCAAGTGTCCGTAAGCAGAGAAAGCCTACGAGGGACTCAGGGTCTAGTGACCTGAGCAGTGAACCTCGGGGAGTGTGAGGTTTGCGGACAATAGGACACAGGTTGGACAGTGAGGAAGAGGATGGAAGCGACAATATAATATTTAAGCATAATCGTAAGTTGGGTTAGGTTAATTTAGTTATTTTACCTCTCATTTGCTTTATAAAATTTGATTTGTACAGTTATTTGCTGCACTTAAATCTACTGTAGGTAGTGGAAAAAACATTTGTGTGCATATACACTCTAGTATTTCAGTGCACTCTACCAGTTGTTATGAAGTGACCGGGCCTTAGCTCACGGCCTGCCTGATCACACCTTCAAACATTGTACCAAGCCACTAGTGATTGCAATAACACATTGAGAAAGACAGTTGCAGAAACCCCCTCCACCGGCCAGTAAATGGGGCCGAAAATAATAAACAATGCGCCCGATATAGGCCAACATAACACTGGGAGCGAGGAATTTTGTCGTCGGGCCATTGAAACGAGAAGACCACTGAAGATGGATGTGTCCAGCCATCGTTAACCGCCTCCTAGAATCATCCTCCAACAACATGAACAAGGTGGGGACTTTCCAATTAAATTGTTATATTAATGGTGTGAGGTTATTATTCTTAATGTAATTAATTAGCATGTAGGTGTTCCATTTAAGCTCCCCCAATTAATAATCACGTAAATAGTAATTGTATAATCCTTATGTTCAATAACATCAATCTTAAACTGCTCGGCTCTACCTAATCATGACTCATTATTTAAAATTGGATAAAAGTAAATTCATAACAATGGTGCAGGCTTGGTTCCTCCATACCCTCTCGCTGCCTTGCATCAGCTTCTCTACCATCCACCCCATTTCAATAAATTCCCGACCCACCCACGCTAATTTCCGTATTAATAAAAGCAAAATTCCAGCCATGTTCACGTTTAACATTAAAACTTTTAGCTTTTAAGTTGCATTATAATTAAAATAATGTCATAATATCTAATTTTAAAATGTATTAGGTTTAAATATTAATTTTACTTTTACGGCTCAATATCTTAACATACAAAACAATTATTTGAAACCTAAATAACAAACTGTATAAATATTAAAGAATTTCAGTGTGAACCGCAAGTCCCTAGGTGCATATATATATATATATATATATATATATATATATATATATATATATACACACTTGTAAACAATTTGCCTCAGCAATACAATTCTATAACATTAAATTAAGATATAAATTACCTGTTTGTGCTGGATGTAGTTATTTGAAATGCAACTATTACTGTGATAGTAACTGATAATCCCATGAACATTTTCATTAAATTAACTTTCAACCGGAGCATTAAATAAACTCCATGCAGTACACCATATTGTACATATATATATATATTGCTGTGCACAGATAAAATAAAGTTGAAAAAATATTTTATGATACTTTCCTTTTAGTCTACATACTGTATATTAAAAAACTTCTCATAACATGCATAGAAATAAGGAATGAGAGTTCACTACGAGATTTTAGTATTCTGCCATAAAGCCAGTATCACGTTATTATATGCCGTATGGAAGGACGAGACCTCGTAGCTACATGCCAGCCGACACGACCCAGTTGCAAGGTGCCGAGGCAACACATTCCCCGCATCAGCATTTCCCTGCGGCTCGAGTGCCACAGTGTTTTCGAAACAGCATGCTAGCATGCGCCACACAATTAATTCCCCCACACCCACTTTAAAACTTAAGTTTACTGTTATAGATTTAAGTTCCTCGTACTCCTAATATTCTAATACACTTCCCACAAACCATTGTGATATGGACAAAGGGCAGAAATAATTCCGCCGGAGCTAACCAGTTCTGTGATACACGGACTTAGTCCATTACCCGGGGCTTTCGGATGTGCTGAAATGCATGCCAGTCTTGAAGTGGATATGCAGACTGCTAAACCTGATGTGAGATGGAAGCTGGAGTAAGATGTAAAGGGTAGTTTACGAAATGGGAATTATGCTAATGCTGACCCTTTTCTGCCCGCATCTGCCCAGTATAGCGTAGCCTTACCCTGCTTTGGTGCTGTAGTCAGACCACTCGCATCCTTCATTGATGGCATAGTTCAATGTCCAGCAGGCTAATTCCGATTTTTCATATGTGTGATTGCAATAACACCCTGCGAAAGAGAATTGCAGAAACCCCCTCCACCGGCCAGTAAATGGGGCCGAAAATATTAAACAACACGCCCGATATATGCCAACGTAACACTGGGAGCGAGGTCTTTTGTCGTCAGGCCACTGGAACGAGAAGACCACTGAAGATGGATGTGTCTGGCCATCGTTAACCGCCTCCTATAGTCAGCCTCTGGCAACATGAAAAAGGTGGGGACTTTCCAATTAGATTGTAATAGTAATGGCATGAGGTAATAATACTTCAAACAATTAATTAGCATCTTCGTGTTCCATTTAAGTTCCCCCGATTAATAGTCACGTAAATAGTAATTGTATAATCCTTATGTTCAATAAACTCCATCTTAAAATGATCGGCTCTACCTAATCATGACTCATTATTTAGCTATGCCTATAACCCCTTTCAGCTATGAATTGACTGATAAGTAAATTCATAACACAGTGTTGAAAGTATTACAGTGCCCGCGATTGTGAACACAGCGAAGAAAAGTGTCGAGTCGACGAGTCGACAAAAATGAGTCCTGAACGACGGCTGGACTCGGCAACCTTGCAGCGGGAGTGTGATATCGGACGTCAGATCGCAGAGAGAAAGAGAGAGAGAGAGAAAAAAAAAAGCTGAATATTGTAACTTGTACCTTTGTTTAGAGTCAAAGTTAATACTGCATTCTCTTTCTGCTGGAGAAATGTAGCGAAGTTCCAGAAATTAAATTTTTTGTTAATAATTTATGTTCAGAAATCTGACAGAAAATTTTGTTGGGTAAAATGATGTGGACATTTAGGTGTATGTCTGCAAGAGAGGCTCTGACGTAGTCAGGCCTGAATGGTTGTTGACCGCGGAAGCGATGTTCCAGCGCTCATCCAGAGAAGAAGGCTGGAGCCAATGGAGCTGTCAAAGAGATTGGCAGTCTTGCGGAAACACGTACCCGGTTAAGGTCTTGAGCGGACATAAGAGTGCGTATATGTGTGTTGTAGAGAGGTGTTCTGGGCTCGGGATTTCACCACTGTACTGCGACCATCCAAGAGGGTGGTTGAGGCTGACCACATCGTGGAAGTGTGTGTGTTCCTGGGTGGAACCCTGGTCATCTCGAGAGGGAGAGATGACTCAGACCAGGACCATCTACTACTGCGAAGTGAAGGCAATACAATTTGGTTGAATTCTTGAAAATTATCGTTGCTGTTTGTGAAAATTCCAGGTTGTTGGGAGCAAAGTTGGCGAAAAGTTGTGAGAAAAGAAATTATGTTTTCTGTTCTTTTGTTGCAGAATTTTCGAGAGAGAAGGAAAACTATAGTTAGTCTGGGCACGAAGAACATTTGTCTGGATTAATTTATTTTACTTTTTTTAGTTTGGTCTGTTATTTTGGGACATTAGCAGAAACAAAAATTAAGTAAGACAGTAGCTAAAGAACAATAAAAATGTTAAAGAAAATTTTTGAAGGAGTTTAATCTTGAAGGAATTTGTTATCTTGAGCTGGTAATTTTATTTACTTTCATTCTACTTTTTAAAAAAATTGGTTACATTTAATAGTTTATTTTGTCAGAATTCATAGGCGAAGTGAGGACTTATTTAACGGGTTATAAGATGTTTTAATTTATATATTCAATTATGTTTGGTGGAGAAAGTAAACTTCTTATAGAAAAATAAATTTTGTTGTGATGAATCTTCTTTAGTTATTAATTTACAGAACTGCGGTAATGTTAAAATGGTAGGACAAAATTAAGAAGATAAATTTGTTGTTGTTAATCACTCAGTAACAAGTTATTTGTGTAATTTTTTGTTGTACAAATTTCGTAGAATTATTTGTAATTAACTTTGTTTGGTAAGGTTACGCGGCTAGAGCAATTAGGAGGGGTGATCTGGATGTCTACATTTACATTTAATTAATTTGTGAGTAACTGAACTTAAGTTACGTTATGTTTAGGTTGTTGAGATCTTATCTCTTTTGCCATAAAGTCGGGAGGGTAGTTTTGAATTCCCGGCACCTCTCACCTTAATTAAGCTGCGATTTCTGCCATATAAGAAGATGGGTGTCGCTTTTAGAACTTTACGAGTAGAGACATTGTGAATAGCAGTCGAACCGATTTCTCTCTAGGCTGAGGGTGAAGAAGAACTACGGGTAATTAACTCTGGTTAGTGGTGACCAGAAAAAAGGGGATCGTTGAAGTGGGTGAAGGTGGTTCCTTGCCGCTTCCCCTAAGTTGACTACGACGATCGCCAGGGCGGCGGCAGATGTCCAGCTCCTTCCCCTTCTGCCCCCTGTTTTGTTAGGTCCTGCCTAGAAGTCCTATCTGTTTACAAGGGGCATACCTGCACAAGGATAAGTTTAACTTTAAAGGATGTTAATTTTTTATGTAATTTGATTTATTTTGTATGTAATGTGTGGCTTTTTTTAGGCTTACTTGTAAGATTCAAAAGACAAAAAGACAAGAACTTACTGTGTATCCAGGTGTTATGGCAAGTGGTTAAAATATATCTTTCATACTTGTCCAATGAATGTTGCAAATGCGGAACTCTTACGAGGTGGTGGCATTGCAGCTTCACCAAGAACGGTGCCTGAATGGTCGCGGATACAGACTTGGATGATTTACCAGTAATATTTACATCAAATCGGGGGCGGAGCGTCCAGTGTGGGGCGGCTCATGTCATTATTTTACCCAGGGTGCATCGCGTTGTCGGGACCACCTGAAAGGGACTCACTGCGCATCGTCGCGTCAGTATTTAAATACAAAATTTTGAAGACTTGTAGTAGCAGAATTTATCGACCAAAATTGAAAAAACTTGATGGGGTGGATCACAAAATAACAATAAATTACTTGTTTTCCTTTTTTCTTCTTTGAAAGTTATTATGTACAATCGAAACTTAATTTATAGCTAATAGTTTTCCGATTCATAAAATATGTTTTGATTTTATTTTTGAAAATTCTACTCACAGTTGCTACTGTCTCGCAGGCACCCTGACAAACACGCTGAAACACGCCATTGCATGATTATACACAATGAACACCAATTGTCGGTCAAGGTCAGGGATGCTCACGATGACACGGGCATTTGTTAGCGACGGGTGATGTCACGTCTCACGTTTTTTTAATTCGTGTCAGGCGCGATGTTTTTCAATTTATGCTTGTCATGCCGAACGCGGCAGGAAAGTGTGTAAGTTGCCACAAATGGTGAAGCCGTGCTGCGCGAAATGCTGACGACCATCAACACCTGTGTCCCGATTTATCCAGGAGGTCATGCCATTTTGTTTTGATGGCTGGCATGTTTTGTGCTGTCACGTTACCTCCCGGTTGTGGAAACTCACGCCTACGACATTGGATGACCTTGAACTCAAAAGATCGCAAAAATCCCAACAAATCGCTAAAATTTAATTAATAAATTTAAAAAATCCCAACAAATTTAAGAAAGTTTAACAAAACTTAAAAAAATTAAAATAATAATTTTTTTTTGGAAATTAAAAAAAAATTAAAAGGAGGTTTAGCGTTCGGTGGTGGCTGAAGCGATCAGTGACTAAGCACCCGGCACAAATACCAGCACACAATTGGACCCCACCACCATTTTTATTGGTTATTACAGCACACCCCTTCAAACACACAGCTCGAACCCATTTCCCCTACCATACATTTTTATTGGCTACTCTCTAATATCTCATTGGATAAACAGCACTTACCCACCACTCCCCATACCTTATTTTTTGTTAGCTGTTTTCAACCCCCTCCACCAACCCAATCATTGTCAAATTGTATTGGTAATTTAATTGTTACAATTGGCCCCTTATACCCATTAGATATTTTATTGATTTTATATCACACCTACCCCCTCTCCCTCGGCCATCTCTCACAATTTGCTCACACCTTTGCTCCACACACCCCTCCCTTCCCCCAAGCACTCCCCAGTGCAACTACTACCCCTCTCATCAATCAATTTAGCCTGTTCTTCATTGGGTATTTATTATGTTACCCTTCACCACACCACTACAGTTCAACCAATTATTCGTCCTTGATTAATCCCATACCACTACTGCTCTTGTTTTAAATATTGTCCACCAGTGGGTGCTATTGGGGGAAAATAGTTAATGCGAATCAATTAAACCCACACAACAACTCTTCGTCTGATGTGAAAGGTGAAGTACAACTCTCTCTACTCCCTCGTGTTTTTAACTTTCATTCTGGTAAGTTATTTTACGATTGGCATACCCATAACATGCATATAATTTCTCGCGAAATTAAAGAAACTGCTCAAATTTGGAGAATCTATTCGGACCAGCTAGCCTCTGGACGAATATGTAACCTCATATAACATGGTACTGGAACTCTGCATTTTTAAATTTATATAGCGGTCATCGATAACTCGGTACCCATGTCGATACTGTGACACTTCGTTTGCATTCACCTAATGTACTAAAAAAACTAAATAATTGGTAGTGCACAAAATACAGATCGCAGCTCACATAATAATGAGAAATATCACAAACCATTTTTTTGAGAAACGAAAGAGAAAGTCCAATATGGCTGTGGGTCCTTAATTAAAAAAAAAAATGTGATCCATCACCATCCACAACAATAACCCGAGATAAAATACCACCATCACTGTTATAATAAGATTTATGAGTCTTTAATCATACCTTAACGGCGTTATAGGGGCGTAGCAAGTTATTGTAAAGAGTCATGTAATGAACATTATATAAAAGGCGTTTACTTAACATTAAGATCGTAAAATATTATTTCAATATAAATATTAGGAAGTATGCGCAGGGGGAGCTTTGCAAATATACGGAAGTATCAATTTATATTAAATTATAAAGTTTTAACCAGCCAAATTCTGAGTAATGTCTAATTGAAGAGTGCCCACCTTGTTCATGATTCCGGAGGCTGATTAAGATGGTGGAAGTTGACGGCCGGACACACCCATTTTCAGTGGTATTTTCGTTTAATGGCCCGACGACAAAAAACTCCGCCCACGAGCTACACTGCCATATATCGGCTGCGTTGTCCCCGTTTACTGGCCGGTGGAGGGGGTTTCTGTGGTTTGCGATTTCATAACTAATTTCAGCAATCATGGCCCGTGTCCTGGATAAATATGTGAAGGCGTGATTAGGCAAGCCACTCAGCTAAGGCCTGAAGATAACTCGTATTATCTACCCCAATGTACACTAGCGAAATGTCTTGATCTCGCCCTAGAGTCCGTGTGAATTATGTAAATGATTGGGAGTTGTGGGTTTCATATTGTGGCAGTAGGAATATGGATCGGTCTCAAGTCCTCTTTGCTGGAATAGGAAATTTTTTTGAAAGTAACTATAGTAGATGGATAAGCTAGGCATAAGGAACTTCCAACTGCTGTTGTCTTGCAGTTCTCAGTCAAGTTTGAGCAGTACAAACACTGTGCTGTGTGTTTGCAGTGGCCGTGCGGGGCTTTAACTTCAATTCCGCTGGATGTGCAAAGTGTCTTCCACGCGAGTGCAGTACACGTCCCGCGGGAGGTTCGCGAACACGTCAGCCTTTCTTGATGATGTGAATCCCTAAGCACTAATTCTTGTAAGGAATGAGGAAAATTAATCACTAATCATAATGAAAATAGAAAACAATATTTTACACAGGAAATAATTTAAATTTAGTAAGCTAACTGCTTCATTTATTGTTGGAACATAAAACTACCATTTATGGAAATGAGTTACGTGTTAGTACAATGTAAAATGTAAAATCAGTGATGTAACCATATTATATATTATATATTGAGTGATACATGACGTCATGGTGGTAGGATAGATATAGGAAGGTATCGAAACGTAGCATTTTATTAGAATAATTCTTTAAACTTACATAAATAATTGAAGTTTAACAAAGTTGCAGCTCCTTTTCAACTAAGTTTCAGTATGTAAGTGGGCAATGGAAGGTATATTGATAGAAACATAATATTATTAAATTTATTCTAATATACACCAGTAGGCAAATATAGCAAAACAATTGTTGAAAGTAATTTTTTTTACATATTTTGCAATAAACGTGTCTATAATAGATTATCATATCTATAAATTGTGTTTAATTTTACAAAAAATCTTTCTACAAAAGTGAAAATCTTAAATCTTAAATTACCATAGTAAGAATGTCATTACTTTTTTTAAAGATAACTTTTTTTTTTTTTTTTTTTTTTTTTTACAAAAATGCAATATAGTAGGTATAATGAGATATCTCTGTTTTCTGATGGAGTATTTTACAATGTATGAATTTATTCAATGAAGTTGTTAGTTGAGTTGATACATTTTCAAAAATTATTTTTTTTGTCTAGTAGCAATTATTGGAATATGACTTTTTTAACTTTCAAATTCTTTTCAATCGTAAAACTGGTTTGAATTTTTTTTATTGCACATTATAATTCTCAAACCTTTGCTTTTGGAGGCCTCCTATTAGTAATATTCATTTGTTTAAGTTTAAATATTTCTTACAAAATCATAAACTTTGAAAGTAATTTTTGTTATGCGAGTTTTACTGTTACCTGCAGGGTGACTAACGTGTAAGGGCTGTATGCAAAATATGGAAATCGCTGGTTACCTATGTTACGACTCGCGAGCTAGGTTACGCGGTAGTGCTGATGCTGTGTAATGAAAATGCGCGCCTAGACGACGTTACTGTATGTGACGTCAGAACAGGTGTCCTGCTGCCTCTGCTATCGCGGACATTGAATGCGTCGCTCTCCGGAGGGACATTGGATGAGAGGATATTACGTCACTGCTGGTTGCTGCTGTTCATGAACGTGCGGTATCGTTGTTCTGAAACTTACAAGGGAATTTATTAACAAAATGCTTTCACAGCTTATATAAACACCTATTATAAGTAAAATTTTACTTTAAAGAAATAATGGGGTCCTATTAGTTTATAAGGAGTAGGATTATAAAAAATGTATTTGTGAATTTAATCCTGGTTTTATCATATTTATGGGTTTATTATATTTCTGGGTGTGTCCGACTGTGGAAGTTTGTGTGTCGAGACGTGCGTTAAAGTTCACTAATTTCTGAACATTCTTCGTCAATTATACTCTCAGGCAATAACATCTTTATGATAATATACGTTACTGTTTAAAAACATTTTCTTAATCAATGTCTACGAATGGGAATGGTTATACAATTAACTATTTGCATACAATTTTTTTCTATGAAAATAATTTATAGCAGTTAACTGTGTGCTTGATTAAAACCTTTAATGAATAAAATGTTATTAAAGACGAGGGACATCAACACATAGTATAGGGCTAAGTAAAACATTATGACACTGTTTATGCAAAATATAGGATATTAGAGAGGAAAGGAACACATAAATAATTAATTAGGTACTAATTACAGTACTACATCCACACAAAGGGGTACCATATGGGGGTTGGGGGAATCTGCACTCAATGACTTACACCAGGGAGGTCAAAAGGAAAGTTTCCTCGTGGTATACTTCCGCACTGTGTAGCATAGAAGGACCCCACAGGAAAAGTCCAAAACATCACCAGATTGCGCCCCTATTGCCTGAACTCTTTCAAGGCCAGTAGAGCACAGAAGACAGGCCCCTCTGGTCGGGTCACCACTCCGACAGTGTCCCAGGAAAAGTGCCCTCGTCTCTAACGCGAAACAAAAGGTTGACCAGCTGGGTAAGAACTTCTAACAATTGGGCGAATGTGGGTTAACCATGAGCAGACAGTCACAGTCGAAGTGGGTGTGTCTCGGGCACTATTCCAATTTTTTTAAATACCCTTGGCATTCCACACTATTATTCCTTTTTAACGTCGGTTTCAGCTGTCTGCGCATCAAACAAATTACTGGCATGGCGTGTCTCTTGCACATCCGAAGGCCACGAGGATTGGATAAGTCCTCGGATCACAGAACTGCGTGAACCCAGCGGAGTTCATTCTGCCGTCCGTATGACAATGGGTTGTGTACGTGAGACGTAAGTAAGAAGTACGTGAATATATGGGATTATTGGGAACTTAAAACTAGAACAGTAAAACTGAAGTTTAAAGTCGGCATGAGGAAATACAATTGCGTGGCTAGCGCCAGCACGCAGTTTCGCAAACACTGCGGCACTCGATCCGCGAGGAAGGGCTGATATGGGGAATGTGTTGCTTTGGCACTTTGCAACTGGGTCGCGTCGCCTAACACGTAGCTGCGACTTCTCGTCCTTCTATATGGCAACTAATAACGTAACACGGGCTTTATGTCAGAATACCAAAATCTCGTAGTTAACTGTGGTTCCTTTTTTCTATGCACGTTATGAGAAGTTTTGTAAATATACAATATGTAGACTGAGGGGAAAGTATAATAAAATAACTTTACTTTATGTGTGCACAGCAATTTCTAACTATGTACAATATGGTGTGCTGCATGGAATTGATTGAATTAGCTTGAGATGATAGTTAATGTAATGAAAAATATTATGGGATTAAGCATCACTATCACAACAATAGTTACGTTTAAAAAAAAACAGGAGACATAAATTTTAATTTAGATTACTACAATGTATTTGGTGGGGTAAATTGTGTACAATTTTATTTGCATGATTAAAATGTACGAGACATTATGAACTACTTTCAATTGAAATACTTTTTGTTATTTAGGAATAAAATATTTACCTTATGAGTTGGAATATTGGGCTGTAAAAGACAAATTGTTATTTAAATGTAATTCATTCTTTAAAGTAGATATTATGAAATTATTTAAATAGAATTTCTTTTTGTAAGCTAAACAGTTTTTAATGGTAAAAAAGGACGTGGCTGAATTATTGTTACAAATCCTACGGAAATTAGCGTGGGTGGACGGGGTAATTTATTTAAATGAGGGGGTGGATGTAGAGTAACTGATGCAAGGCTGCGAGAGGGTAGGGAGGACACTAGCCTCCACCATTTGTTATGATATGATTTATGAGTCTTTTGTCACACCTTAACGGGGCGTAGCAAGTTATTGTTAAGAGTTATGTAATGAACACTATATATAAAGGGGTTTATTTATCATTAAGGTCTTAAATTTTATTTCAATACAAACATAATGAAGTATGGGCGGGGGGAGCTTTTAAATATACTGAAGTATTAATTTATAATAAATTATAACGATTCAACCAGCCACATCCTGAGTAAAATCTAATTGGAGAGTCCCCACCTTGTTCATGATTCCGGAGGTTGATTAAGATGGCGGAAGTCGACGGCCGGACACACCCATCTTCAGTTGTCTTCTAGTTCCAATGGCCCGACGACAAAAGACACCGCCCACGGACTACACTGCCCTCTATAGGCTGCGTTGTCCCCGTTTATTGGTCGGTGGAGGTGTTTATGTGATTTGCGATTTCGTAACTAATTTCAGAAATCACGGCCCATTTCTTGGATAAATACGTGAAGGTGTGATTAGGCAGGCCGCTCAGCTAACTAGTAACATCACACAAGTAGTCATTACACCCCCCAGAATAGCAGGTTCTGGAATGAA
This sequence comes from Clitarchus hookeri, assembly GCA_002778355.1. Taxonomy (NCBI): domain Eukaryota; kingdom Metazoa; phylum Arthropoda; class Insecta; order Phasmatodea; family Phasmatidae; genus Clitarchus; species Clitarchus hookeri. The sequence continues at coordinate 549,473 of NQII01001869.1, forward strand.
TAAACACAACCTGGAAGGCTGACACTGCATTTAATCGCATGCAATAAGGATGTTGTCGTCCGTAATGTGAACAGTACGTCAAAAGATATTTGCACATTTTTGGCCGGAATGAAAAAATATCGCTTTTAGCTCTCCACATAATCACACAGCCAATAAAAAATTATTTGTGGCTCCGATGGAGCTATAAAAAACGACCGTTTTCAACGAAAGGCAGGTATTCGAAACTATTAATAAAGCCATTTATAAAAGCAGAGATATCTAAAATACTCAAAAATCATATATAGAAAAAATACGACATGAGAATGATGCGTACATAGAGCGTGGCTCAGGGTAAATATTAAAGAAGAATCTATTACAGAGAGCCCCCTGAAACAAAAAGTTTACTCCTTCAACAAAAATTGTTTTTTTTAAATTCATGTTGCGAAAAAAATCCAGTTTAGGGTACAGGTGAGTTACGCAGGTTTTTTTTTAAAGTAATAGCCCGAATTACCCAAAATTGAGTAAACACCACCACCCTGTCCTGTAGTACGTGATATACACTGTAGAGATCCCATAAATTCCTTAACCAAGGAATAGACACTCATCATTAAAAACATTAACTCCCAAGTTTAAATCAGTTTACTTAGAAATACGCGCAGCGGGAAAACAATTTCCATATTATTGCCCCATATGCAGCAATAAATCTAGCCACTGCTGGCCAAATATAAAACTCTTTATGGGCGCAAATAATTCACATTTAGAAAGATTTGTGCGGAGAGATGTATATACTGCCAGGTGACTATAGTGTAAAGTTACACTGACCACAAGTACAAAACCATAAATAATGTTACTTTCGGCAAATAAAATTACTGTATTTTCATATGTGCATGTGTGCTCTCAATTAATAAACGTATCTGAGCCGCAAAAGGAACCCTGCTTCTGACATCACCTCCCGAAGGCCTCGCCACACTGCTATGTGACATGAGCCGTATGAAATTTCAGTAGTGAACACGTGTGTGATCTCTACTCCAGCAGCAGACGTCAATATGTTTAATTATTTATGAACCTCACGAATGAAAACACAGTTTTATTCCCGATATGCAAATCTCTTGTACAGAAATATACCACAACACGAATTCTATAAGATCAATGTGCATATAGCATAACCGAATAAATATACGTTTCAAAAATATGTGAATCTTTACGTTTACACAATTTCGATAATTGAACAAAGGACCCCTCGAAAAACTTCTCAGTTCCCCCTCCCTTCCACAATAGAACCATAAATCGCGAAAGACGATTCTCCCTGTTCGGTAAACTTCGCAAATTTTTCCCACAAAGCGCGTAGAAAATGTAAAGCTGCACTACTACTATATTATGAGAATCGAATTGGCAAACGCTAATATAAAACTATTATCCCCCTTCACTATAAGAGAAAGGGGATTGCAGATTGTTCCGTCAAATCGAATCCGCGATGTGATCATCGAGCTTTCAAAGTTACTAGACTTCCTCGTTTCAGGGAAGAAAAAATGTCTTAAGAAAAATCACAGCCCATAACAATTACTACTTACGCTGGTAAATATGTATAAAAACACGGAAAAAAAAAATTTATTAGTTGGTACAAACTCTTTGGTTGATGCTTTCGAAGAAATTTAGTTTTTAGTAAAAAACGATTGTGGTGCCCAATAACATGTAGATTGACTAGTGCTTAAGCTATTTAGTGCTCACTAACACATTTGTTTATTAAAACAACATTGATTGGTTGCCACGAAATATTAAGTTGGTAGCTATAGCATTTTTGTTGTCCACAGTAATACACTTTGCTGAGACTGCAAAACTACATCCGTTATATCTGTGCACATTCGCTCTTGTTTATTCGAAGTGGCCACCTTCTTTCTGGCCATGACGCCATATTTGTTTCTGTTCTGTTCTTCGCAACAGGTACTACCTAATTCATGAGGGCCATTCTTAGTTCTTAAGAACTGATTATATCAATCTTTTATTCCAAGTTAGTGGACCTTAATATTACACGTAAATGTTTCCAGAAAATTAACATTCCATGAGGGGAAGTGTGCAACTCCTGTCGTGTGTGCCACTTATAAGATTTCTGTTAATACATTCTGGAGAGAATACTTTAACGTTGCGCAAGGTAGCTTAATGGTAACACGCTGAGTTCGCAACTGAACGGTCCAAGGTACGAATCCCACCTATGACGAATTTGAGTGTAGTGTATAATTGTTGTTAGACCATACGTACCCAAGAAAGCCCACAACCCGCGAAGCACATTTGTGAACATCACTAACCAGTATTGCTGCTATAATCGTAATATTTTCGTTGCTACTAACGACCACTTTATTGCATACATAAACATTGCATTTATTGGTCACCACAAATGTAATTTTGTAGTTTCCACTAAATACTGGAATGACAAAATTTGTTGCCACCACAAATTTTTTAGTAATGTCTATATTGACAAAACAATTTTGGGATTGCCAAAAAAAATTTTTTTTGGTCGCCACAAAACTGTTTATTCAGTGTACATTTCTATATAAAACCTAAAAGGCTTTTTTGGTATCAGCAATTCATGTTAATTTCCTTGTATTTTCCAATCATTCCGAGTTACCATTTTATATATTTACGGTATTAGAGCTACTATTTTCCATCTGATTCGTGGTTGGTACACCCGATAATGCAAGAAATATATACCGAAACAGGCCAACATTAGTTTCTTTGTATCCTAATATCAAGTATTTTCATATTCTAATGCAAATATGGAAAAAAAATTACGCATACAATTGTTTTCCTCGAACATGCCTAAAAAATTGTACCTCATAACATACCTCACAATTTCTACCTCAAAAAATACCTAAAAATCTCAACTCAAAAATCTTGTCTAAAAATTTGATGCACTTTCCTATTGGTTACCAATTCTTCCTGCGGTAATTTATAAATTCTCAGCCACATCAATTAATTACATCTCAATCCACACCTAGCCTCACTATTCACACTGCTGAAGATCATGCCTTTTAAGTACAACCAAAATCTCCACAATTACAATGCTACATCACACAAAAATCCGAATTTCTGTAGTATTTCATGAAATAATCACTTTTTTAAAAAGTAAATACATTGTTTTCACATTATACCATTCTACAAAAATAACATATTTCTTTGAGGAAGTAATTAGTATGTTCTTCAAGCCCGAATGCAAGAATAAATGCTCATGCGAGATTCGGTAAAAACGAAACGTGAAAAAACTGCATCGTACTCCCAATCCGAGTTTTTATCCTTCTCCCCATCAAAGCTATGGAGGCCAGGCACCCTAACAATATGATTACCTTACTCAGCACCCAAGGTGCCAAAATATATTACAAACAGAGGCTTTCAGGGTCGGGGCGATAAGAACGCTCGCCTTCCACCAATACATACCAACTTCGATTCTTGAACGAACCAACCCGATTTTCAGATGTGGGACTTGCGGTGGACGTCGTTGATCTGCAGGTTCTCTCGAGGTACTCCTATATACCGCGCTCGCCCTGCATTTCACTGCTGCGTAGTAGTATATGTACGAGTATAATGTGTTGGTCCTAGCTCAATTATTTCATCGCTCATTTTCATTTTAAAAAAATCGAAATTGCAACATAAAAAAAGATTAAATGTCTGATGTTGGCCTTTACTCACATTTTTTGGCATGGTTCGTTTTTATTAAAACTGTATATTTTACCATAAAACAGATGTTTGGAATTTTGTCAACCGCCCTTTTGCTCTTTTTATCTTAAAACGATAAGTTTTTTTTAAATTCCGCACCTTCGGCAGGAAATGTTTTTGTTAACACACATAGGCCTGCTCACTAAAAAAAGTGCAACCAGATCCCCTAACATAATTTTTTTTTAATACACAGTATGCAACGTAACATGACAACATGTATCCAACCGATATTCGGAATACCGATTATAAAAGAGCCCCAAGACCGAACCTGCAGAGGTACATGTGGACACTGGCAATGATTCAGCCAGGCAATACCAGTGAATAATAACTATACCAACAATGAAATTCACGAATGGCTAGAAGCAGAAGCTACCACCTCCCTTAAAGGTGTTCCTTTTTGCGACAAACTTCATGCATATACAGTTTGCTACCACCATCATGCCCAGGAAGAGTTCCGATGCTCGCTAACATACTTGCATCTAATGGCATCGCATGTGCCACAAAGACATGAAAATAATGTACTAAGCAAACAAATAAGTATTACATTCCTGAAAAAATTCTAGAAATATGCGAATTTGCTCAACGAGGTCTTATACCCATGCACAAAAAAACATTGTGCTGCAGGAGAAATTACTAAGGTCAGAAGAATGCCTACTGCTGTCAGTAAAATTATGAAGATATTGGCATGTAAGTTAAGGACTACAGAAAAAAAGGTCCCAGGACCATTTTGCAATGTTGGCATCATCCAAGATGCTGCAAAGAGGGTAATGCAGTAATGCAATGGCTAGAACACTCGCCTTCCACCACCAGCACACACATATTTCCCTCAGCACAAATATTCCCGCAAGGGGCAACCTCAATGACAGTCCATTCTTCACACTGCCAGTTCTCCTCAAAACGGCGAACCAGATTAGATTCTTGTTGGGACCGCTTCTCTCGGATCACCCCCTATCACTGTTCTCGCCTTCAGGTAGTCATCGTCTTCACAAATCTATTCGCCCCCCTACTCAAAGTGGAACAGGTTCTATTCCTGGCATGTGCTCAAGCACATTTTAGCATGTAGGAATCATACCAAAATATGCTTCTGGCTGGCAGGTTTTCTTGGTGAATTCCTGTTTCCCTCGCCCTTACATTCTGGCACCGTTCCATATACACCTGTTTTCACGCTCATCGGCTCTCAATACCCCGATGTTAAACGTTACTCAAAAAACATCCATAAAAAAATTATTTCTCAAAAATATTCCTCAAAAAAACATCTCTAATAACCATACCTAAAAAAACCTAACTTAAAAATATTCCTCAAAAACCATACCTCAAAATCGCAAGAAATTAGGTTTGGGGGAGTTTGGCGCAGGTAACATGCATTAGGAGCCAGGAGCCACCAGCCGACTCGGTTGTCGAGCCGGCCTAGGACGGTCATGTTATCGACAAAATTACCTCTTTCACCCCAAAACTCTCTTCTGAAAATAATAATTTTCCCACAAAAATCTCTTTTACTACCAAAAAATTTAAAAAATTAAAAATTGGAGGAAAGTGGATCCGAAGCTCCTTGAAGGAAGAGCTGAAAAATTATCAGTTGAGCACGAGGATTATAAGCTCTTTGAGGAAAGAGTCCCTTAATCCTCGGAGCAGTGGAGGAGGAATCGAGAGTCCGAACCAGGTCCTGCCGACCGGGAAAGATCAGGGGACCTGGCCCCCTCTCCCAGCAGACTTCTCGCACCTACCATGTCCACACCCCGCCACCTCCACCACTCCCCCTCGCAAACAAACCCTTTTCAAACTCACCTCACCTCCCCACGAGCAACCATGTGACTATTATAAAAAAAGGCAAAACTCTAAAAAAAGCTAAAAAATCGAGCGAGAAACATATAATGTTAACCTCACACTCATCCCACCATCCACGCCTCTCTCCCCCCCCCCTCTCACAAACATAAAAATTTAAGAAAATCGCTAAAATTCTAAAAAAATTATTAAAAATCGAGGAACATATAACATTAACCTCACACTCTTTCTGTTGAACCACATAACCCTTATCCCAAACCCTTACTAGTCTAAGCAACAGAGCATCAGAAAGAGAAAATAGGGGAAAATTTAGTTGTAGTCGTGATTTTTGGTGCATATGTTTTTTTGGGTCGCTGAACACGAATCTGAGGTTTGACAACACTTATTTTGCCCGGAAATAGGTTTTTTTTGCAAAAAACGTGTAAATTTTGCCACTTTTTTGGGTTTTTGCTTATATCTCACTAACTATGCGTTTTTTTCTCTCGAAAAAACCACTCCATACAAAATGAAAGTAGACACAATTTGCTACATTTTATGGACATACCATTGTTTTATACGATCAACCATTTAGCCTCTAGAGCGCGCTGAAAAACGGTCAAAAAACCAAAAAGTGGAAAAACGCGATTTACAGCACTTCACAACCAATTCACGCGGAAATTATCCATATTATGCAAATAGTGACCATGTATGACATTAATGATGATGAAATGCACATAAGAATACATTAAATACATGAAAAATACATTTAATGTATTTTAAATTTTTTATTTAATATAATGTAATTGAATGTAATGTACTATACATTTAATGTAAATGTAAATTAAATGTAGTTAAACATTTTTTTTATGAAGTAGATGGTTAGCAGTGAATGATTATAGTACCTAGTCGAGTGCTGAAGTTGTGGTTTGTGCCAGCTTTAGCTGCGCGGTGGCAGATGTTTGACTACCTCAAAGGGTATTCCGGTGTCCCCTCTTGAAGCCTTTCAAGGTCTACCTTGTGTTGTGTGAGTCCTAGGCGTCTAATAAACATCCAACCTGACCCCTCAGTTGCTTCGGAGCTTATTTCGCGATCGTGTCTGTCGTCAAGTGAGTTAAAACGATGTGAGTTTTCACGATGTCGGAGTGTTTCATTTGTGAATCTTCTTTGTAAGATGGAAGTGCAGTAGCAACCGTGAAAGAACGAGGTATCGCAACGTCTGTGGAGGCCAGTAAAAAAAGAAAGGATAATAAGGGGACTTTCTAAGGGGAAAATCATCTGTGCGTGTGCATGAAAAGTGCAGGAAATCATACGTGAATGAACGTATGATTGCTGCTTTCCTGCATAGGCAAGTGAAAAATGTGCCAACCCCGCCTCAAGTAACATGTTCAACAGTCCCTGAGCTTACTTTCAGAACCCATTGTTTTATATGTGGAGTGGCCATAACTGATCGATTTTTGGCCCCTGAAGCCAAAAATACATTACGTGACCGCAATGTTGTGTATAAAGTTCGTGACACAACACAAGGGTTCAGAAGCTCAATTCTCAAAGCAGCTCGAGATCGTGATGATGATTATGGATGTTCTGTAATTCGCCGCATCAAGGCCGTCGATGATCTGGTCGCATATGATGCACAATGCCATCAGAAGTGTCATAAGGAACTGTATGAAAACCCTAAGACAGCAGCACAAAAAAAAAATGTGGTCCATTTGCCGAGATAATTGAGGCGGCAATGCAGTACGTTTACGATTACCTTGAGAACAGTGATGACGAGTGCCAGTTCTCCATGGACGAGCTGATGGGGCAGATCAAAGGCAATTTTATACCAGAACCAAGAGCTGTGAAGGCTCACCTCCTTGAGAAATACGGGGAAGATATTCTGTTCTCAAGCAACAAGAAGAAAAAAACTGTTGTGTGTTTTAAGAATATTGGAAAGAAAATATTGACTAAGGCGTGGTACCAGCAAAGGTGCAAATCTGACCAAGAAGAGAGGCTTCGAATTGTGGAATTGGCAGCAAAAATTATTTGCGACGATATGAGATCGCAGGTCTACGAATTCAAAGAGTATGCTGCACCAGACCATTTCATGGAAATGACTGAGGCTGTCATTCCCGAAACTCTGAAATATTTTATGCAAATGCTGATCTTAAAGAGAAAAAAAGGAAGTACTGAGAAATGGGAAACTAAATGCAATGCTTTATTTCACTGTCTGATCGCTGCTGTGAGGCCAAGATCCTTTTTGTCAAACGTACAAGTTGGACTGGCAGCGTTCATTTATCAAAAGTAGGGATCCAGGAAGTTGTTGAAAGTATTGAGTTCATTGGGGTTTTGCAGCTCATACTCAGAAGCAGTGCGCTTTGAGATCCTATGTGCCCTGAAACCAGATATCATAATCCCTCCAAACGGATTTGTTCAGTTTGTGGGCGACAACGCAGACTTTAATACCCAAACAATTAATGGTTACAAAACCTTTCATGTAATGGGAGGCATTTACCTTGTAGCCCCAGCAACTGCTGTACCTGCAGATACAACGATTGCCAGAGTGACATCAATACCAGCTTCTGAGGTGGTCGGAAGATTTGGACACATAATGCTGAAGCGATTTGAGTCAAGTGAGACTGCTAAAGGTCTTAGAGCAATCAAAATCAAAGACCTCACTAATCAATTCCCAACAACCCCCAATGTCTATCCGTCTGCAGCTGAGATTATTTGGCTCTACAGCAAGTACAAAGAGCTTACCATAACACCAGGATGGAACGTGTTCATGGAGCAAGTGACAGCAGATCTCGCAATTGAAAAAACCATATATTGCTTGTCTTCCTTTCATCAATTACCCACCTACTGATTATGACACAATCTTCACTGCACTTCTGGAAGCGGCCGAGAAGTGTAAAGCAAGAGGCCAGAAGATGTGTATGGTGACATTTGACCAACCCCTGTACTGGAAGGCACAGTACATCATTGCTAATGCACATACACCAGGCTGCAGAACGTTGTTCCCCGATTGGGCGGATTTCATTTACTTATGTCTTTTTTAGGGGCCATAGGTTACATCATGGAAGGCAGTGGACTGAAGGATTTATTCAATACCGTCTTCGATATGAATTCAATAGAAAAGATTATGTCTGGGCAATCATACTACAGAGCCACGAGAGCTCATATTTTAGCCCATGCAGCACTGATGAAGAATGTCATGAAGACGATAACCCTTACCACAGAAACTGAATCGGATTTAGTTCAAATTTTGCACAATGTGGACAAAGAAGTGATCCTTGCCCCTGACTCTGATGAATGTCGAGAAATCAGACAGAAGGTTTACTACCAATTGGAACCGCTGAAACAACGAGGTTCCACCGCCCAGCTGGTGGTGCAGTACATAGAAATGGCGAATCTTGTAAAACTATTCATTCTGTCTGAGAGAATGGGTAACTGGGACCTACACCTTCAAATTGTTTGGAGACTGCTGCAGTATTTTCACACGTCGGGTCACTTTGCTTATGCTAAAAGCGCTCACTTATACCTCAAAGACATGCTGAACTTGAAGGAAGCAATACTCACTGATGAATATGAGAAATTTGTCACTCAGGGCTTCTTCACGGTTCGACAATCAGCCACCAAGTTTTGGTCAGGAACATGGACAGACATGGTTATTGAACAGTTTCTCATGAAGAACATGAAGCTTCAAGGAAGTTTAACACACGGTCGTGGAGTAGGAGAAGGTGTATTGACGAGGTGGACAATGGGAATGTCGTCTGTGCAGCATGTTTGTGAACAGATTGAGATTTACAGTGGGGTTTCGTTTCAGTCCTCACAGCAGTATCTAAGCCTGAGGGATGCACAAGTTGCAAGGGACAACAAGGATGGCACTAAGATTAATACATGGTTAGAGCAGCATTTTCCTTTACCAGAAAACCTTGAATTATTTTCATTAAGTACTGGTATTGTTGCTGACGACAGGATTAACTGTCATATGGCTTGGGATGTGGGTATCCAAGGCATTCAAAGAGTTGTTGATGATGATGATTTTGGAAGCATCAAATTTTAGAGGAGTGACAGAGTGCAACCTCTTGCAATAATAAACAGTGCAATACAAATAGGAAATAACTTGATTCCTACTAATCCCACCACTTTCTTCCAACGCATTACCGTTGCAAAGCATTCAGACGAAGAACTGAAAGAGTTTTTGGCCTACGACCTCGGCCAATACTCATTGTCTCTATTTGATGACCATGGTTTAAGGAAAGGAACCAAATATACGCTATACAAAGTTTTTGTACCCCTACAAAACAAGCAATTCAATGGCCAAGTTCAATACCTCATCGATGGTGGGTTTTTGCTGCATATAGTCATGTGGCCGACGAGTACATCATTTTCTTCTATCTGTGACGAAAACGTTGAGTACGTCAAGACAAAATATGGACCCCACACAGTTGTTGTCTTCGATGGCTATCCTGATTGCGCACAAGGTGGCACAAAAACTGTTGAATGTATGAAAAGGTCAAGGAAAACTTCTTCAGTTAACATTCTGTTTGACGGCACTATGATACCAACCACGCCCAAAGAAAACTTCCTTGCCAATCCCAACAACAAGAAATGGTTGATATCTATGCTGATTGAGAAGTTCACATGAAAGAAAATGTCTTGGCGACAAATGACAGACGACGCAGAAATCCTGATAGTGAACAAAGCTCTGTCCTTCGCTCAATCTAATGAGAATGTGGTAATGGTTGGAAAGGATGTCGACCTTTTGGTGATTCTGATAGGTCTGTGCAGGGTTGACAACGTTTTCTTCATGAAACCAGAAAAGGGCAACGTTCCTCCAGCAACGTAATCACCGATAGAAGCTTTAGGTAACGAAACCATTGCTGAGAATATCATGTTCCTACACGCGATGAGTGGATGCGACACCACTTCTGCACTTTTCAAGCAAGGAAAAATGAAGATTTTAAAAACTCTATCTAAGAACCCCGACCTTGCTGCTATTGTGGAAGTCTTCAACAACTCGAACGCCACTCATTAGATGGTTGCAGAAGCTGGGGAACGTTTCCTGGTTTCACTATACGGCTTTAGTGGAAGTACTGCACCATCGCTAAACTACCTGCGATTCCTGGGCTACAGAAGAGCTGCCTTCTCAGTGGCGTCTAACATTGCTGCTTTACCACCATCTGCAGCAGTAGCAGCCAGACAACACAGTTTCCGGGTGTGGTTCTAAGTTCAGCAATGGAGGGGAAACGAAGCTGCACAACCCGAGCAGTGGGGCTGGACAAGAACCAAAAGTGCCCTTGAACCTACTCCCCCTGCCACGCTGAAACTTATCAAATGGAAATGTGCAAAGAACTGCACCCGGAACTGTGGCTGCAAAAAAGCTGGCTTTCACTGCTCCAACATGTGCCGCAACTGCGAAGGCAAATGCGAAAACGTGTTGGTGGAGACAGACGAGGACAGCCAAGAGGATGTGGACCTGGAAGAGGAATTGGGGTTTCATTTACCCTGCCCAGAACCGGATGATCCAGTGGAAGCAACGGATTATGACGAATAACGTCTCCCCATTGCACAAGGTATGTAGGTAATACTGCCTCTGAAAATTAACTATACAATTTTGCTAGATTGTTTGGGGTGTCATTAATCAGGTATCAATAAACACACATTTTAATACTGCATTATTTGTTCTCTATTTTCTATATATGTCGCTGAGCCAAACCTTCGAGGAAAAAAGTGAGGAAGGAGAAGGAATGAGAACCATGACGACGTTTTTAAATATTGAAATCGCTTTCGGCATTTATAAAAATTTGTACCTCTATTCCTTTTTTTTAAAATAATTGACGACATATATTATATGTACTTCACGATTTATTATATGCACTTATATGTAATTTACGATTTATTAGTACTTATTGTCACATTACATGAAGTTTTCAAGATATTGCCTGCGTTTGCATTCATTATTTTTATCGTTATTTATTACCTACTCACTTGGAAGATAGCCACTTCATTATGTGCACATGAATTGTAATGTAATTTTCATGTATTTCATATTTTTATGTGCGTTTCATCATCTTTAATGAAATACTTGGTCAGTATTTGCCGTAAAGTGCTGTAAATTGCGTTTTCAACTTTTTTGTTTTTTCTGCTGTTTTTCAGCGCGCTCTAGCGGATAAACGGTTGATCAAAGAAAAAAATGTCATGTAAATAAAATAAAGCAAATTGTATCCACTTTCATTTTGTATAGAGTGGTCTTTTCGAGAAAAAAAAACGCATAGTTAGTGAGATATAAGTGAAAAACAAAAAAAAAGTGTCAACATTTACACATATTTTGCAACAAAAAAAAACATGTTTGCGGGCAAAATCAGTGTTGACAAACGTTAGATTCGTGTTCAGCGACCCAAAAAACATATATATACCAAACATCACGACTACAACAAAATTTTCACCTATTTTTCCTCTGTTGCTTTGACCATACCCCTACCTACTCACATTCCAATCATAAGAAATCGAGAAAAAACACAAATAATATAAAAAGACTATGAAATAAGTTTAGGAACATATTACGACACTGACTCAGACACCCACGCTGGATGCAGGTGACTTAGACCTTCGCCTCAACGACCTTGAAAAACGAACAACAACAAAAAAAAAAAAATGGTAAAAATAGAAAGAATCTAATAAAAGTTTAGGAGCATATTACCTCACTGACTCCAACACATGTTGGATGCCGATGGCCTTGATCTTGACCCCAATGATATTGAACTCCAAAATCGAGAAAACAATTGTATAAGATCGAAAGAAACTAATAAAAGTTAAGGAACATATTAAGTCACTGACTCCGACACCCATGCTGCATATTAGCGAGCTGAACTCTGACTCTAAAAATTGAAAACCAATTTAAAAAATAGAAAAAACATCTTTAAAAATCGACGAACAAAATACGTTACTGTCTCCGACCACCATTTTAATTGGTGACGACCATAAACTTTATTCAAATAAACTTGAACTCGGAAAATCGAGTAAATTACGCCGTAAAATGACAAAAATATATAAAATTACATAACTAATGCAAAAAACCAACTTGTATGTGTGTGACCCTAAAGGTTCTATTCTATAAAATATGGCAAAGCACAGCCACTCCCTGGTATGACTATCAGCAGACGACTGAACCCCAACCTATATACACTGAAGAGCCAAAAAAAAACTGGTACACCTGACTTATATCGTGTAGGGCCCCAGCGAGCACACAGAAGTGTCGCAAGAACACGTGGCATGGACTTGACTCATGTCTGAAGGTATGCAGGAGGCAATTCACACCATGAATCCTGCAGGGCAGTCCACAAATCCATAGGAGTGCGAGGCGGTGGAGATCTCTTCTGAACAGCATGTTGCAAGGCATCCCAGATATGCTCAATAATTTTCATGTCTGATGATGGAGGTGGCCAATGGAAGTGTCTAAAGTCAGAAGAGTGTTCCTGGAGCCACTCGGTAGTAACTCTCGACGTGTGGGGTGTCGCATTGTCCTGCTGTCCACGTCTGTCGGAATGCACAATGGACATGAATTGGTGCAGGTGATAAGACAAGATGCTTACGTATATGTCAGTCAGAGTCGTATCTAGACGTATCAGGGGTCCAATTCACGCCAACTGCACATGCCCCATACCATGACAGAGCCTCAACCAGCTTGAACAGTCCCCTGTTGACATATAGGGTCCATGTCCATGAGGATGTCTCCATAACCGTACATGTCCATCCGCCCGATACAATTGGAAACGAGACTCGTCAGACCAGGCAATGTGTTTCCAGTCACAGTCCAATGGCGGTGTTGGCGGGCGCAGGCGAGGCGTAAAGATTTGTTTCGTGCAGTCAACAACGGTACACGAGTGGGCCTTCGGCTCTGAAAGCCCATATCAATGATGGTCCGTTGAATAGTTCGCACGCTGGCACTTGTTGATGCCCCAGCATTGAAATCTGTGCCAATTTGAGAAAGGGTTGCACGTCTGCCACGTTTAATGATTCTTGTCAGTCGTCGTTTGTACTGTTCGTTCACGATCTTTTTCCGGCCGCAGCGATGTCGAAGATTTGATGTTTTACCATATTCCTGATATTCACAGGAAATGGTCGTACGCGAGAATCCAAATGTTATCACTATCACGGAGATGCTATGTCCCATCTCTCGTGCGCCGACTATAACACCACATTCAAACTCACTGAAATCTTGATAACCTGGCATTATAGTAGCAGTAACCAATCTATCAACTTTGCCAGATGCTTGTTGTCTTATATAGGCGCTGCCGACCGCATCGCGTTACTCTGATTGGTTACATACCTCTGTTATTTGCATACAAATATCTATACAAGTTTTTTTATCTCCAGTGTTTATAATTGGCTCTATAGCCAATAAATCTTATATCACCCAAAGCAAATTATTACATTTATGTAGCACACATACCACCTTTCCACCACCCCCTTCACAAGCAAGACATCTCTTGTCGCTGAACATTCCTCGCCATTTATTTACCATAACTCAGCCGCCATTAATATCCACACATGTCATCACCCTTTCAACCGATTCGTACCCCACCCACCCCCAATAACTCACTATAACTCGTGCGCTGACCATCAAACTTCACCATCAACCAAAACACAATTTTCCACCCCTGTTTATCTAAACAAAACCCCAACCATTTCCTGAAAAGATGTAACTACCCAAGACTGGCTCTTGCTAAGACCACTTCCTGCAAAAATGGCTAGAACAGTGGACAAGACCAACTCACCATACCACCCACCTATATTGACATTCAATGACACCCAATCTGGAAATGTCGCCTAATACGAATGACCAGACCAACCAACCAGTTGCGAAACATTCCTCAAAAATATTCCCCAGTTCATTCGTTTGCCTTATAGAACTCAGACGATTTATATCGACCCGAGTAATGCATTATTCATTAGATCCTACCATGGCCCTCCTCCTGCACACACTCGCATAAATTATATCTTAAACAGACTCTCGCAAACGACTGTACACCTCACTGAGTTAATAAGTCTTTCAGAGAAGCAGAGTGTTCTGAATAAAAAGTTAAATTCACATTATTATGTATACATGAATTTAATTAATTAATTAATTATATATACATTATATCTTTAGAATTATTTCATTCGGTCAGTCCTTATATTTCCCAGATGTTTACAGATAATGGATAGTAGCCAACAGTCTCAATTTATATAATACCGATCCTTCAGTTAAAAAATGATTGAAGATAACCCACTTATGTGCGAGTAATCTCCAACTTGTTGGAAAGCGATCAAATGTGTGAGTCTATCAACAAGTTCATTCGGGTCTTAGGGCAATAGGTAGCCAGTATTTTCATCGTCTTTGGCCTTCTTCATGTCACTCATTGCAGCAAATGTGGTCGNAGATAATGGATAGTAGCCAACAGTCTCAATTTATATAATACCGATCCTTCAGTTAAAAAATGATTGAAGATAACCCGCTTATGTGCGAGTAATCTCCAACTTGTTGGAAAGCGATCAAATGTGTGAGTCTATCAACAAGTTCATTCGGGTCTTAGGGCAATAGGTAGCCAGTATTTTCATCGTCTTTGGCCTTCTTCATGTCACTCATTGCAGCAAATGTGGTAGAGGGGTGTGTCAGTGCATCGGGAAATTCCCCATCGTCTTCAACTCCATCACTGTCTTAATTTTCATTTTCATCAATGCTGTCTTCATTGTCATCTTCACCCGATGTTTTGTATTTTATATTAAATTTACTTTTCTTTGTAGCAGGAGTTGTATCATCATCAGTACTTAGAAGAAGTGATCTTTTATTTCGAAGTTCATCGATTTCACATGAAAGTCTTGCAAGTGTACATTATGGACAAACCGAATCTACCTCGCGTCGTAGGCCTCATATTACATCATTAACATTAACTGTCTCGTCATAACCATCTGTGTAATCAGTTACCATCGATGCAGCAAGGGGAACTGACTAAATCACTTGATGGCTACCAGTAAATGATCCTTTGCAGATTTTTATGTGTTCCTTTAATGTTTCGCCTTGTAATAACTGCATGTAGCCATTGTCGTAATATTTCATCGTGCGAAAAGTACTATTCGTTTAAGCTCTTCTCTCATTTCACCGAGCACTGCAGCTTTTGCTGAAGATCTTTCCACAGTAGCAACACTGTTTTTCATCTAATTTTCCAGCAGTTGGATTAGTTACATCCATAGAGGTAAGTAAGCTCTATAGTAGTCTCCGTACATCATTGGCTTGCGTCATATTCATGAAAAAAAAACTGATGTTATTTCTACAGTAGCAACTTGTGTATCTACTTTGCCTAGCTGCTGCTCTATATATAAACCATAAACCGTATTTTATCACTGAGATTTAAGCATTTTTATGCATCCAATCAACCAGACAATTTATATAGTTACTTGGTAACATTACCTTGCAGTTACATCTTCAACAGTTTCTTCCAGACGAGGTTTTGCTCAGCTTGAACTCATGCTCCACAAATGACCCATCCTGTTCCGCAAATTACCCCTAAATGAGGTGAGGATGGTGGGATGAGTGTGAGGTGAACATGATGTTTCTCGATTTTTTAGAATTTTTTCTGATTTTTGCTATTTTATATATTAAGAGCCAGGGGGTTGGGTGGGGAGGGGGTTAGGTGAAAGTGAAGAGTGATGTTATGTGAATGGGTGGGGGTGGAGGTAGCGGGGTTTGGATGTGGTAGGTGCAGGATTGCTGCCGGAGGAGGAGGCCAGGTCCCCTGATCCTATCCAATTCCGCTAAAAGCCTCTAATCCTCTTGCTCGTTTTAAATTTGGTTGGATATTTTAGTGAAAAAAAAGTGATTTCTTTAAAATAATTAATTTCGGAAATGATTTTTGGGGTTTTGCAGACAATTTTTGTATAACATGGCCATCCCAGGACGCTGGCTGCCTCGACAACCGAGTTGGCTGGTGGTTTCTAGCTCCCAGTGCATGATACCTGTGCCAAACTCCCCGAAACGTATCTACTAAGGTACCTTAAAAAACCACCTCTAAAACATACATTAGAAAACATACCTAAAAATCATTCCTCACTAAACATATATAAAAAATAATACCTGAAAAACCGTACCTAAAAAAATCACACCGCATAAAAATACCAAAAAATTGATGCAGTTTGCTCTCGGCCAACAAGTCTTCCTGTTGCACTTCCTCAGCCTCATCAATTCATTTTCGCTCAATCCACACCTCAACTCACCCTTCACAGTGCTGAAGACCACACCCATTAGGTTCAACCTAAATCACCATAATAACAAACTAGATAACATAAAACTCCCTGTATTTGTTATTTTTTATTAAGTAATTTATTTATTTGCTGGGATATAACACTGCTTCACCTATTTCACAAGAATAAAGTAATTATTTAAAGGAAATTATTGGTAGGCTCTTCAAGCCGGAACTTAGGTAAAAACGCCCATTTAGGACTCGGTACAAACTGTTCTGTTATAATGTATTCTTCCATTGCACGAAAACAACGCCCAGAGCATTATTAGAGAGAGGTTTACTGATATGAATGCGTCATGTTAAAAAATTCCTTTGTGACAGCGACTTATGAACTCAGTGTTATATTGACCAAGGAAATAATCTGCGAAATAGAGTCTGGCCAGTATACAATTTATGGCCTCTATTATTTGCATGGCCGATATGAGTGGAATGGATGATGCTATCAGTATGAGCAGTATGGTTGTAGAAGTCGGTATGAGCGACATGGTCAGCATATCTAACTCTGGGCGAAAAGAACCTTTTGCTCTGCACCAGTAAACATATCCTTGAATTTTACAGAATTTGGATGCTTCTTTCATAATTGGCTGCAAACTAATCGGTGATATCTGAGGGTACATAAAGCGAAGTTTTTTACTTCCCAACTCATTCATCTCCAGAAACAATGTAAATCTGGTTACCATAGAAATGCAGCTGCAATAAATGTAAGCCCTGTTCCCCATGCTTACATAATTGTGAACTAATCTCTTTAAACCTCCATATCCAGCCTTTCAGAGAACTTTACGAAATGTTGCTACACAAAAAATTGCTGAGGTGAAACACGACAAAAGGCAACATATTCCTAAACCGAGTTCTTATCCTTCTCCCAATCAAAGCTGTGGAGGGCAGGCACTCTAGCAAAATGATTGCCTCACACAGCAACCAGCAAGATGCCAGGCCAAGCACCCAAGGTACCAAAATACATTCCAAACAGAGGCTTTCGGTTTCGAAGCGATTACACAGCTTGCCTCCCACCAAGACAAACCAAGTTCGATTTTTGGAGGAGCAACCCCGATTTTCACTTTGGGAGCTGCGGTAAATGTCGTTGATCGGCATGTTCTCTCGAGGTACACCTGTATTCCTCCATCACCCTGAAATCCATTGCTGCATATTAGTATATAATGTGTTGGTCCTAGCTCATATGTTATTAATCGCTGCTTTTCATTACAAATCAACATTTTAACATAAAATCATTTAAAGGTCTGTTGGCCTTGCACCATAATTTTTGCATTGTTCATTTCTATTAAAAAATCAGAATTTTGCCATAAAACAAATTATAAAAAAATGTCAAACTCCCTCTTATTTTTTTATCACAAAATTAATATTTTTTTTTCGAAGCACCAGAAAACCCAACTTCATGAAAAACAAAATGTTCACTAACACATTCAAGAGAGTTTGCGAGCTTGTACACTTCGCTAGGAATTCTATTTAATTCATTACTTAAGCTTTGCTATGTTTCAGAAGTCACATACATCACACTATTTGGCAATTGTTTAATTGACAAAACTCCCTTTGGAGAAATACCTTTCACAGTCTGCCTAGCCAGTCTCTCTCTCCTACTCCTCTCCCTTTCATAGACTGTAGGTTTTTTTTAGGATTTTTCACTTACACTCATGATGGCACCAATCATCAGTATGAGTTATTTTTTTTGTGTCTGGCGATATAAATTGTAAGCTTTCATCCAACTTTTCCATTCTGTAAATTGTCTACAAAATTCTAATGAGAACAGTGAACTTAAGGTTATAGCTCAGATTTTTATTTTATTTGTGACAAGTTATAAATTTATTAAACTGGGCCTGGGTACGTCACACTTTGGTTATAAATTTACCACAAAGACTGAAAGGAAATCGAACCCTCAACCTTAGTGTAATATGTCACAATCTGTACCTTGAAGCTATAAACACGTTCATAAATGGTATTGTTTGTTTGATAAATGAGAAAGCAAAAAGAATAGTCTTTTATTAACCATTTTTTTACTACGTTTATTTATTCCCAACACTAAGTTAATGAGGAGCAAAGAAAGTGTATCACCGTATTTCGACATTAACTGAATTGAGAAGCAGGTAATTGATCCTCTCAAAATTTATAATTGATGGTGCCATTTATTTGCGACAACAAAATTTGAGTGGGTAGAGCCATCTACGTTGTAAAGAAATATACTAGTACTTTGTATCGCACTTCAGAATAATTAATGAAACATACTTTGTCATTATCACATACTATCCCATATCAAGAGAATTAATAAAACATAATTTAAAATAAAATAAAAATGTATTATAAAAATTACAAAATTAGGGGTTTAAAATTGTTCATAAAATGTCATCAGTTAACAGGCAAACGTCATAAAAGAGGTCTCGAAACACATGCATTTGATGGGCTGACAGCTGACAGCCCAGCAGCGACCTTGGCCATGGTATTTGTAACTATGCCGCAACGAGAGCTAGCCCAGAGTGTACTGCATCCGACAGCTCTGTCATTATAATATTTGCTTGGTAACACCAGCCGTAACACCACTGTGCCACTTTTATTTACACAACTTTTATTTTACGTTTAACACACAGAAAAAATAGAACACTCCAGTTCATTTTTTAGTATTAACTTTAAGGAAACAAAGAATAGTGATACATGTCTCAACTATTAATTGTTTTCATCTCTTTGAAACATTTTATTTAAAATAATCGTGTTATGTTAAATAGCACAAAAAAATTTTAATAA
Source organism: Clitarchus hookeri (assembly GCA_002778355.1). Classification (NCBI taxonomy): domain Eukaryota; kingdom Metazoa; phylum Arthropoda; class Insecta; order Phasmatodea; family Phasmatidae; genus Clitarchus; species Clitarchus hookeri. The sequence goes on from NQII01001869.1 coordinate 568,933, forward strand.
ATAAAAATTAAAAGGAAAGAGAAAAGAAAAAGATAGTCATACATTTAAACAATGTAAAAAGTGTGATTGATGACATACACTTAGAAGGAATTACATTATACAAATATACTAAAAGATAAATATTATAATATATATAAAATGTCATTGTATTCATAGCAAATAACACTACGAATTAAGGGAAAACAATGTCCTAAAGGAAGTACTCTTTGTGAGTGGAAAATATGCACATTAAATATATCTTAAAAACACAAATATACTAAGCTACAAGAAAATATTGAAAATGACAACTTAGAAATAAAGTGTAAATATTGCAATAAACCCTAAGATATAAATTAATTTCCATCTTATAGGTTAACCGGGGTAAACAATATAACAAGTGCAGAGTATGTTTTTAAAAATACACGAGAAAGAGTTACGCCATAATAAAAACAACAAAAAAATATATATATACTAAATGAATGTGATAAAAAATTATAATATTACTGCTAATAATATTGATGTAATTACTGTGCTTAAATTATCTGTAGGATGTAATAAAAATAAAATTGGTTGAAATTACTTAAAATTGATAATAACACAACTTCCATTTTACTTTGAAATTATTTATTTCCAAATATAGCACATACTTTTACTATTATTTCCAAAATAAAAAAAATCTTCCAAACATAGAACAATAAAAACAGATAAAACACTGAATGTGTTGAATTTAAAGGAGTTAAACAAGTATGCAAATTCAATAAAAATGAGACAATACCAGAATCTAAGAAAACAGAAATTAAAGAAAACGATATTAAATATTTTTTTAATAAAAAAAAGAAAAAAAGGAGAAAAGCAAAGAAAACCTTTTACAAACATTAATTTAAGGCAGAATATAACCATGACGATAGTATATGCACTAAACCTAGAGTTAAGAAGGAATCAGTATATAATAAACCTATTTATGGTGATGATCAACATATTAAAAACTTAAATTATAATGGTGCATTTCAAGATATGATAACAGATTATTCAGTTTATTGTAAATCTGCAGAAAGTGATTTAGTAAAATATTTATATACAATATCTGATAAAGCAGTTGATGTAATTAAGAAGTAATTAGATAGGAATAAATATGTTACAATAAAATTAGTAGTTGTAGTACAGTATGTTGAGTTAAATTTAGAAGGTAGGGTAATTTATATAAGCATTACCTACATTCAACTAAAAATAAAATATAACAAATTAACTCATCTCGCTTTGGTACACTGTTGAAGACATGGTGGCTTATATGGTCAGAGTTAATGTCCCCCAGGCACCGACTATAAAGTGCATGGAGGTTGTGGGTATTGTAATGAGGTAGACTATTACTGTTGTATTTTGAAGTACGAATATATTGTCTCGTATATATTCACAAATACACAACATCAACACTTGAGAGGGGCGGTACTGTGATAGTTTGTTTACTCGGATTTACTGGGCGAATTCGTGGTTGAGTGGGCTTCTCGTGACGGTGATTGTCATACTTAACTCTTGTTGCGGGTGTTGTCAGCTGTGGTGGGTGATCTCCGGCGATGGGTAGGCCTTGGCAAGGCCACAGTTGCTGCTGACGTACTGACGTGGTCAGGGGTCCGAACCCCTGACCTGACTCTCTGCTCGGCGATCTTCTACTGACTGGTTGACTTTACTGACGTAACTGATTCTCCCGGCACGGAGTATCGCAGCCTCTGACTGCCCCGATATGACTGACTCCCTCCTACTCTCGAAAAGGGGTTTTTATGCTTGCAAGCCCTCAGTCTTAATTGTCGGCACGTGGCGCCTTGTGGGGGTGGGAAGGGGGTGAGGGGGTGAAGTGGAAGAACGCCGAACAAAGCCTTCCACCACACGTGTCCTGATTTCTGAAGTTTTAGGCGGGGGTGGGAGGGGTAACTCGCCCGTAGTTTACTATCGTCAGCTAAACTTCCGTGGTGCGTATTTTCTGCGTTCAGGCGAACTACACGTGATAATTTGCTGATAACTCGAAAAAGCCCTGCACTCCACAGATCTCGCGGCGGGCGAGAGGTGTCCGGGGTGAAGGGGGAAGGCCTACGCTTCAGCTCCACGTGTACCGGAATTTTCCACCTGCCTGTGGTACCACGTGCCGTCTAGAAGGCGCCTAGCGAAGTGCGAGAGGCGGGGGTGTTGTGAGGGGGTGATGGATGTGAGCCAACGGCGTTCCCTAATCCCTAAACCTGCATGCGACAAAATAATGTAGATATNTGTGAGGGGGTGATGGATGTGAGCCAACGGCGTTCCCTAATCCCTAAACCTGCATGCGACAAAATAATGTAGATATAGCTATTTCTGCAATATCTTAAATGAAAAATAATATAATTACAAAGGATGATAGTTTTAATGCAATTACTAGATTAAGATTTGATAAAGTAGGTAATTAGAGAAGATATTAATTATAAGTATAGTCCACTTTCACTTGGATTTTTTGTTGAATTACCAACATTTACTGAATATATATAATAATGTTGCATAAATTGAAAAAATATAGCAAATAATAAATTTAAATGTGAAAAGCAACCAAATTGAAAATGCTTTGAATATGTTTTATAAATAATTTTAATCGACCGAAAACAAATTCAGGCAGACCATTACAATATATTACAAAATACGAATCATTAAAGATGACTTATCCAACTGAAATAAATTCAAATTACATCAATATATATATATAAAGAATATCAAATTCTTCGAATAATGTATACATATTTGTAGACAACATTTGCTTTGTTACATTCACGTGAAAAATATTATAAAATGAAGAACCATGTGGATTTATTATTTTACCTATACAGATAATATTGTTGGAAAAAATCTAAATTCTTTATTAAAGGGACATATTTACAACAGAGAAAAACATCACCATATATTTATACAATGTAGTTAATATTGTGTTTACGAAAAAAATAGAAACGCCCACTAAAGAAAATATTAAAACGTTTATTTCAAATGGTGCGGTAAAATTTATTCTGTTTGAAATTCCCCTTGACTTTGAATGTACACTACAGAAGAAAAATGAGCAAATAACTGATACGACAAAGCATATAATTTAACATTTACCTCACAGTTTTAGTTTTATTTCTGACGAAGGAAACAAAATAAATAAGAAATGAAAACAGAATAATTTTTATGAAAAAAATTAATGAAATACTAATTGTGTATGATGAAATCAAAAGCAGAAATGTCACTCTGGAATGGAAAAATAATGAAGAATTTGAAAGATATTTAAATACCAAGCATTGTCATATTTGTGGAATACAAATCAATAGTAAAATTAAAAATTGGTTGTCTGTAAAGTCGGTTTACTGACGATAGTTGAACGTGACAACGTCTTAAGAAAATACTGATGGAATGGTAGCATTTTTCAAAAGAAAATTTTAATTTCATTTGTTTAATCCGCGCTTTCGCTTGCACTTCAAGCCTTACATGGAACGCCTCAGAGCGAGGTAACGCCGCATGAGTCATGTTTTTTCGTGCGATGTGACAGGGAATTTTAGAAGAACGGCCTGTAATAAATGTATATTAAATTAAAAGCTAAAAAACTTTATTCCAGTAATAATTCAAAACTTAAGATACGTTTGAAAGAAATTCTTACAATTTTTATTAAAACATGGTGACAATTATTCTGACACAAATACAGGTGCGTCGTTAATGTACGCTAACCCGGCATAAGCGGAATCCTTAGGATATATAAGTAGGGAAACATATATCCGAAATCGTATCTCAAAGTTTTCTGATTGTGGCCCTGGAACGTTGAGAGATCGGAAATGTGTTATGCAACGATATATTGAAACCACTGGCAATCAAGCAACGAAAATTGGCATACAAGCAAAAGTTTACAGAGGAGATTACCACACAAACATGCAATACAGAGAGTACACTCCTTTATACTGTACATTAAATAGGAGTTGTCACACTCAAATTGCTTAGAACTTCGTAACCTGGACTTGAAGCAATTTTACATGACATGTTAGCAATCAGCATTAAAAAATCAATAAAAAAGGTATATTTGGTAGTATCCACAAATCTCTACCGTTTCCTGAGAAATCACATTTTAGGTTGTAAAGCAGATTAATGGTTGCCTAGAAGGTAGGCAGCCTGTACCACTGTCGTGTATGAATTGTAAACTTGACGCGTAACACATATTGTAAGTAGAATCATCGCTGACACACCCCACCATTTTATCTTCCCCGTGAGCCCCAACAGTTGGCATGCGCCGCGGGACACGTGCGGTCAGGTCAGGTCGACCCGAGAGGATGTATAAGTCATTAACGTATGCCGAGGTCAAGCCGAGGTAGGTTAACGATTTTCGCTCACCAGGAAATTAAGAGACATGCCAAGGAGGGCAGCTGTTAGAATATCGCCGACCCACCCGAGAAACACAATAAAAGGGCTGACAGTGCCATGAGTCACCTCCCTCCTCTAGCAAAACGCAGGAGAACTTGGACACGCACCACGAAAACGGCGATGTAAGCTAAAGTTGCGCCAACGCAACACTAGTTAGACGCGGGAGAGGAGCTGACAATGTTTAGCTGTTGGGCCGCAGGTCCCCCCTCCCCCTCACCCAACAAGGGACATACGTGCAAGAATATGTTGTGGGGG
>NQII01001869.1:573893-696647 GCA_002778355.1 Clitarchus hookeri
GTCGGAAACAGTTAGCGAGTGCGTTAATTAGCCCTTAAGACCCCCAACTCGCAAGGTACCACATCTCGGTGTAATATATGTACATAATTATTCAAGACAATATAACCCAGTAAATTGAAACACCGAGTGCCTACCTTATTGTTTACCCTTAACCTTCAAGGCACCTTATAGTCTTTGCCTGGTAAAAAATAACTCAGACCCTATGACCCTTCCAGTACATCATATCACAAGGAGGCGAATAGCGTCAAACTTATAACTTGGATAATGTTCCTGTCATAAGGCAACAGGTTTATATGATTGTGGACGGCTGAGAAGTTACTTAGAACTTTGTATGTCTTCCTTTGAAGCAATTTCAGATGAGATGTTAGTAATCAGCATGCAAAAGCAATAAAAAAAGTTCGCTATGCAAGTATACGCTAATCCCGGCTGTTAAAGCAGATACCACATTTTTAGCTGAACTGCATATTAATGGTTGCCTGGGAGGTAGGCATCACTGTGGTCCAATACATGCCACCTGGCAACTTGGTTCATGTTTTTGTCTTAATGCAGCTAAATGACCCCTTAGTAAATTGTGGTAGTTTGTAATAGTCGAAGAAAACCACTAACACCGGTTTCGAGTATCAGTGAGTTATTTTAAATGCGAAGAGTTAACATGTTTACAGCATATGGTCAAAATATGAGCCACCCATCTCCATACATGAACGAATGCAATGCTCATATGACTACCGCACATGCTGGAACATACCGGTATTAGCTTGTACGGTATGACATGCATCTTGAATACATTTCCAGAGATCCTCCACATTGTCCACGTCAGTTGCATTCACTGGTGCCTTCAAGTGACCCCAGAAGTAGAAGTCAACTGGGTTAAGGTTCGGTAAGCTGGATGGCCAACCCACTGGCCCACCTCGGCTATTCCAACCCACTGGGTAACACGCATCTCTTTACTGCCTTGCTGTGCGACTAAAGTATGCTGGTGCACCATCGTGCATGTACAACATGTCTCTTTCGTGAATTCGGTGGTACATCATCGAGTAGTTGTGGCTCATCATCCAAACGCCGATGAAGTGAAGTGAATGAACGTGCAACTGATAAATGTCGAGCTGGAAATTTTCTGGCCAATCGACGACGCGCAGCTGCTTCATTACACATCGTTTCACCATAGTGATATGCATGTCAGTCAGTTCCTCATTACTCCACTCCATCACACAAGTTGTGAAGAGCTGTCTGCTGTGTAAACTGGAAACCTCGTCGCCACTTGATACGACAACAGAAACCAATGCAATGGGGCACTTGCCAGCACTAACTTCTCAGTAGTCCACAATCTTATAAACCTGTTACCTTAGGACAGGGAAATTAGCCAGGGTATCAGTTCACATGCCATGAACGACAGTTATACAGGTTGTATACTTCCCAGGCAACCATAAATCTGCTTTCCAACTTAACATGTGTTTTCTCAGAAAATGGCAGAGATTAGCGGATACTACTAAAACAACCTTCTTTAATACTGATTTCTAACCTGTCATGTAAAATTGCTTTTAACGTAGGGTTACAAAGTTCAAAGCAATTGGAGGGTGCCAACTCCTATTAAATGAATGAAGGGGTGTACTCTCCGTAATGTCGTTTTGTGTGGTAATCTGTTCTTTAAACGTTTGCCTGTATGCAGATTTTCGTTGCTTGATATCAAATGGTTTCAAATTTATCGTTGCATAAAACGTTTCCATAACAACATTCCAGGGCCTCTACGACCATCAGAAATCATATCGTAAAACTTAGATATTAATGATATCATAATCAGTATAAAAAAACAGAATAAATGGAGAAGGAGACATTCAAGATGTAGTTATTGAGTACAGGTTTATTGACACATTTAATTTCATTATTAGTTTCTTATATAAAGAAGTAAACAATTTAGCAGAGATTATTATTGTTCAAAATGTAGATCGAAACAGAATATCACATATGTTGAATTACTTCCAGTCAATGACAATTGAAAAGTAAATCTAACAGCTGACTATAAAATAAATGAGAAAATAAATTGATTATATAAAATTTGAGAATAAATTAAATTAATTAAAATAAAAGATATACATTTGGTTTTAAGAAAACAAAAGTGAATGGTATTCAACATAAAAAAATAAAAATATAAAGGTTCAGATTTAAAATTATATAAAAAAAAAAAAACAAAAAAAAATGTACGAACATTTTATCTGTAAAAAATTTGGTGATTATCAGGACTTATATTTAAAATCATTTGCATTACTCCAAAAGGATGTATTCAATAGTTTTTGAGAAATGTTTTATAAAAAATGTAATTCAAACATTATTACATGTTAATTTACATACCCAATTGTACCAATACTTCCATGAAATTTTGGTATGAATCTGTCGATTGGTCCTCCTTGAAATATGGTTCATGTTCATGTAACGATCTAAATAAATTGAGGACAAAATATACGAAGAGTCCACCGCAAAAATGATGGATGTCACTAGTAATAAGTTTTGCAGGAGAATGTATAATTTGAAACCCCCGTTTTTGAGAAAGGTATGTATTCAAATGTATACATATCTAAACTTCCACCTGATTAATTATGTTTTATAAGGATGATTAGGAAAACATGTTAAATATGTATAAATCTAGATATGTAACATTATTTGTAAAGTGTACGGCACAACACATCACTGCAAAGAATTTTTGATATCCGAGTACAACGTGGTCGTTATTGAATATCAGCACACCCCCTTCGTTTGGCCGATGCTGATTGCCATTTTGCCTGGCAGTGCGGCAGTTTAGAGTAGAAATCTCTAGCTTGTGGAGCACATAACTGCGGAAGGTGTTGTACGTCCTTGAATATTTCGTGTGAGAGTAGGATCAAACCTGCAACATAGGTTAGTATTAAGACCGTTAGGTTGTTTCAAACAAATAAGACATAGGGAACTAATGTAAAATTATTATGTAAACATAAAAATAATGGAAACAAACGCGTATCCATGTCTGCAATGAGAATATTCTGTAAGTCAACCATAACAGGTCAAGTTTTAGAATAATATGAAAGCAGGTAACTTACCATCATACAAATAATCTGGAAGACAAAATTATCCATCTTCTGCAGTTGCAGCCTGGTCAACCTGGGGACATTAGGGATATGAACGACTTAGAGGCTCCTATAGTGACGGACTCTCCCAGGCACCATTATAGGTACTTCTGTGGTGAACAATGGGTCGCAAAACATGTTGGAAAAACAATACTTCCACAGGTCGAATGGCAAATGGACACTTCTTCTTGTATACTGGTGATAGATAGTTTGTTAACGCCCTGAGAAGTGCCTGATCTACTTATATGATGTGGAAAGCTGAAGAACGCAATCTTGATACAGAAAAATGGTGCCACCAATGTTCAGGAAGTTCAACAGGAGTCTTGAGTTGGATCAGGGCCATATTGCGATCACACTCCAAGTATAAGTGCCCTCTAACGGGAAATGTTACCTGAATTGAGTCTAGTCTTCTTGTACTGCGCACAACATAGTGCAAGTATCTGACAATGGTGTAGTTCTTATTCTGCCCACAACAATCGCCGCAGAAGATTTCAAGATGTTTGACCTCTTGATTCAGTTGTGTAAAAATGAAGTAATGCAGCATAGATACAACTTCGTCTGCTTCTTTCCCTCCAATAGTCTCATCATAGCAGTAAAATTAATATTCGCTGTTAGACAAAATATGAATGTTGAATGTGAACACAGATAGCTGTTGTTTGTAGTAGACGTCTTTTGTGGAAATGTTGGGCGTACTGAGATTTTTCATAACAATACCTGCATAATATGTACGTTTTCTACTCCTGATTTTTGCATTCCTCTTTCTGGTGTAGAATGTTTCTGCTTTAGCTTTGTGAACATAAATTCCTACGCTCAGTTTCTTCTGTTAGATTAAGAGAATATTCTTCTCTTCTTCACTAGAAGCATTTTTCAATCTCTTTTTCAAAACACGGGTTTCTTCTTGATATTTGTCGCACGTGCTGCACATATCAGATCTTGTACATCTAATGTAGTTTGTTCACATGTAGCTCAGGTGGTAGGTACAGATTTTTTACTAACACCTCTACTCTAATGTTTTCGAGTATCTTTGAAAGAAGCAATGTGCTCTTTCACAGCTTTCTTAGCATGTGGAGGTTTTTTACAGTACACATGCTTGTACTTCCCACGCTTATCCTTGGGCGCTACACCTAAAACCTTTCCTGACTTCTGTAATGTTTATACTCATCGTGTTGTGATACTGTGAATGGAAACAAACGCTTTAGAACAAACAGGTAACTCTGTTGCCTTGTGACCATCTGAGACACGCACTTTGTAGGAATAGGCATTGTCATGGAATTTCGCATGATTCACATCTTGTCTAGGCCTACGTTATTTTATCTGGTAAATAGACGTTAGACCAAATAAGTACATACTATGTTCATCAAATGTCTGAATTTCATTAAATTATTTAATGTTTAGCAGTCTATGTTCGGTAGAAACAGTTTGAAAGAACTTTAACGTTTTACATTTACAGTCCGGGCCGGTCTTTTGAGATGACAGTAGAAGATTCTTCATAACATCAGACATTCGACCGTATTTTTTCCACTTTACTGAATTTACAGTGAGCGAAGCGTGTCGAACATCTTCTGTTTCACTTTCTCCACTTCCCATGCTTCCTCTTTTCACATCACGATCACAGAAACACGTTAACTATACACTTCGTAAAACAAACCACATTTTATCTGCTGTAAAATATAAACATACACGCCATAAACAGCCATAGATAATATGAATACAGGTTAGGTAACACATTGATATCCAGCATTTTCTCCTGTCTGCCACTGACATATAGCATTCTTGCAGTATACTAATATATTGTCGATAGTTGCTACGCTTTAACTATCGGTGTTTTTGCTATGAATATAATGAGGTAGATTCTACGCATACAGAGAATTATATTGGCACCTTCAACTATTTTTTCAATAAATAGTGACATCCATCATTTCTGCAGTGGACTCTTCATATATGTAATATTCCATTCGATGATTGCTACAGATACAATATTCAAAGTTAAATGTAAATCTCTTTAATAGTTTCGTATATTTAGCTCACTATGATAAAATGTTTGTATATGTGCAATTCAGAAAATAAGAGACTTTCACACTTAAAACACATCTTTTAATATGGCCTACTACAGTACAATTTCTTCGCCAAATTTGAAAGAAATCGATAAACTTTTTCCAAGATATGACATAAAAACTGCATAATTTCATTTGGGGCTCTCTTAAAAAATGGCAGAGAAATTAGACTTTTTATTGACAATTTAATGGATATAATTGGTAATGTCAGCATACAAAGCTAAGTTGAAATTTGTGTGCGTAGTTTCTTAGATAAAAAATTTCTAACTAAAACGTTTATTTTGCCACCATTTTGAAAGTATGCGTGTCTGACCATCTAATCAATTCCAACTTATTATCGTATGTTGTAAGTATATATAGAAAATATCAAAGGTGTTTACAAAGAGCGTATTTTGTCCTTCAGTTTGTAAGATAGAGCAATAATAATAAATCAAATTTTAATGTTATATCTCGGGAAACAATTCACCGATTCCTACCAAATATGGCAAACAAGCAATACTGTGACAGGTGATGATAATTGATAGCTTCGGTATGTAAAACACTTATTAGCCTATTTCCCGAAGGAGAGAAAAACTTATGAGAACACTTTTCTCTCTGTGTGTCTGTGCGTGTATGGTTGGGTGGGGTGTATTTGTGTTTTTCTGTGTCTGCGAGGGTGTGCCCCGTTTCAATTTTTAAACACATCAACTGAATTTCACAAAACGTAGTAAACCTATAATACTTAGTAAGGAAATCTGACTTTTATAGTTTTCGACCACATCAAGCACTTACTTTTACAATGGAGGACTTTTAAATTTTTGGGGTGATATGTCATATCTCGCGAGCCATTCCACCTATTTAAAACAAATTTTGTATGCTTAAAGAGCATCAAGAAAACATTAAATTTTGAGAATAATATTGTTTGTTGGTCCGCCACTATGAAAAAAAAAAACACAAAATAATTGAGATTTTATATTATATCACGAAAACTATTAAACCACTTCTCACCCAATTTGAAAAATAAGTAATACTATGATACGCCAAGTAAACATAAGTGATTAAACTTGATTACGTACTTTTTATTAAATTTCCAGCAATGCAAATATTTAAGGTTTAATTATTATATCTATCATACTATGTTACCAATTTCGAACAAATTTTGTATACTGAAAGTATCTATTACAAGTATAACACATAATCCCTCTTGTCAGTCATTTTTGAAGGTAGCACAAAACCAAGAAATAAAGTTATTATGTCATATCTCGGTAAAAATTTACCGATTCCCTTCCAAATTTGGCAAACAAATAGTACTGCAGCAGTTGTTGTAAACTGGTATGTTTTAAGTAGGTCAGAAGCTTATTTTAAAAATGGTGTCTGTATATGTGTTTAATATCATTAAATTTTTATCAACGAAACAAATTTCAACTTAACTTTGTATGCAGGCAGTAAATATTGCAAACATCAGAATTCTAGAGACTCATTTCACGACCATTGTGTAAGATAGCCCCACCAATAAAAATAAAGATTTTATCCCATATTTCGAGAAACAATAAAACCAGTTTTACAAAATTAGGCGAAAATGATGTACTGTGGTAAGCTATATTAACATATGTATTTTTTAATTTTGGCACACTAATTTTTTGAATGGCGGCTATAAAATCATTTTAGTTTTGTGTGCTATATCTACGAATTTATGTAATCTATTTGATCTTAACATTGTAAATTGGCAGTATATAGTCATAGATTGTGCTGCAACAATACCCTTTTGTCCGTTATTTATAAAAATTACCACACGAAAATTATGGAAATTTTATGCCGTATCTCGAGGACCATTCAACCGATTCCCACCAAATGTTACACTGGAACACTTAAACTAATTTGTAAAAAATTTTGCACACCGTAAATGCTACAGACTGCCATGTCAACTTTCATGATTTAAATGGGCCAGACAAAGATGTTCAAAATGGTGGCATAATACATAATTTAGGTAAGTTTTCCACATATATAAAACAATTTAACCAAATTAAACAAAAATGTATGTGTAGACAGTAAATATTATAAGCATAGTATAAATATAGTTTTCTTGGAAATTTTGTACAATAGCTTTAAATAGGAAAAAAAAGTTTTTTATGCCCTATCTAAGGTACCAAAAAACATATTTCCACCAAATCTTTCACACAAGTGGCTCTACGGTAGGCCATGCAAACTTACATGTTTCAAGTGGCTCATTCCCTTATTTTCAAATAGATGGCCCTGTATATAATTTAGGTAAGTAAACCATATCATTGAAAACATTTGACAGATTAAATCAGAAGTGAATGCTCCGAATTCGAACTCCATGATGCAGTAGATTGTACACTAGCTTGTGTTAAGACTTTCTGTGTTCGAGTACTAGTAAGGTACATGTGTATTTGTAATTGTCTCACTACTCTTAAATACGTTTCTGTTTTCATTTCTAATGTTATTACTTTTAACGAGAAGTCAAGTCAANAAAAAAAAAAAAAAAAAAAAAAAAAAAAAAAAAAAAAAAATTGCACTCATGTTGAGGAAAGTGGGCTTATTACTTATATCAGAATCTGCTTGTTTTTTGAAGTGGAACTTTCTTCCAAAATTTCGGACCAACAAAAATATTCACCTCTGAATTCAATATTTACAACTTGCACTATCAGCATACAAAATTTAATTTAAATCGGCTCAATGGTTCCCGAGGTATGACATATCAGGCTAAATTTAAATGGCCGTCATATTGAAAGTAAGTACCCGGCAAGGTCTAAAACTATAAAAGTCAGGTGTCCTTACTTAGTACTATATGCTTACCGAGTTTGGTGAAATTCGGTTAACGCGTTCAAAAATTTAAAAGGGGGGCACACACACAGACACATACAGACACGTATACACGCGCAGACACACATACAGGGAAGTGATCTCATAAGCATTCCTTTCCTTCGGAAAGTAGGCTAAAATTGATGATCTATTACCGGCCAATATCAGAGAAATAATTGTTCGTCCATTGAACTGTGAAAAAACTAATCTAATAATTAATTTTATATACAAAAATTGCGGATAAACTTTAATACGTTATACGTTTACTCAAAAAGTTTAAATCTACCAAAATATGTTCAATCACAAAGTGATTTTGTAAAGTTATCCAAAAAATTAAGATAGCAAATTGGTTACTTTTTAAAAGCAATCAAGAAATTAACTCGTTAGATTAATGTGAAAATATGTATGTGGTTATATTACGTGATTTAAGATAGTAGAATGTAAGGATTTGGGTCTGACCAATACGTTAATGCGGTCGCTATTTGTAATTACATTAATGCAGATAAACCAAAGAGAAAAATATTTTAACTTTGAGAAATATTGCATAAATTTAACTGAAAACAATAGGAAAGATTTAATAAAGGCTTCTTTTTTCTGTATCTTTTTCTAAGATGTAAGAGAAACTAACACTTTACAAAATAGTTGTTGTATTATTTACAACGATTTGTTGCAATATGCCTATTGGGGAAATAGAAATACTAAGAAACTAACCGGTATGCAAAAAACTTACCAGATAAAAAATATACAATTCACTAATTTTTAAATATGCATTATCTGATTTCATTTTTAATTTATTACCAGTCAACTGCAGTAAATTGTAGAAGTTCCAAAAATCAAATAAATTATTATTCCAAACAGTAAAAGTTAAATTATAGTAGGAAAAACTTACTTTACAAAGTCTAAAACGCCTTTTTCTATTATACCAGAAAATATAAATATAGACAAGCTAGGTTTATCATCAACATTAGTTCTAGGGAAAAGAGTACATAAAATCAGGAACCTTTTGCCTTATACTTTTATAGATGTATCGCCAACTACTATTGCATAAATTCTTTCTGCTAAATAAAGAGCAAAAGAATTGGAGACTATACTCTAATTTTCTTTCTGTATAGAAAGAAAATTATAGTATATTGAGAAGACAAAAGCTATCGGGGAAGAATATAAGATAGACTAAGAGAAGGAACAAAAATTAAAGATACAAAGAATAATTTACAAATTACTTTAGTAAGCAATGAATAGATTTAAGTACACAGGGTAGTTTGGATATGTAAACATTCGTTGTAAATGATAAGGGAAAATATACCTGTGTCGGTGCACTTTGCAAATATAAAAACACTTTTTCTGTTAACTATATTAAAGGCGCGCTTTTAAACATAAGTTAATGGCTATGGGTAAGGAAACAGAATTATTAAAGAAATTAGGTTTTGTTTTCATTCCAGTAAATTAAGAATAGTGCATTATCCAGCAAACGAAACTTTTATGCAAATTTAAACTAATGGATAAAAAAGCTATACTGGACACATCTATCCAAAAACAGTGGTTTTTAAAACCTTAGTTGATTTTAAAGGTAAATATGTATTATTACACAATAAAGAAATAAAACAAAAATTATAAAATGCAAATATGCGCGTTATTTTTGGCAAAGTAAGAGTAAAACATTGCAAAAATACTAGAGGATTTAGCAGAAGGAACAGAATGGGTTATGTCTAACATTTATACTGTAACATATTGCCGTAAATATAGGCATGTTCGTGAGTTAGCAAATAAAACTGATTGTTATGTGTCTAATAATTGGCTATAAAAATAAATACAAGATAAACACATTAATCAAAATTAGAAAATAATATTTTAGCTAGATAAGTTAAGGGCAACACCAAGTAAACATAAGGAGGGGGTATTTTTTGTTGTATATGTTTATGGATTAAACTTTACACTTTGGAAATATTTTTGGTGTTATTTAAATATTCTCTGTACAGTATAAAAAAATATATTTAGTATATTGCTTATTAACGCCAACTAAATTTTCTATATATTTTTGATTGTAATAACCTCCAAAAGTAATCCATTGAGGTAATAAGTCTCCATTACTGTATAATAATAAATATCGTATAGGGCCTACATTATATCTATAATAACTAAATATGAATAACCACCATTCTTTTTATCCTGTTTTCCGAAGGAAAGAAGGCCTATGAGGGCATTTCCCTGTCTGTGTGTATGCAAGTGTGGATGCATGTGTTTGTGTGTGTTTCTGTGCGTGTGTGTCCCCCCTTTCAATTTTTAAACGCGTTAACCAAATTTCCCCAAACGCGGTACACATATAGTACTACGAAAAAACACATGCCTTTTATAGTTTTCGATCACGCAGGGCACTTGATTTCATAATCGCGGCCTATTTTAAAATTTAGGGTTATAAGTCATATCTCGGTAACCATTTAACCGATTTAAACAAAATTTTGTGCTCTGTCAGTAAAAGTTGTAAGCATTGAAATAAAAGGTGAAAATTGTCGTTTGTCTGCCACTTTGTAATGTAGTACCACAGGAAATATAACGCTTTTACATTATATCTCGAAAATTACACAATCAATTTTTGCCAAATTTAGCACATATGGAGTACTATTATAGGCCAGATAAGTGTACTTAATTGAGCTAAAATATGCACGTATTTTCAAAATGGCATACATAAAAATATTTTAGGTTTATTTGGTATAACTTCCATACAATATGATCAATTTAAAACAAATTTTGTACGCTGACAGTATCTATTAAACACATCAACTAAGCCAAAAACCATCCACTTTTCTCATTCTTTTGCAAGCTAGAACTAATTGAATTAATATAGTTTTTGTGTAATATGTCAGGAAACAATTTACCGATTCCCACCAAATATGGAAAACAACTAGTACTGCGGTATGTAATGTTAATTTATATGCTTTATATATGTCAGACACTTATGTTCAAAATGGCGGCAATATAGCTATTTTACTAGTTTTGTATGTTATATAATCGAAAACATGTAATTAATTAAAATGAAACTTTGTATGCTGGCTGTATATATAAAAACAATAAAATGTGTCAACGCAAAATCGCTCTTGTCCACCATTTTGTAAAATAGTATAATGTGACAAATTAAAATTAGGCGATATCCCTGAAAAACAACCGAATTCTACCAAATTTGGCAAAAAAGTAGCACTATGGCAGGCCATTTAAACTAATAAACTTTGTAATGGTCACATGCGCATATTTTCAAAATAGCGGTCGTATAAAAAAATTTCTTCGAATTATTTATCTGCGAAACTACAAAACAAATTTTTAAGTTAACTTTGTATGCTGACAGTACCAATTATATTTTTTCATAGTTCTCTATGCAAAGTCGCATTTCTCTGCCATTTTGTAAAGTAGCCCCACATGAAATAAAATTTTTATGTCATACAGTGGGTAAAATATATCGAGTTATTTCAAATTTGGCGAAGAAGTTGTACAGTGGTAGGCCATATTAATTTATGTTTTTTAAGTTTTTTAGTCTGTCATTTTCTGAATGGCGCCTATAAAAACATTTTAGCTTCTTGTGCTATATCTACGAAACTATGAAACAGATTTACACTTAACTTAGTGTATTGTATCTATGGCAGTCATCGAATGTGATAATGCATATTCATGTTGTCCTCCTTTTATGAAGACTGTCACATGTTTTGTGCAATTTCTTGAGGAAAAATCAACCGATTAATACAAAAATTTCATGAAGTATTGCTACAGTAGGGTACGATATTTTATGTGCGTCAGGCATGTTTTAATGGGGGTTTATATAAATAGTTATGTTTAAGTTGTTTTATGTATTAAGTGTTTCAATAAAATTCAAAGAGATGTTGTATGCAAACAGTATTATTTAGAACAATATTTCCACCAAATTTTGCACAACTGCAGAAGAAGACATCCTCGCCACCAACCAACCTTACGATTATCCACCCCTGACCCTTTCTCTAAACGAAACCCCATCTGGTTCCTGAAGAAACTGACTCTACCCAAAACTGACTCCTGCCAAGACCGATCCCTCATAAATGGTTAGAACAGTGGACAAGACCAGCTTACCATAATACCCACTTATACCAAGAGTCGATGGCTACCAATCTCGAAAAAGTTGCATAATACGAATCTCGGTGCTAACCACTTCGCACAATCTTCACAAAACTTTGCAAATAATACCAAATGACCAGCCCATCAACCAGTTGTGAAATATTCCTCAAAAATATTCCTCAGTTTGACGTATGGAACTCAGCCGATTTTAATCGGCCCGTGTAATGCATAATACTGCAGATCCTACCATACACTGGAATACACTTGATCTAAAACAGATTCTCGCAATCTTTTGTAAGTACTACTGATTTAATAAGTTTTCAGAGAAGCAAAACAGACTGTAAAATAAATTAAACTGACATTATTTTTAATACATAAATTTAATTTATTTACTTTATATATATATATATATACATATATACATTCCATCTTTCTAATTGTTTCATATATTCGATCACTACAATTCTGAGATGTTTGTAGATCATGGATACCAGCCAACAGTCTCATCTAATTTAACACCGATCCTTCAGTTTACTAATGATAGAAGGTATCTTGTTAAAATGCGAGAAATATCCATATTTTTGTCTAAGTAAATCAACAAGTTCGTTCGGGTCTTCAGGAAACATGTAGTTAGTATTTTCAGCGTCTTCTGCCTTCTCCATTTCGCTCGTTGCAGAAAATGTGATGGAGGGGTGTGTCATAGCATCAAGAATATCGCCATCGTCTTCAACTCCATCTTTGTCTTCATATTCATTTTCATCAATGCTGTTTTTGTGGTCATCTTCACCCATTGTTTTGTATTCTATACTAAATTTACTAACCTTTGCAACACGAGCTGTATGGTCTTCAGTATTTAGAGCTAATGACTCTTTATTTTGAAGTTCACCGATTTCATGCGAAAGTCTTGCAAGTGTACATTCTGCAAAAACCGATTCTACCTTGTCTCGCAGGTCTTTGATTCCATGATTAACATTAACTGTCTCGTTATAATCGTCTATATAATCAGTATCCATCGACGCAGCAAGGGGTACTGACGACATCACTTACTGGCTCCCAGTAGACGGACCTCTCGTAGATCTTGATGTGTTCCTTCGGTGTATCGTCTTGCATAAACTGCACGTGGCCATTGTCCTAATGTGTCATCATACGAGTTCCCTTATCGTCTGCGAACATATTATTTTGTGTATTAACAGGAGCTAACGATTGCTGTTTCTCAGTGGGCGAAAGAAAACTACATTTGTTGGCCTTGTTGTGTTTATTTAGTTTATCATGACTAGTGAACTGTCTGGAACATTTATAGCAGATAACGATCGCATGAGATAGGTCCTTCAAATAATCATTCTTCTCATGTAGCCGCACATTGGAACTTTTACCTAATGCCTTGGCACTGTAGCAGCATTGTTTTCCTCTTAATTCTTAAGTAGTCGTTATAGGCGTGCATGTAGTCGTACATGACATACTCTATTTAATATCGTCAGTGGTTTGCATCGCCTTAAATAATTCATGAATTCATACAATTTACTACTGCCTAATGACTTCTGCACACTGAATCCTGCCGATTGACTCCTGCAGTCAGAATCCCGCCATTGACTCCATCCAACTAACTCCTGCAGACTGACTCCTGCCGACTGACAGCTGTCGACTGACCTCTGCAGTTATATATATTCTGTAGGTGTCGTAAATACATGGTCATGAATCTATGCACGACGAGGTTCGGTCGGCCGATGGGAGAATAACTTCTTCACCACAAAAATATTCATAAGACCTCAGCGTCGTCAGAGACAAAACTGAAGATGGATGCGTCGCCCCTTGTCCGATCGATGAAGAACTTTTATACCACAAATAACACGAGGCCTCAGGGGTGAAGAAAATGGTGAAGCCTCCTTCTTCAGCTTCATCGGAGACGGTGGATTGTGGAAAGGACGAGCTAGTGCGAGCTATTTGTGGGAGGGGGTCGAGTCCATTAGTGGATTGCTGGCATCTGTGGATGTTGAATGGGAGGGTTCGTGCTATGCTGAGTATGTGATGAGGGAAGTAGAGCTTCAAAATTTAATATACGAGGTGTGTTCAAAAAATAAGGTGACTTGTTATTTTGTGACTTTGTCTCGATAACTATTTATGTATTCATCAATACATATCTTATCCCCTTCAAAGTAATCCCCCTCAGATATAATACACTTGTGTGAGCGCTTTTTGTCAATCCTCGAAGCACTTATGATATGCGCATTTTGGTATGGCATTGAAGTCTCACAGGTTTTTATCGCCTCAATCGTGGCAAACCTCCGTCCTTTCATGGGTCTCTTCAGTTTTGGGAACAGGAACAAGTCGCAGGGGGCCACTTCCGGTGAATACGGTGGCTGAGGCATGATTACGGTGTTGTTAATACAGATTCTTTGATCCATTTTTTGCAATAGCGAAAAATCGCCAAGCACACCGAAACACGTCTAACCTTTATATCTGTCACCACAAACTAACAATGCAAAATGGCTAATAATGTCAACATATGTTGGGAACCTGTGTACCAATATAACAATAAAAACAATCGATAATAAAATGTACGTAGCCCTCTAAATATGCAAAGTCACCTCATTTCTTGAACACACCTCGTAGGTGCATGGGCATGGGTGGAGGTGGGGATATGTGTGTTATGTAAAGTCAATTATTCGCTTTGGGAGCCAAAGATTGGTCGGATATATAGTCAATGTAATATAATATACAGACTGATTCATTAATGTATGCTAACCTGGGATGAGCGGAATCCTTAGGACAAATAAATAAGGAAACATATATATGTCATAGGACCTAAAGTGATTTCTGAGGGTAGTAGATGCCCTGAAACATTGCATTTGTAGATGTGTTCTGCAACGATAAATTGGAAACCACTTGCGATTTAGCAACGAAAATTGACATACAGGCAAACGTTTACAATGTAGGTAACCACACACAACTTCATACATTAAAAATGTTTTGACACACTCCAATTGCTTAGGACATTGTAAAACTACGCTTGAAGCAATTTGACATTACACTTTAGTAATCAGTATTAAAAAAGCAATTAAAAATATCTCCTGGGTAGTATCTACTAATCCCTGCTGTTTCCTGAGTAATCACATGCTTAGTTGGAAAGCAGATTAATTGTTGCCTGGGAGGTAGGCAGCCTGTACCCCTTTCGCATATTATGTGTGAACTGATACCTTTGCTAATGTCTCTGACCTGTTCTAATGCATCAGCTTTATAAGAATGTGGACGGCTGAGAAGTTACTGCTAGCAAGTGCCGCATTGCATTCATTCCTGTTGTCGTACCAATTGGCTACGAGTTTGCCTGCCTGCTAGCAATGTGTTAGTATTTTACACAGCAGATAGTTCTCCACAACGTGTGTGGTGGAATGTGGTAAGGTGAAACTATGTAATGCATCAGCTGCGCGTCGAATATACGCCGAAAAGTTTCCAGCACAACATTTACCAGTTGCACGTGCATTCACTTCTGTTCATCAGTGTTTGGACGACGACCTGCTACAATTACTTGAAGACGAACCTCTAAATGTATGAGAAGAAATGTGGTATATGAACATTTGTGCACCAGCAGACTTTTGTTGCACAGCAATGCAGTACATGAATGCGCTGTACTCAGCGCGATGGATTGGCCGATGGGAGATGGCCATTCACACAAAATATCTTTTGTCCGCCATTTTGTAAAATAGTATCTGTTGACAAATTGAAATTAGGTAATCTCCGAAATAACAACCGATTTCTACCAAATTTGGCAAACAATTAGTACTATAGCTGGTTTTGTAAACTGATACATTTTGAGAGGGTCAGACATACACATTTTCAAAATGGTGGCAAAATTAACATTTTAGTTCCAAATTCTTTATCTACAAAACTGCAAAACAAATTTCAACTTAACATTGTATACTGACAGTATATCCATAAAAATTGTCTATGAAAAGCTTAATTTATCCGCTATTTTGTAACATAGTCCCACATGAAATAATATAGTATCTCGGAAAACAATCAAACAATTTTTCATTTCAAATTTGGCGAAGAAGTTGTACTGTGGTAGGTTATATTAATTTATGTGTTTTAAGTATGTAAGTATCTTTTTTTCTGAATAGCGCATATACACACATTTTAGCTTAGTATGCTATATCTACGAAACTGTGAAACAGATTTAAATCTATCTTTGTATATTTTATCTATAACAATAATCGAAAGTGCTAATATATAAACTTGTTGTGCTCCATTGATGAAGATAGTCACAAATGATCGATTTATGTTTTATGCCATATCTTGAGGACCAATAAACCGATATGAATACAATGACCCTCCTTTGCCGGATTTTTGTGCAAAGTAGTGTCAGGTGAGTAAACTGAACATGTTGTCATATTTTCCGAATAATTAGAATAATTTCCACAAAATTTTGTTCACCTACAGAAGACCAAGTATAGTTACATGATCTAAATGGGACCAGGCAATGTTTTTAAAAATGGAGGCCATATAAATATTTGCTAATGTTTGTAATTTATATTTAACGAGTTAAAATTTCAATCAATCTTTTCATGTTGACATTATCTATTACAAACTCATGTACAGAGCATCTTTTTAAGCAATTTTTTAATATAGCCCAATTTAAGAAAATAAGGTTTTTATGCCATATCTCGGATACCAATCAACTAACTTCAATTAAAATTTTCTCAGAAATAGCGTTATGGTAGGCCTTGTAAACTTATGTATTTTAGTGACTTAGACACATATTTTCAAAATGATGGTCGAAAAAATATTTCAGGTTAGTGAACCCTACATGATACCAGGCCCTCCACGAGCGGCGCTGACGGTAACCGACTCCATTCTGGACAGCTGGCTTGATTAGCCGGTGGCCCGACTCCCATGGGCAGATGGCGACGGGAAACTTGGCTGTGCGCCATCCAGCTACAAAACAGCAGCCAACATGGTGAGTGTTGACTAGTTATTTAGCAGCGATCAGACAGCACCCGGAGGAGCAGTTCCAGAGACGTCGACAAGCATCTCAGTGCATTGAAGTGGTGAAGCCGTATACTAGTAATGCATGCCACACACCGGTAACTAGATTGTATTCTAGGAATGGAGACAAGGTGCAAGTTTGCCAGTCGTAAGAAAGGTGAGATCCTTCCTTCAGACGAACAAGTACAAGGTGTGGTAGGTACAAGCGAACCGGGAAGGTAATTACCTTGCAGAGAGACATACCAAGCGAGTGGAGAGTCAATCGGTTCGTAGGATAACAGGGAAAAAATCAGTGATGTGGTTAGCGTAATGATAGAGCCGGGTTCTCTGTTAGTGGAGCCATACGAGACGCAGGGTGTCAGTTGCCCGGGGGACGATTTGTTATGCACCGCGAGTGCTTTGTCGGAAACGGTGCCAAGAATAGAACAGTGGTCACTCGCCTCCGAACCAAAAGTGAGTGGGATGACATAAGACAAACTAATGGCTGTGATCACAGGCATGAGTGTGAAAATAAATAGCCAATATGACAGTGGGAATTGGGGAAATTAATAGCCAATATGGCAGTATTAAGGGGTAAATAAGCAGCATGAGAGGAGAGATAAATGAAAGAATCGAAGCCATGAACGTAAATGTGGCAGGCTATATTGACTCTAGGTTGACTACGAGTGAAGAGGCTATAACGCAAAAAATTTCACGATTACAGGATTAGCATAGGGCCAGTGTTGAGGGTAAAATCAGTGTAGCCACAGTAGCAGCTACGAGAGACAGTTACGAGAAGTATGCAAGTAAACTCAAGCACTTTTTCGGTGAGGTAGCGAAGAAGTGTGAGATTATAGAAAATATACAGAGCCGAGTAGAAGATAAAATTTCTAAGGTGGAAAATCTACAGTCAGAGTTCATGAATTACACGCAGACAGCGGATGCCACGCTAGGGCCGCCCCCAACGATAGCACCCCTGAATATTGAACGACTGGTTACAGCTATAAGCGGACTGGTAGGGAATGCCAGGCCCACAAAAAAAAAATACTACAACTACTTGGTACCCCACTTAGCCAAATGGACATCCGGGGCGTTGTCATTATACAGGTATGAAATAAATTTCACACATAGAATTAGTGGGTCTTGAGAATAGAATTTAGAAAAAGAAGTGATTATATACTTGTTACGTTATGAGTAGAAAATGGTGTCTCTGGCACCACCCTTACCACCACAACCCTGCGGCCCATAGGAGACAGAGGGCGTGGTACGCGAATGTTCTTGTACTTGATCTTGTGGCGTTTCTGTGTTCATGTGTATTCTGTGTGTTGTTTATATCGTTCGTTTTATTGTCTGTGTGTGTGTTATCTGAGTGCAGTGCGTAGTGAGCCCTTTATTCTTCCTGCCGCCCCTCCCGTCCGTGTGTTGTTTTTAAGTTCTGGTCCGGGGGTAGACGGCCCCCAACCCCACCCACCACCACCACCCCGACCATCCGGCAGGCTGCCTACTTACTAGCTTTTCAGCCCGTCCACTCAGCCATCATCTGCCGGCGCGACGACGCCGGACGGAGCCAACAGGCCATGCCAGGCCCACAGACGGAAGGATAGGTACGTCAAGGATTTCCCATGCAATGAGACAACAAGGATAGAGTTGTTTTTGAGTCGACTAATAGGGCTCGCTGACAACTGAGCGCATATAGCATCAGGAAACTGGGGAACTTGTGTTGACTGCGTGGCCACATTCAGGGCACGCTTCTGGTTGTCAATGCAGCAGGACCAGCTAATCAGGGTTAATATCGCCTGGAGACTAGGGTGTCGATGTCAGATTATGTCTGCGAGCTGGTCGGAGAAAATTCGTACCTAGAGAATGCGCTCAATCGAGCACGATTGATACAGTATTTAGCGAAATATTTTCTGCAGTATGTCCAAAATGCAGTCGTCACAACCCAAGTGGAAACTACAGAAACGTTTATCACGCGTTTTGAAATGCAGCGTACCTGGCAAGATGTGAACCAGAGACGAGGCGAACTTCACAAAGCCAACACCAGCTACGGAGGGGGAACAACAGTGTTTCGGGGAAGAACCGAGTTGAACTGGACCTATAAAAAGTGGCGTAACAAAAGGCGATAATGAACTGCCCAAACAAAACTCCGATGCGGAGAGTCTACAAAACCTTCAGAGAGCAGGGTGCTAGTCGGAGTAAAGCGAAGGGACGAGGGAGCTGTTCGGCGACCTTCGATGCCAGGACCCGTGATAAACAAGGCCACGGCAAGGCAGTGCATGAACGACATAACCGACATTCGCAAGAGGGGGCAGAACAGAATGCGATTCACATTGTCCAGGTACACAAAGAGAATAGTGGGGTGGTTTATTCGGTGAATCAGTGCCAAATGCAGCTGGGTATCAACGAAGCAGAGACAGATGAACCATGGGGTTTTTACTCCCCAGTAGGGCGGGTTAATGCAGTGAAATCGCCTGCCGCAGATGTTACCATTTGCAGGCAAAAATTCCGAGCAATATTCGATACAGGAGCCAAAATTTCAAATATGAGAAGATATGTGCTGGAAAGGTTGTTGCAAGGGGGCCAAAAGCAAGAAATAGTCGTATTGCCTACAACTGGCGTCGTGCTCGTGTGTATCAGCAGCACTAACGTTAAGGGTACGCAGTTGCTAGCAATAGTCGAAATACAGATGGACGGTATGTAGTTCCCAGTAAATTTCTTGGTAGCAAAATATGTGAGAACTGAAATAATTCTTGACAATCCAGGCAGGAAGCAACGAATTCCTGTGGGCAGCGAACCATTAATTTAATAATAAGCGCTCTCAGCTACACATTTGGATGAGAAGGCGAGCAGTGTCCGTATAATATAACTCTACCGGCACTGCACCTGGCGATGAGCGAACAGTGGCGTGGCGAGAACTCCACGAGTAAGGAAGATGATGGAACAGGTGCCAACCAAGTACCAGAACAATTACAGATTAGGAGCAAGGAGCAAGGGAGGTCGTTAACGGGGGAACAGCTGTGCGGCGTTTTAGGGGCCTAGAACAGGAAGGAACGACATTCAACAAGGAAAAATCGGTTTTTGTGCAGCCACAAATGAATTTCTTGGATAAATTATCGACAGCGACGGGAATTAAGTATTTCCGGACTATAACAATGCCAACATAGATATTCACTTGCCCAAGAAATGGAAACGCCCCACTTAAAGTGCTCTAAAGTGTTTTTGCCTACTTGAGAATGTTTTTAAGGGTGCCACTGCATGGTGTTTGCTTATTGTCTGTCTAGCTGGGAACAAGAAAGCCAGAGTCGAGAAAAGGGTCACCCCTGGAGGCCTTTGTATTTGGGAAGACTCGCAGACACAATAAACACGACCTTGCAGGGTGTCACAAATTTTGTTTATTACCCGGGTAAGTGCTGGATGCCTGTTTTTTAGTGTGGGATCTAGGCCAGGCTGTCAGAGGTACTTTGAGTTATTGGTACCCACAACCTGTCCTAGTTCAATAATTTAGCTGGCAGCTGGTTCTTACCTCTCATAGAGCAATAATAGGTATGTGACTCTAAGACTGCGTAAGGCGTGCATGCGTGTGTCGAAGGATAAAAGAGGGAGGATGCCTGTACACGGCCATTATAAAAAAAACAGGTGACAGTCTGAAAGAGAAATAATACACATTGCCCGATCAAGGGACAACATTAAGGACATGTTGAAAGTACTTCTATTTGTAAATAGAGGGGTTTCGACGGCATACTTATAACTACGATGCATCTTACATGCATTTCAATTAAAAGTAAGGGTATATGTAACAGACCATTTTGAGACATGATTGTAAATAAGTAGTAGGAATATTATTTAAATATAATTAGATAGAATTGTCGTAGGTGTGTCATTCTATTGGTATGTGTTTGTAATCGTCAATATCGTAAGACAAGTTTTATTAGAATTTTGTATTTGCCATTTTAATTTTATGATTTTATATTGAAAGAGAGGGCAGGCAGGAGGGTATTTGAAATAGATTGCTTCACAGCCGGGGAAGCAGCCCCGAACAGGGGACCTCATGCTGGCGTTTTTAGACGTAGGAGGTCAGCCTACGAGATCCGGGAGAGTTTTCTACCCTGTCATGTACGCCTGCGAGGGGCGTATATTCGTGTGAGTGGTTTAATATTAAAGTGGTAACTATTAAAGTAATTTAAATAATTTTTGTTGGATGAGTAGTAAAGCACCCAAATAACAAGATGTAAAAACCACAATAAAATAGAATAAACGGATCACCTGGAATCGAGGAAGAAGGCTCATTATTGTCTAGGATAGAGGGCACTAATTAGCCAGCGGGCTCTCCTAGCCGCGCGGGGACTAGGAGTAGGTAGTCATGGGCTTTGCGTGACTGCGAGAGGAATCGTCGTGAGCGATGGAAGTCCTCGCGGGTTCGCGACCGAGGTGCGCGGGTCCGGCCTCGATTATTAATTTGACTCACGAAAGAGTTGCGAGGGGATTTTGTCATTGCAAATCATGGCAGGAGCTACGAATCCCGCGTGGTGGATTTATTAGGCTTGTAGTAGATTCATCGTGTAGGAAACCTTTTTGGCCTTGTGCGTTTTGACTGGAGCTGCGGTTACTAGAGGGATACAGTTAATTAAACTCGTGTTTAAATACCTGAACGAAACGCAGCGCATGCGACACGTATTTTGAATATGAGTATTGGTTTTCACTGAATATTTAGCCAAATGCGATAGTGAGTTGACTCACAAGTTCCCGGGTGCTCACGAAAGCAATCACCGTGTGTTCTCATTCCAGTAATTACGTGGGAATGGAGAAAAATAAATCTGTAATTGGCCATAGACAAGGTGATCTGCTAGATGTGCACTGGGAGGAACGCCGCAAAGAGTTTAATATTCTCTGAGTAGTGGCTAGATGTATCGTTGCACATGATGTAGTCATATTGAAATTATTATTTTAATCTGCCATTATTTCAAAATATGTTGATTTTAAACCATCATGAGAAGGAAGCATACATATAACATATTTGAAGGTAAATATAAACGAAAAATCATCCACAGAGTGCCCCCCCCCCCTTCCCGAAATAAGCAGGCCCTCTCGGCATAAATTATATTTTTAAATTTAACTGGAGATATATTGTGTGTAGTGTACGAATGAATTATGCAGCTTTTTTTAAAGTAATAGTTTGAATAACACAAACCGGAGTAAAAACTATCTGTGCATATAACATACTGAAGGACTGGGATGTGGATTTTTTTTCTATATAGTATTTTACAGTATTTTCGATATATCTGCCTTTATACAGTGCTTTATTTTTCGTTTAGATTACCCAAATTTCGTTGAATAGGTTCGGTTTTGCAAAGCTGTGTTTGAACCATAAATTGAATTTTATTGGTGTCATGATTCTGTGGACAACTAAGGGTGATTATTTCTCTTTCGGTTTACAAATCTTTCGATTACCTGCTCTCATTATGGACAACAGACTTTTAGACTATGATGGAATTCATTATCGGCCTTCCAGNGTAATCAACACTTGCGCGAAAATGAAACTTTTTCTAGGACCTGAAGCCCTAATGTTTTCGCTTATCTCTTTCCTTTAGTGAAAAAAGTGTTTGCGACATTTCTCACACTTCTGTGAGCCCCAAACTGCATTCTGCACATGACCAATAATTTCGTGTTTTCGAGCACATTGTGTGAATGCAAACTAAGTATTACATTAGCGAAATGGGCACCTTTAAAAATGAGAGTGATGGAAAATATATCAATTAAAAAAAAATATGAAGTTCCAGTACAATGTTTTATGAGGTTACATATTTCGCTAGAGAATAGATGGCCCGAAAATATAGTAAACATTTGAGAAGATATTTTAATTTTGCGGGATAGTATATTCAATTTACGAGTACATCCGATAATACCCTTCGACATGCGGTGATGGAATAGCTGGACTTAAAATAACTGACCAGACTGAATGCTAAAAGGCACGGAATGAGAAGAGAGAGAGAGAGAGCAAGTAGTCCTGATCTTCTCGCATTAGACGAGGAACTGTTGTCTGGGTTGACTTTTTGTCGCATTAACTAATTCCCCTTCCCCTAGCACGCTCTGGAAGGCAATGCTGAAAAGAAGAGCGGTAGTGGTAACAGATTAAGCGAGGACGAATAGTTGGTCGCACTATTATAGAGGGGTGAGGGGTAGCAATATACATACCAAATTAATAACAGGGTAAATTGATTGAAGAGTGGGGTGAGGAGGTCGTGTGTGGTATAAAACCAATAAAATATCTTATGGGTGGAGGCGGAAATGGGAAAAATGTACCTGCCAATACAAATATATGATGATTGTGGTGTGAGGGGGAGGAGTACGAGAAGAGAAAAATATAAATTGAGGGGGGGGGGGGTGTGACATAAATTCATTGAGCTGGCAGAGGGCAGCAAATAAAAATGTGTGGTAGGAAGAATGGTGTCGAGCTGTGGTTTTTAATGGGGACGGGAGTGTTGTACGAACCAATGCAAAAATAGTGGTGGAGGTTATTCATATGCTCTGAGTGCTGGGAGCTTAGTAGCTGATAGCTCCACTCACCATCGAACCCCGGACCACCTACATGTGTGTCTTTAAATGTTTTTTTTTTACATTCCCGAAAATTGTCAAAATTGTTTTTTTTTTCAATTAATTTTTTTTTTTTTGGAAATGTTTTAAATTTTTTTGGGCATTATTGGGATCTTATCAAAACATTCTACGATTTTAGTGATTTTTGGAGTTCTTTTGGTTCAAGGTCATTCAAGGTTGCAGGCACGAATAAGGTAATGGGTGTGAGGTCAAGGTCAAAGCCATCCACATCAAAGATGGCAGTTGGTTGACATCACAGCATGGAGGTCAGACAGCTTCGGATACGTTCCCATGTCCCTTTACTACCATATCATCATAACCATTCTACTTTGGCATCCAACATAATGTTTTACATTATCGAGATCAGGGAGAAACACTATGTATATATGTATGTTTTCATAATAGTTTAAATGGGATCTAAAGATAACAAATATATTTTGTAAATCAGAAGATATGGAAGCACACCAAGAAAACCCACATTTCATGCTCGTAAACTGAGAAAAACCTATGTGGCCTGTTCGCACGAGCAGAGGTACTCAGGAAATACAGTTATCACTACCTACATGAATTAAGGTTTTTATATAGCAGGTGCATATCAGCAGGGACATGTTCTGAAAGCCACGAGCATATACAGCAAAATAAGTTCTTAAACTCAAGTCATTATTCAAACTGCCAACTTCGCTCATATTTATTTAAGTCAACAATATATTTGAATGAGGAGCACAGCTATGCATGACGGTCTTGTCCACTCTGCAATACCCTGTCTGTGAGTTAATATTAAAATTATGATTATTTTCTCTCTAAACATTAATTCAAATATCGGCCTCAGGTTAAAATTGTTTTTTATTCTTACCGTTGGCCTGTTAGAATTATAATGCCAAACTATCGAATCCCATTTTTGCTTATAATTATTATGTGTATTTTATACTTAAATATATTTAAAAACATTCTCCCACCACTTGGACAACGAAATTTTTTTTTAATTCCCAGAGAAAATTAATATATTTCTATGGTTTCAGGTTTAGAACTCAGGACTCAATGCGATGCCTAACATTTAAAACATTCTTAAACTTTTAGTCAGTTGTGCATGAATACCAAACAGAAATTCATGCACGAACTTCACTAGTACGCGTGGAAAACTCACGCCATTAATCGAATTGCAAACCTCTTATTTCAATATAACCGTTATATTATTAATCTGAAACTCGCGTTTCGACTTTATAATATGTTCCTAAAACCTTTTCCCATCACTGGGTAAACGCAGGAATTTTTTTTCTGAGTCCAAGAGAAAACTTTTTTTAACATTGTTTTGGGGCTAGAACTTACGACACTATATCATGCCCCGCCTTTGAAAATTGCTTAAATATTTATCTAGGGTGAATGTAAGCATATATACACTCATACGTACACTCACTTACATCATTAAAAATATTCCAAATCTCGGATATTTTTATTGAATTGTGAACCTCGTATTTCATTCTAATGCCTCTATTATATTTCTTAAACTTGCGTTTTACCTTTATTATACATCCTTGAAATATTATCTCATCATATATTAAAAGCAGCTGATTATTTTCTAAGTCCGAGAGAAAATGAAATTTTTTAATGGTTTCAGGTTTCGAACTTAGGACTATACGGCATGCCACATCTATGTTTATTGTTTAAATATTTAAACCAGATGCGTGTGAGTATGGAATCAGTCAGAAATTAATATACAAGCATCGCAAAAAATGAATTTTCCGAAACTCGAGTTGGTATTCGAACTGTGGAACCCGGATGTGACTATAGCCTCTATATTATTAATCTAAAACTTGTATTAAGACATAAAATGTGCATGTCATACACCATATATTTATATTAAATATAAGTAGAATAATAATTTGTGTTCTGGCATAACGGATTCCGAAGTAGTAGCCAGGCGCCGGCCGGACGGCCGCCATGTTATGATGTCACCCGACCACCATATTGGATCCAAGTAAAATTTGAAATATACCCATGACCTTGACGTTGACCTTTAACCTTAACTTTGAATGACCTTGTACACAAATAAATTATAAAATAATCCC
Organism: Clitarchus hookeri; assembly: GCA_002778355.1. Lineage (NCBI taxonomy): Eukaryota > Metazoa > Arthropoda > Insecta > Phasmatodea > Phasmatidae > Clitarchus > Clitarchus hookeri. Next base: position 599,535 of record NQII01001869.1, read on the forward strand.
AAAAATATTCCTTAAAAATCTAAAAAAAATTATAAAAAAGTAAACAAAATAATCATTAAAAATTATTTAAAGATGCATATGTAGGAAGTCGGGGTTCGATGACAGGTGGATATACTAAGCTCCGGACACGACCGACCCTCACCAGGTCGACCAGTGTCCATCTCGTCAGCCATGTTGGAACCAGGTGTCCTTGACCCGTGACCTCTACCTTGACCCCATACCCGTGACCTTAAATTACCTTGAAACCAAAAAATTCTAAAATATCCCCAAAAAATTTATAAAAAATAAAATAATTTTTTTATAATATTTAAATATGTACATGTAGGAAGACCAGGGTTCGATGACAGGTGTATCGACTAAGCTCTGGCACGACCGACCCTCACCAGTTCGGCTGGTGTCCACCTCGTCAGCCATGTTAGATGTCAATGACCTTGACCTTCGACCAAGACCTTGAATGATCTTGAACACAAAAGATTCATAACAAATACAAAAATCCAAAAAAAATTCAAAAAATTCTAACAAATTACCAAACAACCCTTGACACTTGAGGCATGACTCAAGACTCTAAACTCAAGATCCAAAATTCAAGACACAAGACTCAAGATCCTTAGCTCAAGAGTCAAGACTCAAGCCCAAGACTATATCCCAAGACTCAAGATTCAAGCCCAAGACTCAAACCCAAAACTCAAGACCATTGACTAAAGACTTAAGATCGTTAACTCAAGACTCAAGACCCTTAACCCCAAGACCCAAGATTCAAGACTCAAGACCCTTGACCAGAAAATAATACCCTTGATCCAAGACACAATTATATTGACCCTTGACCCAAGACCCAATAATCTTGACACTTGACCGAAGATGCAAGACACTTCATCCTTGATCAAAACACAAGACCCAAAATCTTTGACACAAGTTCTAAGAGCCTTGACACAAGACCATTGATCCAAGTCCCTTGACCCAAGATCCTTAACCCAAGACTCAAGATCCTTGACCTAAGACCCTTGACACAAGACCCTTGACCCTTTATCCAAGTTGCTTGACCAAATAAACTCGACTATTGACCCCAAGACCCTTTATCCTTGGCGTTTGACACTTTACTTATAACCCAAAAAAAATTAAATATTCCAAAAATTCTTGAAAATCATAAAATTTTCTAAAAATACTAAAATTTATAAAAAAAATTATTAAATCAATAGATTTATTTTTTATATAAAAATTAAACATTATAAAAAAATGATTTAATTTATGTTTATTCATGAAAAAAGAGGTAAACATACCTCGCTGCTCATGTCGTTTTGCTTGCTCTCAAACTCAACCGCATACATGTTTTAACCATTCACACAGTTCAACATTTATGAAGGTATAATTATGTTAATCAGAATATTAAAATTAATGTATATATGACCTATCCAAGCCCTTCATACGAGTAGCAACCACCTGCCCAAGTCATGTTGTAATCATGGTATGGATCAGTATAGAAAAACTCTATTATAGACATGTTTGACTTTAATTTAAATACCAATAGCGCTAGTCCCTTGAATCTTGGAATGTACGAGGGTGATAAACAGTCTTATCTCTCACAGTATTCTTAAACATCAATCCCTCAATCGTTTTAATCATTCCATCAATATGTCACAATCTTTTGCAATCCTCCTCTTCCTCTTCAGCAATCTTTCCGTCAATATTTCGATAATTCTTTCAAACTTTCCATCGATTTTTTTGCAGATATTCCATAAATCTTCCAGGATTGTGACATATTGAGAAAAATTGCGGAAGATTGCGGAAGACTGTGAAAGATTGATGGAATGATTGGACGATTGAGGGATTGATGCTCAAGAAGACCGTGTGATATAAGACTGTTTATCACGCTCGTACGATCCAAGTCTCAAGGGTCTAGCACTATTGGTATTTCAATTAATGTCAAGTATATCTATATGAGTGTTTTTATATTCTGATTCATAACATGATTATAACATGACATGGGCAGGTGGTTGCTGCTCGTATGAAGGGCTTGGAATGGTCACATATACATATATTAAAAAAACATTCTGAGTAGCATACCAATACCTTCGTAAAAGTCAAGCTGTGTGCATGGTTAAAACATGTATGTGGTTAAGTTTGAGAGCAAGCAAAACGACATGAGCGGCGAGGTATGGTTAGCTCTTTTTTCATAAATAAACATCAATTAAATTAATTCTTTTATAATGTTGAATTTTTTTTTAGATAATTTTGTAATTTATTAAAAATATTTGAATTTTTTATTTGGGGGGGGGGAAGGTTAATGTCAAGGGACAGGGTTCAAGGGTCTCGGAGTTAAGGGTCGAGTGTCTTGGGTCAAGGGTCAATGATCTTGGGTCTTGGATCAAGGATCTCAAGTCAAGTTTCTTGCGTATTAGGTCAAAGGTCGAGGTTATAGGGTCTTGGATCAAAGGTCTTGAGTCTTGGGTTTTGGGTATTGGGTGTGGGGTCTTGGGTTTTGGATCTTGGGTTTTGGGTCTTGAGTCTTAGGTCTTGTGTCTTGGGTATTGTGTTTAGAGTCTTGAGTCATGAGTCAAGTGTCAAGGTTTTTTTTGGGAATTTGTTGGAATTTTTTTAGAAATTTGTTGGAATTTTTTATAAATTGGTTGGAATTTTTGTATTTTAAAATTATATTGTGTTAATGGTCATTTAAGGTCTAGGTCAAAGGCAAGGCCAAGGCCATCAACATATAAGATTGCTGACTTGCTGAACATCGGCCGACCTGGCGAGGGTTGGTCGTGTCAGGAGCTTAGTCGATCCACCTGTCATCGAATCCCGGTCCTCCTACATGCTAATCTTTAAATAATCTATTTAAATAATTCGAAATTTTTTCAAAGAACATTTTGACTTTTTTTTCTATAGTTTTTTGGGGATTTGATTAAATTTTAACACACACATATATAATAATAAACACACAATAAAGCAAACAGTAACAAACTGGGAAGNTCTATAGTTTTTGGGGGATTTGATTAAATTTTAACACACACATATATAATAATAAACACACAATAAAGCAAACAGTAACAAACTGGGAAGATTCCCAAAAATAATTAATAGAAAAATTTGAAACCCCTCCAGAAATAAACGACGAATTAGAACTAAATATGAAGACAAAACGTTTTACAGACACAGTAATGAAAACGATAAAGCAAAACACCAAATACGTGGAAAAAGGCAATACACAAGAGTATCTCACCCAGAAGTAAATTATTTAGTAGCCCTAAAACGCCAAACACGAAATAACTTTCAGAGAACACGAAATCCAGTAATTAATACAGAATACAACAAGCTTAAAAGACAGGAAAAAAGTAAACTTGAAGAACTAAAAATTGTAAACTGGAGCGAAACCACAAAAATCGCAGCTCACAATCCAAAAGTAATGTGGCGATTTACTAAATCATTAACAAGGAAATATAAAAATTAAGTACCCCAACAATTGAAATGCTCCAAGGTTATATATATATATATATATATATATATATACTGGAAGGGATAAAGCTGACACAGTAGCTGACAGCCTAGATAAGAAATTTTCCCCCAATGTAGATGTGCAAGATAGACAATTCGCTCAAACACTATATAATGACATAAACAAATACCTAAAACTAAAATAAACATCCAAAGATGACCTCGTTACATTAAAAGAACTATTAAAAATAATTAAAACACGTCCTAATAATCAATCTGGAGGACCAGACGGGATAAAATATGAAGCCCTAAAGAAATTACCAGTAAATGCCCTAGAATATCTCTTAAAAACATATCATTCAATGTTTAAATTATGCAGATTTCCACAGGCCTGGAAAAAAGCTAAAGTAATAACCTTGCCGAAACCTGGAAAATATGCTACTATACCAGAAAACAGACGACCAATAAGCTTATTAAACAGTATGAGTAAAATTTTTGAAAAAGTCCTACTACACAGACTACAAACTCATGCAGATTTAAGCAAATTAATTCCAGATAACTAGTATGGTTTCGGAGCCCAGCACAGTACCATACATCCTATAATTAAAATAGTTGAAGGCATAACAGATAGATTTAATAATAAAGAACAACTATATAAAATAATAACTTTCTTAGAAGCAGAAAAAGCCTTTGATGAAGTCTGGCTCCCAGGACTAATATATAAATTAATTAACTACAATTTCCCAGCAACTTATGTAAATTTATAAGCACATTATTTAAATAATAGACGATTTAACGTAACATTAGACGGATCAGACTCTAACACTAAAATAGCAACAGCAGGAGTACCACAGGGGTCGGCACTCTCTCCTTTTCTATACAGTATTTACACAGCCGACATACCAATAACAGATGTACGGAATAACGGTAATATCCAAGTGTACGCAGACGATACAGCAATAATAAAGAAACATTACCACATTAAATATGCATTAATAGCCCTACAGAGACAATTAACAATTCTAGAACAATGGTACACGAAATGGCGAATCAAAGTAAACCCAGGAAAATCAGAGATAATAATAATTACCAAGAAATTTCCGAAACTTAAACAAGAATTAATATTATTCAATCAAAAAATCCAGTGCGTTAGAATAGTAAAATATCTAGGTTTAGCGATAGATCACAAATTAACATGGCATCCACACATAGAAAGTGCAAGATATGCAGCATTGGGAAAACATAAACAATTATATCCAATATTAAACGCAACTAACTTTCCATGTACGAAAAAACTTCAAATTTATAATAAAATAATAATACCATTTATGTTATATGGATGTCAGGTATGGGCACATTGCGCAGAATTCAGAGTTAAAGACCCGCAAACAGTTAAAAATAAATATCTGAGAATTATTGCTAACCAAGATAATTCACTACTAGTAAAACGATCCATGAACTATTATCAATAAAATACATTAAAGAAATAATTGCAACGAGAAAAAAGTATTTATATGATAATCTGGCAAATCATAACAATCCAAATATCAAATTTCTCTGTAATTATGATTCCACAGGTATAAGGAAATTCAGAAACCTAAATTACCCTGAACATGCCACAAGTAAGAAGGGGTCCGCGCGCTGATTGGCGAGCCAATCAGAGCGCGAGGCACTCGCAATAAAACTGGTCGCGTGAGCGAAAACCCGCATTCTGTCAATTCGCACACACATTCGATCAGTGAACTTCGTTGAGTGTGCGTCGCCTCTTCGCGTCGATCTTCTGTTAGAAATGTAGCTCGTGGACACGGAGATTACCTGTCGGCCTCTTAAGCTCCGCCTTAAGGGGTCATCTCGAGCCTAACCCAGTGGGGTCAGCGGCGAATATCTCCACAGCGTTTTAGGCACTCTATACATTTATTGTAATTTTACCTTTTTTTAAAAGTTGAGCACTCCGGTGTTACTTCAACTCAACCTACCCCTCTCGATCCTGGAAGGGGATGCCAACCTGGCCACGGGGGATGGCCTCCAGCGAAACAACACCCAAATAGCAACCACAAACATGAATATTCCGTCCGGCGCAGACCTCGTTTATATGTCTCAATTACACAACGCAGCCACCAGCCAGTAAACATTCTTACTGAACACCTCCCGTATACCCCTCGAGAACTCCAACAGTGAAACTGAAACCGAAATGGAAACCGACACGACCGCCCGAGTGGAGCTCGGGTCGGAAGAATGGAAGGAGATTACCTGGCGTAATATCAAACGCCAAGCTCAACTCAACTCCCAAATTGAAAGGGAAACGCTGGCGGAGGCCACGACCCAGAAAAAGAGCTCGTAGACCACAACAGGACGCTGTTGTCCCACAAGTGCCGGTTTCAAACCGGTTTGTAGTGCTGCGGGAACAAAGTTCCCTGCACAATCCCGGCCCTTCAGGCACGCAAACAAACCCACAGCCGCACACTTCGAAAAAACAACCAACTTACAGGTTGGTTATTAGGGACGCTTCTTGTCATTCAACCCTAGTGAGCGAACTCAGGAAAATTAATCCAACTGACTTCACCGTTTCCCTCGCTCGTAACGGCCTGCACATCGTTGCGGCCGACGAGAAGAAATACAATGTGGCAAAAGAATTGCTGGATAGCCGAAAAACCCCATTTTTCACTTACAGTACCTCCACAGAGTTGCCACAAAAAGTGGTGTTCGACCTACCGGACGACACCGACCCTGTTCATATCAAAGAAGACTTAGAAGCGCGTGGCTACACAGTCACTGATGTGTACCCGTTTCTGACCCGTCAACCGAACCCCGCCCACCCAACACAAACCTGGCTGACCCGATAAAACCTCTTCTGTGTGACAGCCCAAAGAAATGACGCCCTTCCACCTCTCGTCGCAATCACTCGGCTGAACATGACTGTTGTCCACCCCAGGCAATAGAGGAAACGGCTGTTGGACATCGCCCAGTGTCGCAATTGTCTCGCTCTGGACCAAACTAAAAATATCAATATGGTGGCAGAGTATTAATTTTAATTCACCACACATCGCGTGCACTCCAGCTAAACTACTAGCACTAGAAACACTAGAAGCAGTGAGTATTAGAGTAAAACTAAGTATTCAACAAGTTTCAATTTATTATATTTACTGCCGGCCAGGCCCCACTCTTTTAAGTGCAGATTGAAATCTCTAGTGTCTAAATAGTATAAAACAAAGTCGCTTATCCGTGTCTGTCTGTGTATTCGCTTAGCACTTCTAAACTACTTGATGGATTTTGATCCGGTTTTCAACATCATTTAGAGAATTTCTTGAGGAAGGTTTTATTGTATAATTCATTTATACTTAACTTAAGGATAGTAGAGACATGTCGAACCGTTTTTAATCAAGTCTTAATAAACAGCTTTTAGGGCGCTTACATGGCTTGCGATGACTAAACCATAATATATACATCAAATTAATATGCTACATAATTGTAGCTCTTAAAAAGGTTTACAGAAAAGTCTACGATAGCATATGTTTATCTTTTAAGGATGACCCACAGTAACCTTTTTGTCTTTCAAAGTATCGCTGTAAAAACTAATTTGTTACCAGGCGAAACCGGGCCGGTTCGCTAGTGAATTAATAAATTATTCACCTGTTTTACTCGATGTTGGCGATTTAAATGCAAAACATCCTGCTTGGGGCTGTCTCGCGCGTACAGCCAATGAGGATGGCTTGTTTAGACACCAGGAGCAAAATAATTATTGTGTTAATGTGCCCAGCGAACCTACTTTTCAGCCAGCAATAAATCAGAGGCCCGATATACTAGATATCGTCCTTAATAAAGGCCTTCATATTACCTTAGAATTAGAGGTGTCCATGAATTGGCTTCGGACCATTATCCTGTCCGCGTTTTGTTCAGCGATGTTGAAACTGACAACATGCCAATTCGCAAAGTTAAAGATTATAAAAATGCGAACTGCCTGGCTTTAGGGAATATATGAATGAGGCAATAAATCTGCCAGCTCTTGTTAGTACTCCCGAAGAATTAGACTCTGCTGTCATTTATGTCACCGAGATAATTCAGACAGGAATTAATCGTTATGTCCCGGGAAATATCCCGCGGACTCGCGCTGATACACTGCCTGAATATATCTGGGAGTTGATCTCGCGCAAAAATAAGCTGCGTTGGTGCTATTCTTGGGTTCAAACTAGGCTACTAAAAGACCCAGATTAACGAACTTAGAGAGCGAATCGATACTGATATTAGAATCTGGCAAACTGAAATTTGGAATGATAAATTATCCCATTTATGCACTTCAGACAATAGTCTGTGGCACATGTCTAAGGCGTTTACAAAGATACCAGATCCAATCCTACCTCTTCAAGGCATTGCAGGCTCGGCCTACACGCCCCAGTAAAAAGCTGAGGCTGTGGCCGCTCACTTAGAACTAGTTTTCCAGCCAAATACTGATCCCTCAGATCCACTGTCTGTGTCTCACGTTTATAGGGACCACTGAAAGCGTTTGCAGCAGCTGAAGGCTGCTGAGCCAGAACCGACGCATGCCGACGAGGTAACAAGAATTATTAAATGAACGAAGCCACGTAAAGCAACTGGGTTCGGCTCCTTGCAGATTATACACTGAAGAGCCAAAACAACTGGTACAACTGCCTAATATCGTGTAGGGCCCCCGCGAGCACACAGAAGTGCCGCAAGATGACGTGGCATGGACTCAACTAATGTCCGAAGGTATGCAGGAGGCAATTCACACCATGAATCCTGCAGGGCAGTCCACAAATCCATAGGAGTGCGAGGCGGTAGAGATCTCTTCTGAACAGCACGTTGCAAGGCAACCCAGATATTATCAAAAATGTTCATGTCTGGTGATTTAGGTGGCCGATGGAAGTGTTTAAAGTCAGAAGAGTGTTCCTGGAGCCACTCGGTAGCAACTCTCGACGTGTGGGGTGTCGCATTGTCCTGCTGTCCACATCTGTCGGAATGCATAATGGGCATGAATGGGCGCAGGTGATCGGACAGGATGCTTACGTATCTGTCACCTGTCAGAGTAGTATCTGGAAGTATCAGGGGCCCCATTTCACGCCAACTGCACATGCTCCATACCATGACAGAGCCTCCACCAGTTTAAACAGTCCCCTGTTGACATGTAGGTTCCATGGATTCACGAGGATGTCTCCATACCCGTACACTCGATACAATTGGAAACGAGACTCGTCAGACCAGGCAACGTGTTTCCAGTCATCAACAATCCAATGGCGGTGTTGGTGGGCCCAGGCAAGGCGTAAAACTTTGTGTCATGCAGTCAACAACGGTACAAGAGTGGGCCTTCGGCTCCGAAAGCCCATATCAATGATGGTCCGTTGAATAGTTCGCACGCTGGCACTTGTTGAAGCCCCAGCATTGAAATCTGCGCCAATTTGAGAAATGGTTGCACGCCTGTCACATTTAATGATTCTTGTCAGTCGTCGTTTGTCCCGTTCGTTGACGTTTTTTTTCCGGCCACAGCGATGTCGAAGATGTGATGTTTTACCGAATTCCCGATATTCACGGTACACTCGTGAAATGGTCGTACGCGAAAATACAAATTGTATCGCTACCTCGGAGATGCTATGTCCCATCTCTCGTGCGCCGACTATAACACCACATTCAAACTCACTTAAATCTTGATAACCTGCCATTCTAGCAGCAGTAACCAATCTAGCTGCCAACCGCATCGCGTCACTCTGATTGGTTCCATACCTCTGTTATTTGCATACGCACGCCTATACAAGTTTCTTTGCTCTTCAGTGTAGTTCTCAAGCAACTGCTCGACAGTATACTTGATGCTATAGCCGAGTGTATTAATGCAAGTATTACTCTTGTACACTTCCCCACCTCCTGGAAATATGCCACAGTTGTTGTATTTCCCAAACCGGGTAAATACCCGAAAGTATTGCATAACTACTGCCCTATTAGTCTGCTTAGTTCGCTCTCTCGCTTTTTATTGCGGCGCCTTGAAAATCATATTCGCGAAGTTAAAATGTTTCCTAATGAGCAGTTTTGCTTTACGAAAGCACATTCTACTGTTCATCAGCTCGTCAGATTATCAGAGCACTAACTAATACCCTTTAACTGGCGTCATTACACCGTCTCTGTATGCTTAGAAGTCGAAAAGGCATTTGTCAGGGTTTTCTATGCAGGGCTACTGTATAAATAGTATGATAAAACTTTCCCTGATTGCTATATTAAATTATTAGCTTCGTATTTAGATAGGCGCTCGTTTACCGTTTCAATTGATGGAGCTACCTCAGAAAATAAAATGNTAAATTATTAGCTTCGTATTTAGATAGGCGCTCGTTTACCGTTTCAATTGATGGAGCTACCTCAGAAAATAAAATAATTAGGGCTGGAGTCCCTCAGGGCAGCATATTGTCCAGTCTTTTATAATATTTATACCCGCAATATTCCGTGCCCCTCTTACTGGCATATTCATTTAGGAGTTTATGCATATGATGCAGTAATTTACACGCGATCTCGCAAAGCTGAACTTGCCACTCAGCGCGCCCAGGCACAGCTCAATGAGCTTGGAAATTATTTTCACCTGTGGAGAATTAAAGCAAATGTGGGAAAATGCGAGGCTGTAGTCTTCACTTGCCGAAACATTCCTCCCAACCTGCCACATCTCACTCTCTTCGGGGAGGATATTCCATTTAAAGAAGAGGTGAAATACCTCGGCCTTACTATGGATAGAAGGCTGGCATGGCGACGCCATGTGGAAGTTAAGATAAATTTTCCTTATGGGCGCATGACAGCTTTATATCCTCTTTTATTTCGTGGCTCTGGTTTTCCACAGAAAAATGGGATACGATTATATCAGTCAATGATTCGCCCCATTATTACTTGTGCAGCGCCTGCTTGGGCCTAGTGTGCACAAACTTATTTAAATGAATTGCAGGCTGTGCAAAATAAATGCCTCCGATTGGCTACATATGTACCCAGATACATCCCTGTTAGATGCTTGCACGCCGAATTAAAACAAGAAATGCTGGACAAAGTAATTCGCAAGCTAATTGAAAGTTTTTATAAATCAAGCGAGGAACATACAAATCCTCTCCTAACTGTTCTTGGGGACTATGCAATTTATTTCACTCAGCGCTATAAACACCCAAAATAGCTTCTAGCGCACAGGCCCCCTTAGCCCTAACACACTGCTAGGCCAATTGTGTTAGCTTCTGCGCAGCCTTTTAGGATAGATAGTTATCGATAGTTTAATTAAATAAGCTAGCTGTATGTATTGTTGACATACTGTCTTAGATTAGCACGAGGAGTCCTAAGGGACGCCTCAGGGGATTATTTATAATGTAATATGGAACGGAAAAAAAAACCGTCCTCGTGGGCTTAGTTTTAGTAATAGGCTTTTTAGGTTTATTCAGGTAAAAGTTAACCCTCTCTTACTTTCAGGTAAATTACCAGAATATTATGAATAAGTAAAAGCCGGTCAGTGTTGGCTCTGCTGACACTCACTGGCAACTTATTATATTTTCTTTAAGTTTTCAGAATACACTGGGGATTCGGAGAAAGGGGGGTGGAGGATAAGACCCACCGCGCCACTCCCCCCACCAGAGTGATGTGCAAACATTACTGTGGTTAAGCCAGCGCCAAATGAAAGAAAGATGTCCTGCCCCCTCTACTAGAATTTTCTCCACCCAGTAATAAAGAGCATGGTTTCCACCTATCTGTCTGCTGTAGCATTTTCCGTTAATGCAAGCAACAATTTTTAATTATTTCCTGTCGAAGGGGCTTTTACGGTGACTGTACCGGTTTTTCCCTTTCTCCTCTTAGTATTGTAGATTAGCTATAAGTACGCTCAGGGAGGTTGTCATGGCTGAAACCTTGTAGGCATATGGGGCTTAGCCCCGAGACGCAATTAACTCCCGTCTCTACCGCGGGCTCACATATAACATTTAGTTTAAGAGTAGGTTAAAAAAAACCCACAGTCGTCGAGCAGCCAGCGAGAAGGTAGCAGCTGCAACCCGTGCCTACAAGAAACTGCAGATCTTCAAGGTAACCGTACTGCCGAGTAGTTCTTATTTGAGCTGTCCGTGCAAATAAAAGGCAAACTAGTGCAGCTAGTTCTTGTTAGAGCTACCGCATGGCCCAGGATCTGCAGTTCGGTGCACGCGTCGAGCGACAGGCCTCGCAGAAGAGCATGCAGCAGTAGAGTGCGCATGCCAACTGCGCCCAAGATGTGCACGACTCACGACACACATCGCAATACATTACACAGTAAAAGCACACACGCACAAACAAGACACAGAAGCGCACTATTTCAGGGGTCAACTGCGTGAGTTTTCGGGCAAGGAGGCCTGCCCCAACTCCACTCGAGAACCAGGCCCAGAGGTGCACGCACTGGTCCAGGGAATAATGATCAAGGGGACAACCTTTAACACCCAAATCATAATAATCATTGCATAATTCACTGTATATATCACTTAGATTACATACTGTACATATCGGGTAGGATTAGTAGAAGAAATAATTCAATAACATATAAAAATTATAAACAAAAAAAATTGAAATTAAATATTTTTTTAAATTAAGTAAATAAAAACCTAGAAATTATAATAACAAAAAACTATAACAGCAAACTATACAAAATATATATGAATTGGTTCTATGTACTCAAAATGACGCACCGACTTGATAGTCTGTTTCAGGTCGGGAAAAAGAGGATAGGGAGGGGCTCTGCCTTTACCAGGTTCTGTATAGATTCTGGTACCAGCTTTAGTATACCAACAAAAGAGTCTCAAAATTTCACTACACGATGAAACGATGATACGTACCCCGTGGGCTGTCCTGGGAGACTGGGGACTCACCTACACATTATATGCAAGAATAATTAGCACACGTGTACACAACAGGCCAACATGTTAGACAGACATCACGACACTGATATTCACTCCAGTCGGGAGGTTGGAAGGGAGCTTCACTCCCCGCCGAAAACACGAACTCGTAATTTTACTAATAATAGGCAACACCAATAGACAACCTTAATACGGGTCCGCTGCCCAACAAACCACAGCTACACGGCGCCCCGCCACCAACCTAATTATTTGAGTATGTGTCGGGGTGCATTTGTTTTACAAACATCCTGTGAGTTATGGTTCCGGTCTCACGACACAAAGGCCATTCGGTGGCACATGAGGGTTCAGCGGCGGCCACCAGGGCGACACCTACCGGCAACCAAGTGAACCAGCGACGTCCAACATGCGCAAAGGGGAACTTTATGTTTCAGTGTGTATTTTACAATTTGCCGCGTGACCCTATCATCATTCATGTAAACGTTATAGCATTGTCAAATCAGATGATTCTTTTAGTTACATGCTGTATACTATTATTGGTTCCAATTCACAATCTTGTAATGTCGCCAAAAATGTACTTTTATTGTTTGTTTTCTTGAGTAAATTTTTAAGTGATGTATTTTCACCACTTTCGGTGTCATTAGCAGCTCTATTTCGATAACAATAACTAGAGTTGTTCTGATAAAACAGATTTTACTGGGCCGTACCTTATTTTTCCTGCGTTTCTTTCGAGTATGAGAGACTATGTTCGGGTTCAGAGAGTTAAGGGGGTGGTTGACATAACTTACACATTGTACTTACTTTTGAGAATTAATTTTTGGTCTATGTGGTAAGTATTAATATTAATATTTACATAAACATGCTAAATAACAGTTTTTATTTGCGCATAATTTGTTTTAGACGTAAAAAGTTTTCTCGAATTTAAAAAAAACATGCAAATTTTGGTTTGTTAAATTATTTACAGGAGGAGAACTGATTTAGCCCAAAACTCAAGAACTGTAAAATTAAATCACAATTCCTTTGCGTAATTGATTTTATGGCAAATTTTACTAACGCCACATTATAAACATAATTCGCAAAAAAATTAAAAATGCTAAAAAAAAATCCATTTTTTATAATAGCTTGCAAAGAGCGCACAATTTCTGCTTATTAAAAATAAAATAGATACACAATGGAAATATGTCTTACGTCGTCTTATAAAGGAACATTCTATGGTTTCATATTGCTGATCAGGGTTTACGTAGCGCTGATAGATTTGTAAAGGTTTGATAAATAAACTACTCTCCGTATACCTCTACGCTTAGGTACGTTTTTCTTAAGCTTCAACAAAAAGTGCCACTGTCCACTTGGCGGGCAGCACGCGAGCCGTGCCCCGTACAAAGCTGGTGCTGTTGCCACGTCTCTCTCGTATGAAAAAAGTGACAGGAAATTTATCGTGCGGTTGAAGAAATGTGTGCTGTGTATTAAGGCAAGACGTGAAACAAGGGGGCGGGGAAACTGCTTACTACCACCTAAAGAAAACAAAGAAAGCTTTTACAAAAAAAAATATTATCGGAAGAAGAAAATTTAATGTTGTATTAAAGAAATCAGTGAGAATGTTCAGCAACCAGCGCCTGCATCACATTAAGTAAAATTTATTTTGTTCTGGTGTGTGTGTGTGTGTGTGTGTTTTGAGAATAAAATACCTCAAGTTATTTTAAAGCAGTAATCTTTTAATTAATGGTACCGTTACAACAGTTACAGGTTTACAAATTCCGTGAGTTTAACGATTTTTAGAAATGAACCCTAAGCTCTGTATTTGCTTGAATAATTTTTCACTTTCTCACTAGCGACTGACACTATGTGAAACGGTTATACGTTTTGATAACCCGATACGTGTGACAGGTACTATCCTACGATGTGCTACTATAAAACAACGAAGGTTTGTTATTTACACTGAAGGAAGGGCACAAAAAAAACTGGTGTAGGGGTGCGTATGCAAATAACAGAGGTATGGAACCAATCAGAGTAACGCGATGCGGTCGGCAGCTAGATCGATTACTGCTGCTAGATAACAGGTTATCAAGATTTAAGTGAGTTTGAACATGGTGTCATAGTGGGCGCACGAGAGATGGGACATAGCATCTCCGAGGTAGCGATAACATTTGGATGATCGCGTACGACCATTTCATGAGTGTACCGTGAATATCGGGGATCCGGTAAAACATCACATCTTCGACATCGCTGCGGTCGGAAAAAGATCGTGAAAGAACGGGACAAACGACGACTGACGAGAATCATTACATGTGACAGACGTGCAACCCTTTCTCAAATTGGCGCAGATTGGGTTTGTGCACTGTCCTGTAGGATTTATGGTGTGAATTGCCTCCTGCATACCTTCAGACATTAGTCGAGTCCATGCCACGTCGTCTTGCGGCACTTCTGCGTGCTCGGGGGGGCCTACACGATATTAGGCAGGTGTACCAGATTTTTGGCTCTTCAGTGTATATAGCACATTTACGTTGTACCGATAAAGACGGTATAACTTCTTTATCATTGTACCATCTCTAACTGAATCAAGAGAAAATAATATTTAATAAATATTTGTGTACAATTCCGGAAAAGTTGAGGCGTAAAAAGTAAGAGGCATTTTTTATATGAAGATGGTTACTTTTTTTTAAACTTATGATTTTAATCATGGTGGCATTGCATTTTTATCAGATGTAATTAGCTGTTTGTTACATGCATATTTTATAATCATTTTATGAACAAATAAAATATACAATTTAGAAAAGTGGAAGACATAAATGACCCACATAGCAAGAGGCAGTCGGCCGGCTGTGGTTATACTGATGGCATTGCTGGTTTACTGCTGGCCCAGAAAACTTATAGGTCTACACAACTGGTCCTGCTATGGTTGACTGCTGGTACCAGGACATTTGGCATGCCATATGTGGCATATTGATAGAAATGAAACTGATGGTTGAGAGTGAGTGAATGGCCCATAAATGGCTTATCAACTGTATTCCAATCTTGGACGCACAAAACCTATTCACATTGCTGGTGAAAACGTGGGTTCCCATTTGTAGGCCATTTGATGGCTGTGAAATGGAACATCGATACACCATTGCTGGTGACTTAATGGCCGCCGCTCTCGAAGGTAGCTGCTTCAGTACAATATACGATAAGTAGTTCAAATGTAAATATCTAGTATAAAAAATTTGTATGCCCAAATACCGCGAATACAGTATTTTCTGTGTCTTTGTGTCTGGTCTCGAATAACTTGACATATGTAATGTATTACATGTACGAATGCATAAAATTAAAATGAGAAATTAAATCAAAGATGTTGAACTACTTTGAGAAAATTAACCTTGATTGGTTTTTGTCGTGTCTCATCACAGATGTATTAATATATTTCGATGAAATTTTACAACAGATAATCTATGGTATGTTGATGGAAAATTGATGAAAATGAAACTGATGGTTGAAAGTGTGTGAACTATTAATGGTTCATAAATGGCTTCCCAACTGTATTCCATCAATGGCTGCACATATCATAAACATACTGCTGATGAATGCATAGGTAGCCATCGGTAGGCCATTTGATGTCTGTGAAGTGGTAAATCGATGGACCATTGCTGGTACAATCGTGGCTTATTATGCGAGTTTTTATGGCTCCCACACTTCGCAGATAGTATATAAAACTATATGTATATATATTAATCACCTAACACAAGTAGTAGGTTATTTATGAATATACAGTAATGGAAATATATATGACAAAATGCTGTAAATATAGTATTAGCTGTGACTTCGTGACTGCTATCGAATAACTGGACATGTACGACTGCATATAATTAAAATGAAAAGTTAAGAAAATCAGTATACAGGTTGTCCCATTTATCTTAACCACCCACAATAACTCTGTACCGTGGCACGAAATGAAAAAAGTGTTTGCTACAAAAATTGTATAACTGAAAGGGGAAAATAATACTCCTAGGGAGTCAGCCTTATATCATTATTTATAAGTGAGATACTAGTAATAACATAAGTTGTTTAAATGGCAACATGTATATATTTATCAACAGTTCAATGAAGCTCGGAAAGATCTATTTTCTATGTAGCTCAATGTACATTTTCAAAAGATAAACACTTATTACGACACAGAAAGTGGGATCTCTACTGCCTGTTTGTAGTACTTACTAACCATATGGGTACTGCATGGGGTACAACATTCACATTAGTTGTTCAAAGTGGCGACCATTGGCAGCGATACACAAGCTCTGTCGCTGGATGTATGACAACACTGATTCCTCCAGTGTTGCCTGCTGCAGAGCATTACAAGCACACACAATACGTTCTTGCATGTTCTATGGAGTTGTTGGAATTACTTTATAGAAAGCGCCTTTCAGTAACCCCAAAGAAAAAAAGTCCAATGGGTTAAGTTCTGGAGACCACGCAGGCCACTGAACTGGTACTCTAAGACTAATTCACCTACCAGGATATTTTCGGTCCAGAACACGACATGCGTACATGGAATTATGTGCTGGCCATTCATTGTGCTAGTACCACATTATCATTTTGTTGCATAGAGGTATCTCCTTCAGAATACCAGGAAAAAGTGTTTGCATAAGGGTGGCATACTCCCTGCCGTATCGGTTAACATTCACGAAATACGGCCCTTTAATGATTTTGCCAACTATCTTACACCAGTCGTTAACTCTCAATTTATGCTGATGGTCCACCTGTCGAAGCCATCGTGGTTTCTCGACGGCCCAATAATGCATATTCCTCGTATTCACATGGCCGGAGTAGGAGAACGACGATTCATCGGTAAAAAGAACTTCCGAAGAAAAGTTAGGGTTTGCGATAAGTGTGCAATTATTGGTCTAAGTGTACATTATAGGGATGGAACGTATGATGCTTAAGAATTCGATGTGCACTCGTTTTTGGAGTGCCAATTTCTGCTTCAAATTGGCTTGTGCTGACGTGTGGATTAACTGCTACAGCAGCGACAACAGCAACCTCAGCATCTTCATTTGTGCTATTTATACGACGATTGCGTTGCGGTGGGTTTAAATTGCCCATTTCACAAAGCTTCACAACGACATGGGAAAACATCAGTCTCTATGGTGGTGTCTTGTCAGGGTATCGGCCTCTGTTGAGGTTCTCTGCCTGACTAGCATTATGCCGACCTTCAACAGAACGAACGACGAATGAGCAAGCCAAGCTATTTATAATGTCAACAACAGAAATGTGTGTGTGTTTCAGTACAACTCACTTGAACGTAGTACATAGTACTGTAAAATAATACGACGACATTTATCTGCTAACTTACATTATCCATATAAGAGCAGTATTTCTACCTTCTCGTTGTTGGAGTACATTTCCGTTTCGACAACTCTCACCTCGCAGTGTATTGTATTCGACTGCACACAGATGACTGATTGAGTAGTCGTCACATCATGTGTGTTCTTTTGTTTCCTCTAAGCGTAAACTCTGTGGAATGGGGTACGCAACTCTGGGTATCTACAGTGTTCACATCACCTCTACATCAATGCAGAGCGTCAATGTCATACTGTAATGTACACTGCAGTGCAACCGTGCCACAATGTATCACATAACGAGCCTTCATGAACCCTTATGAGTCCCATTCTCTGAGGTGCTTTTTAACAATATGTTGATTAGACTGGCACATTGTGATACATTTTTGAATAGGTCTGCACGAGCTTCATTGAACTTTTGACGTATAAATGCACGGTGCCATTAAAAAATTTAACGTTAGTACTCGTATCTCACTAGTAAATAATGCTATATAACTGATTCCCCATCAGTATTATTTCCCCCTTCCAGTTATACAAGTTTTTTACGGAACACTTTTTCAATTAGAGCCCTAGAACGGAGTTATTGTAGATGGTCAGGATTTAAGGAACAACCTGTATATTCACCTTTAGAAAATAAACCTTGAAGTCCTTTTGTCTTTTCACATCACGAAAATATTTCTATATGCCAACTGCATTTCGAAACAGATGAATATCGTCCAGGTGACATACATACTTCGAGAAATGACATTAAATGCAAGTTCTAGGTTTAATATCGCGATTTAGGCAGGAAGTTTTCTCTCAACGACACTGTTTATTTTGTTTATCTGTAACTTTTTAAAAATTGATTTGTTCGCCTGGTGAATTTTAAGGCTATGAAATAACTGGCGTAGTTTATAATATATAAATATTTGTTAATAAATTTAGTCTCTTTATATTCTAAATAACTTCATGTGAACATAAGAGTAAACAGCGGGTTAATGGTTAGCATGCTGGGCTGTCACTGCAAGGGGCGTTAGTTCGCAGTCCGCCCTTTCCCCCGGGTGTGCATAATGTTGTATAGTTTGCTTGATAGTGGATAAAACGAAAATTAAAAACACAGAATAGGCCGAGTGATGATAAAAAACTATATAGTTTTTAACATAAGGTGGAAGCATGGCTAGCCATCTGTAGACCATCTGATGGCTGAGATTTATTACATCTATTGTCCATTGCAGTTTTAAGTATATGGGCCATGCTTGGGCCATTTGTGTTTACTACACGTGGGCCATTTATTAACAGAGCGGTGCCATTTCTGAAAAAACAGCAATTATGCTTGGTGCAAGTCAGCTGTCGACAAACGTTTTGCTGGTTTGGCATCCGACTCTTAACCTTAAATGGGCCAAATATGTTTTACTCCATAAGGAACTTTTAATTTTTAAATTGAAGAGTGCTGGATTACAAAAGCCACTGTAGAAAAACAAATAAATTACAATCCTAGATGCTTTTTGTTTGTTTTTCAGATAAGGTTTTGCCAAGGTCATGAATTATTTTAGCATGATTTCTTGTGCCGCAGAGAAATTAACGGATCTAGGGCGTAAGAAACAGCTGCATAATAATGCATCATATTTATAAACTATTTTCATTCAGATTTTTTGGAAACGTATCTATGACTGTTAATTTTTCGATTTCCATGGTGGCTTCTAAAGTCTTTATAAATGTCATACGCTCTCTTAAATGAATAAAACCTGTCTACGTACGTTTTTTATCACATGAGTCTATCAATTGCAAAACTCGCTATATCCAGTTAACATGATTGTGCACCAAATAGGAAAAACATCTGCAACGCATACCAGCATGATTCGAACGTTGTCACAATACATACACATTTGTACACGACTGTTAAGCTCACATACGGTATGCCACATATTAGTCCTAATTACTATGGGGGAAACGTACAGTTACGTTTGGATAAGATAGATTTTCCACAGACAGCTTGGAAAAAGACAGGCTTTGGTGGAAACAGTAGAACTACTTACAATATATTTCAATACATTATATTGCTGCTATTCAATAATTTTGTTACATAATAGTAATGGTGCGTGTATGTATTATACATTTATGGTAGAATGCAACATTGTATCTGATCCATTACTACATTGAAATACTCTTGTTTGCACACATTCAATAATATTATGTTCAAAGGGTAACTTTTTCGTGCCCACCGTCCATGTAAGTGTCACACAATACATCCACCTCTTCATCTCTCTCTCTCTCTCTCTCTCTCTCTCTCTCTCTCTCTCTATCTATCTGTAGTGTTTATCTGGGAGATTAAATTTTTGTAAAAATCAAGACATTCATTGCCTCTTAAAATGTTCTCCGAAATGTTCCAAAATAAATAAGCTACATCTTTGATCTTTTCTTCCTTTACTGATACGCCACAGTCCGCATTCCTTGCACGGAGCTGTTACAAGTTTTTGCCACGTTTCACAATGGTCTTGCCCACACACAGATATGGCCGATAGTTTGGTTCACCTCGTACCCGAATCGTTTTTGATGTGGAATGCTCCTACATAATATAATTGGATACCATAAATTTCAAATGCCAAATGCCTGGAGACTTAAAGTTTCACTTACAGAACACTACCAATTCTGTATAGGTACGTCGGTCCCTAATCTGATGACCTTACCATACTTCTGGTAGATTTCAAAATATTCGTCGGGCCTGATTATGGTATCTTTACATCTGACCTATTTCTATCTTATTCCAAAAAAAAAAAAAAAACAGTCGGACGGAATAAATGAATGCCCAGGAACAGGGAATATTTATTCTACAGTCAGCACATTCTTTGGGGTGCGAGTGGCAAGTCATGCAACCCTTACCCATGGCTACCATAGCAGAGTTGTTATATTGACCACCGCAGCCATCCGAAAATACCCTAACTTTTTTATACCAATAAACTTGATATACACAAATGGCTGTAAACTGCCGACACAATTTCGTTGGATCCTTTGAAGTGCTCATTCTCGTTCCATACAATATAAAAAAAAATGGTTTTGTTAGTTTTGTATTGGACGAGCCTGCGACAATAGAGAAATTATGCATGTATAGCTGCCTACTGTAGTATATAGCCTGATCCTGTACTTTAGGAAGCACCATGTTCTTTTGACAGGCAAATGAAAATGTCGCTACATCCTCTTTCTCTTTTTAAAGGAGATTAAATTACGCCTTAGCTTTGAGTTTGTGAATCTGTTTCATTACATGCAAATAGGAACGTGTATTATTATCAGTTTCTAGTTACAATTTTGCATCAAATGAGAGACACATGGAGCATATATCAGAAATAGGACATTTGAACCTTATATTAAAGTTACTGTTAAAAATATTTTAGAAGAAACTGTTAGTAACTTTCAATGCACGTGGAGCTTGTTCGGTATAGAAACATTTCATTTTATTAATGCGTAAATGTTATGACAGCTTCTCTCCTAGCTTTACACCTTTCTGATACCCTGTCCCAATCGCGAAGCTCCTTAGGTGTCAATCCAGTCTCAAGGTGTATTTTATATACACGCTGTACTCTGTATTTTCATACACATCAGATACCTAGGAATGTTGTCTGGCATACTTGCACTACGGAACCTTGTGTACATCTAACTGATACATGATTGTGCAACCATTCCACGAGGAGCCTTTGACAGCACGTTCATACTGAGGTTTACCTGTTGAGCAATATGTGAGTATCATGCAGACTTGTTCAATTTTCGAACTGGATTTATAGAAGGTGTCGTGGAATTTCCTTATCTCTTTCCATGTCAAACTTCCACATCTGTACATTTTTCCTTTATGACCACAAACGGGAAGTGGTGGTCCAAGACTTGCTGAATGCCTTAAACAATATATAATATATAATTTAGACGAATGCGCCTACCCACTTTTGTGTCATAATTGTGCAAACAATAGAGGCGTTCTGCTTTTAAATACCTTTTCTTCTTCTCTCTACCGCGTTTTCCCTTTCAACCACCTTCGGGACATTAGGAGCCTCCATCGTCACACAACTGCACTCTACACCATTCTCCTTAGAAATGACGACATTCTATCAAGGCAGGTATACAATACTAATAATATCGAATGCCAAAGCAGTCGTATTTTACCATGGCGAGTTTTGCTCTTGTTGTTACCTAATGGTTGTATAACTTGAATGTGATAAGATGCAATTAGCTTTTCATTGTATGATAGATTAAAAGTACTTTTGTACAAACCAACATCATGGATCTGATGACCACTGCATTTAACGGTGGTATTCGGAGCGCTCTGGATGAGGGATTCGGCGTGTCTTGCACCAACGCAATATATTAGTAAATAGCGTGCTGCGAAAGTAACCGACACCCATGCATAAATCCGTTTTGAACAATTGGAAAATAGAAAAGTTTTACATTTGATAGACTCATATACTGTACCATAAATTCCCATGAATATATCAGTATTGTGCTTGGTTTTCTGCAGATGCGGCAAAAAGAAGGAATATTTTAATCTCTCAAACATGACTGGTTTTATAGCAGAGAAAGATCTGCTGGAATTGATAATATAATCTGGAAAATAATCCGATTAATGGGATAACTTTCACGGCAACAGAATAGTCAAACTTGCTTACATCATTCCGAAATTAGTATATTTACTAATAAATCACGTAACACTTCAGGAAACGTTCAGTTCAATAAAGAGGTTCGGAAAGGCCTGTTGTTTGAATGGAAGCTTGAGTGCGACATGCGCAGTGAAAATTCGTAATAAACAATGAAGAGCCTGTCAACGATACCGTGAACGCAACAACAGCTTGGGCTGCAGTTTCAACTGGCATTGGGTTCTCGCAATTTGAAAAGGTATTGAATGTGTTGGATGTTCCTGCTATGTGTAAAAATACATTCATCAAACATGAACAGAGAATATAATAGGCATGTTATTCGACTGTTTCCTGAATACACTGTAAATTTGTGCTCAAATTCCAGGTTTTTGTGAAAATTAAGAATTTTGAATAACAGCATAGTTTGAAATGAATTCTACACTCACTAATCTTTTGTGATAAACGTTACAGGAAGAGTTAGAAAACGGGCATTCCGAAACATGGCATCTGGCGGGGGATCGGAGGTTCAAATTTCCAAAGTTTTGTTTTTCAAGGTTAAGGTGAAGTTTTTTCCAAGGTCAAGGACAAGGCCAAGGTAATTTTTATGGCGGCCATTTTGTAAGCCAGTACCAAAATGTCATGCTCTGGCATTCCAAGCTAGGGATCCCTACAATGACACCCCGACCCCAGATCCTGCCACAATGCCCCAGCGAGGTTTTCTCCGTGTTCTGCATGCTCACAGCGGCCATTTTGTAAGCCAGCACCCAAACATCATGCTTGCATTCCAAGCTGGGGATCGCTATGACGATGCCCCGACCCCAGATACCTGCCACAACACCCTGGCGAGGTTTTCTCCATGTGCTGTATGCTCATTGTGGCCATTTTGTCAGCCAGTACCCAAACTTAATGCTCTAGCAACCCAAGCTGGAGGATCCCCACGACGATGCCCCAACTGCTTGGAGATACCTATACGACACCCCGACCCCAGATCCCCGCGACGATGCCCCTGTGAGGTTTTCTCCATGTGCTGCTAAATTAAAATACTAAATAATTCCCTCCTACTAGAGCTGGTACGTCTGGCTCCCGCATTTCAAGTTAGGAGCATCCCCATCACAATGCCACCCAGTCAGTGGCAGTCATGTTACTAGCTAGTACCCTACAACATGCTAGGGACATCCCCGTCCCCAGCCAAACATCGACGTATTCCTGCGAGGGGACTATCTTCGTGTCGTCCCTGCCTTAGTGCCCCAGCAAGGTTTTATCCGTATGCTGCTGCTACTAGTACTTCCCTACTCACTGGTTGGCGATACTCTCCACCACCAGTCCCCGTGGAGCCTCCCTATTTCACACACACCACTTACCTACACCACCTACCTACACCTCGCAGCAGAGCTGCCCTCATGCACAGAATGATGCCGTAACCCAGCAACAATCGTACATAAAGCAAAAACTAGCATACCACCCAAAAAAGGTTTAGTATTAATTTGAATATTGTTATGATTATAAATATCAAACAGTATCACAACCTCCAACACGAACAGGTGACCACACACTAGACGAGAAACTGGAAAACCGCCAGAGAGCGAGCAGGCAGCGCCCGGAGGAGGCTGCGAGGCAACATTCTCCTGCGCCTCCACCCAGCGGCAGATACAGAAACAACAACATTCTCGGACAGTGGCCAGAGGCTGCAGCAGTATGCTGTAATTCTCTCTTGAGCAACACGCGCAAGAGCGGCCCCACGCCTGCCTGCCATGACCTGAAAACACTGCCCATGTAGAGTGTAGCAGACACTCGGAGGCTTTCACCGACCCAGCTCTGTGTGTGTGCCGGCCAGGTGGAAACCAAGAAAATATAACACTTACACGATGCATGTAATAACACCAATAATGTACACACAATTAAATATCTCAGAATAAAGTTTATTTACTCTTTAAACAAATTATATTAAATTACAGTACATACAATCACATACACAACTCCATCAGTGAGTGCAGATTTGAGGACCCAACTGTTATGGCGAGGGCGCAAGCCTACCCACTTAATGAATGGACGATTACCCTTGCGATGTTACACCTTCTCGACCAAATAGACGTCCAGAAACTGTGTTAGCATAATCTCTTGTTCATACAATCCTCCCTTCAGCTTGTCACCATTCCGATCGTCGAGTTCATAGGTCCTTGGTTCGTAATGGCGAATCTTGTCAATGCGATAAACCTCCACAGACCAATTTGGGGTGTAAGATTTCGCAAAAGTAGATTTGAAACGTGAAATACGGACATAGTTTTCAATCTTCGCTTTAGCCTTGCGTCGGTCCAAAATCTTCCCATTTTTAAACACAGTCATCAGCAAAGAATCATCCTTAACGTCTGCTGGTCACATGTGGGTAGTCTGATGCACTCGGCCATTGTAGTCGGAAAGCAGACAATGTAGAATATCTAGCCAAATGTAACTGCCTTGTGACGAAAATTCACGCTACATAACAGTATACAGTGTGCAGTTAAATATTTCTACCATGGAGGCTTCTTATCACAATGTGTACTGTAGTGATTAATCTTATTCACATCCATTAGTGAACGCAAGGCCGTATTGCAGAATTCTCTGTCAAGATCAGTCTACATATGTTTAGGCGGTCCCTTATCTTGTAAATCTGTTTTTATTGCGTTAGCAACGCCAGTCCCACTTTTACGGCGAATGGGAACAGCCCAAGCATATTTGCTGAAACAATTTATCACAGTCAGCATGTATCTATAGCCCTTATTAACAGAGGCATACAGAATCATTTCCACCAGTCAGCTTGATACAAATCATGTTGTCCAAAGATGAGTACTGTTTGCCTGCGGTAATTGCACCGTGCACACCAGTGAAGCTCAGTGGTGATCTGTGCATGTGACATTAGTATATGTATCCACCTTCATGCAATTCTTCCACAATATTCACAATCTCATTCGTGTGTGAATGATTGCCTGCCTGTTGAGACACGATAAGTAGCCGTAAACATGATAAAATCTCATTCACATCGTCCCAGAAGACATACTCGAGTTGTACTGTCTCCATCAAGCTTCGATGCTAGTCCAGAGCCGCTAGCTACGCCGATACCTGGAAACATCCATTTGCTTATTTTGAAGGACGAAGAAAAAACATGCGAGCACTCTGAGAAAACACATTTGCCCTGCTCTCAATAGCAGGAACCGTGATGTCATGCGATCTTGACCCTGGCATTTTACCACCATTTCCGACGACATATACACTTGGGATGAAGGAAAAAAGCAATATTTTGTTTGTAAAACTATTATGAGAACACTCTGAGATAATCCATTTCCCTCACTCACAATAGCAGGAAACATGAAAAGCTACCTTTACCTTGACCTTGTATGATGTCATTCGACTGTACCCTAGATCTTAACCTTGTATGATGTCATTCGACTGAAATCTTAACCTTTGGCGACCATCTCGAACAAAATCGTATTAGATTTTAGAAAAAATTTATATCGCAGAAAAAAATCATTAGACATTGGCTTCTTATTAGACGAAGATAAAGACAGGGACAAGACCCCATATTCAGTTGCCAAGGTCTTTTCCTGTTGTCGGACATTCCAGACATTTACGAAACATCCATATTTCATCAGCTAACTCCATCTTCATCTGTTTAGAAGAACACTTAACAGGAGCCTGAGCTATTAAAAGAATAGCAGTTTGATTAATAACACTTTTATGTAAATCAAAAGTTTTCCAACATAATATATCACGATCATCAATTTGACTGAAATAGTTAACAGCACTTCCAGGATTATTATTTGAACGACGATAGAAGCACAACTCCAGAATTTCACAACCAGGATTAGCAGTCATACCTTGAATAGCAAATATATACAACAAAGAAACAAGAACATAACTTTCTTGAGCTTGGGTAACTTGCAAAACTGATATCACTGTTATGGACTGTGGAACTATCAGGTTTTTTTTATAGCAGAGGATCGATACGACATCGTGCTCGCAGCGAATTTGCGTACATGCTTGGCCTTTATTATTTATTATTATGTGAATTAATTTGATTCATGCATAGAGGGGTTTTATATGTTGCACGAGGTACTCCAGCCTCGCATGTTAGACTGACACAGTTAATTGCAACCTTTAGCCCTCACTGCCGAACCACACCGCTGTAGCCTCCCCTGTGCTATCAGAAATGTCTAGTTGTAACCGTCATTGGTGGTTGGATGGAAACCCCCATGCGTCTGGCATTTTTTGAGCAACTTCCACCGAGTACAAAATGCATTAGTGAGTGTCCTGCATGCTCCATGTCTGAATTCGGCCATGTGTGTCGACGCCAGTGATCCTAGCGGCCGCCATCGGTTAAGAAAATGGCGTTAGCGTCCCCTGACAGGTGACAGGGGAAACAATGATGGCTGAAGACCACCACGACCCTAGCAGACGATGGTCGTGCACTCTAGTGAACGAGTGGAGAAACGAATATGGCGAGTGCGTCTGTTTTGTGCTCAAGCAGCCGTCAACGAATACAAGATGTCAGTCACCTGAGACGTACTCTAGCAGACAATGATAGTAAAGGTATGATGGCGATTGACATGTGCGTGTTTAATTGTCGTGTGTATAATTTATGTGCGCATATTTTATATATGCCCGATTAGATTTGCATATGATTCTCTGTCTGTTTGCGTGCTTAAATGTGGCTGATATATAGAATTACACAACCAGCTAATGTGAGTTATGGTGCAGGGGCCTGAGTTCTAGACTCGAAAATATACAAACGTATTAATTATCTTTCAGACTTAGATAAAATATGGTATTTTATCCTAGTGATGGAGGTGAAACTAATATTAGCATGGGTAAAAAAAAAAAAATCACGCAGAAGCAATTTATGCACTTTACTTTTATTTTACAGACTTTACGAAAATAGAATACATAATAATATTTTAAACATGCTCAATTTATTCTTCATTTGAACAAAGCAACAACAGTGTCAGTTTTTGTAGAACAATTCCTGCAGTGAGCATTTAAGCTACACTTATTCACATATATCACTTTGCAGTTATCATATGCGTAGATCTTGTAGGTGATGGCAAATGGGCAGTTACTATCTTCATGACATTTGACACCAGAGCTATTAGCGAATGTCTTGCCGCAATAGTTGCACTCGCTTCCCGTTGATTAACAAACATTGCCTTTGTATTTCTTGTTATGTCTATACAGGTTATCACTGCGCGTAAACACAGCATCGCAGTTATCACAGCTGTAAGTCTTGTATTCGAGTATTCGATGGCGAATGGAGAGTTACTATCTTAATTTTAGTAAATGTCTGGTCACAGTTCTTGCACTCGCTTTCTGATGTACAAAATACATTGACTTTAGATTTCTGATTATTTCTATACATGTCATCACTGCAGGTAAACACCACATCGCAGCTATTGCAGTGGAATGCCTCGTATGCTGGGCTCAACATGCATAGGCTACTTTTATACCGTCGTGCATGACTGCTTTTACTAAAAGTATTTCCGCAGTAGCAACATTTTTTCCGTAATACTTGTAGCAACTCTTTAGGGTCCCTTGGGGTTGACAATGCTGGCGGTAGATAATAATCCTTTAGCCATTGATTCCATCTTCATATTCTAACAGAGTATGCGATCGCAGTATATGAATGTGGTCTGACGATCTGCTTTCCACCATCATGCTCGCCCGCGAAATGACATCTGTTTTAAAATTATGCTCGCTTGTATACTGTTCACACTGCATTCTAGTTTGCATTGGCGTCTCGGGTTTCCTCAGTAGATGACTGCTGGATACGTGGTGCAAACATTAGCATGTTTGCTGGGCAGAAATGTGTTGCCTTGTCAGGTCGATCGCTGTCTGACCTGTGTATTTGACAACTCGACCACTCATTTTCTTTACACTCGTTCATCTTGCAGCGTTGTAGGTGTCTTGTTTTTCCTTTGCTGCTGCTGCTGCTCTCGTTGGGTTGACTTACACCAGGTCTTAAAATATGGTATGGGTGTATTGGTAATACTATATTGAAAACACTCTAGGCATGGGAGGCAGCCAATTCTAGATCTTACATTTTTACCAGGACCTGCATCGTGTTTCAAAACAGCAGTCTTGAAGGAAATAAATGTGTTCCAGACATTTATTTTCGGAAGTGCGAGCTATTCGGAACCATCATAAGTTGTAAACAGCAAACATGTACCGTTAACATGTAAAGTAATAAAACTAAGATATTACAACTAGTTAGGAGGGTGAGAACGCAAAGAGGCCTGCAAGACTGCTGGAAATGTTGTGAAAACTATACTGAAATGTACATATTCTACTGATGATGATGAATAAAAGTCAGAATTAAACACTACAAGTGGAATAATAACTACAGCTGTACTAGCAACATAACTGTCCTGGGAAAAATTTAAACTGCATTATAGAACTGCTGTTAACATTGCGATAAAAATATCATGACTCAATTCGTAGCCCTGCATGCTAATATAGTACGACTATAACGATTATTGATTGATGATTGGACGAATTATTGAAATATTGATGAGAAGATTGACAGATTGGTCGAAAGAGTGGAGGATTGATCAACAGAGTCGAATATTATGGAAAATTGATGGAATGACTTATGGAAGGATTGCGAGATTGGCTAAAATATTAATGAATATATTGGAAAGTATTGATGGAAAGATTGCTGGATAGATTGCGATATTGCGAAAGACTAATAGAAGGAATGTGAAATATTGCGAACAATTAATGGAAATATTGAGAAAAATTGATGAAAAGATTGTGAAGGATTGATGGGAAGACTGCGAAAGATTGATGCAAATATTGTGAAATATCGCGAAAGATTGATGGAAAGAATGTGAAAGAATGCTAAAGATTCATGGAAAGATTGATGGAATGATTGGACGATTTACGAATTGATGTCTAAGAAGAGAACAGAAGATATGATTGACTATCACACGAGTTGGGCTCATACTTTCCAACTTCAGAGGTCCTACCCTGATGGTATGTGACTAGTATCGACGACGACATAGGTAGTTCAGCTGGAGTCAGTGATGGTAGCACCAAAGAGAAAGTCGTGATGTTGATCGTAGGCACACCACTAAACAAACACTTTATCTTTATAACTACACTCAATGCTTGCTGGTCAGAACTGATATTCAAAGTTGTAGGCACAGTTTTTGCTTTTATGGGGAAATGTGCAGTTAAATTACCAGTACGCTTGATAACACCCTGCAGAATTTGATGTAAGTGATGAACATAAATAAATAACTTACCATGCTGAATGCTGAAAACGCCAAGCAAGAGAGTGTAACCTGTCACTTCTCGCATCATGTGAAGAACGGTTAAGTGGCTCACCTTTGGCTACATGAATTATCTGCAGAGTACGAGATACCATGTGACCAACAACCAATCACGAGTGAGCAATGTGTGGGGTTTCTTTGATGAATGAGGAAGGGGGTTGGGGGGTCAAGCGAATACGAGTAATCAGTAAATAAAAATTGGTGGGGATGGTGGTGGGATGTCAGTCGTCTGCTGGTTTCGTGTAGGGTGTCTCGTCGCTGATCACTCCACCTGCCATCAAGATCCAGACCACATCAATGTAAGTCTTCAAAAGTTATTTATGGAAATTTGCAACATTTTTATTTGTTATTTTTTTGGAAGTATTAAATATATATATTTTTTTGGAATGTTGCGATTTCTGTGGGTTCAAGGTCATTCAAAGTCATGGGCATTTGGTCAAGGTCATTGGGGTCAAGTTTAAGTTCTCTAACATTCAACATGGGGTGTTGTTATCAATGTAATATACTGATGTGGAGGTCATCTGCTTCAAGGAAGTAGTCATAACACAGTGAAAACCATAAACACCTCCATATACCAGGTGACCGTTGACCTCATGCTGCTGATCACGTCATGTCTCCAGCCTAGCACCAAAACTTACTGGCTCCCGCTCACCTCGACAACATGCCAAGTTTGACTTCCAGCATATGAGGGCTCCACGCTCTATTAAGAAAATGATGATTTTGGTGCTGAGCTTTTTTTCTTTTCACCATTACTATTCCTTCTGCTATTTAAAGAGGCACGTATAATAATTCGTGACACTGGTTTGCACAAATGACTTTATAGAATTTTTTTTAATGGCTATTTATTTATAGCAAAATTTATAGGTATGTATATATATTTTCAAATTACTAACACAATTTTTTGTTTACAGTCAATACTTTAAACATTATCGAGTTTTTTTCTGTTGTATTTTTTTAAGAGGAGGAAGGGGGAAGAGATAGTAAGTCAAACGAAGGGGTATGATTGGAGCCGATTATTTGGTGGGGGTTGTTTTCTGTGTGTGTGTCTGTTCTTAGCATAAGTTAAACAATGAATGATAGTAACACAACTTTTGCATGTAGCATGCAACTGATAAGAGAATTCCATAGATAACATACAAGAGAAGAAATGCAATCATAGCAGAAGTAAACAAGATATAAGATTAGTGTTATCTCAAGGACATGGACTAAGAGAAATATCGCGCAGCTGTTTGTCATCCATAGGTGAACATGGCAACGCACAGTAGATCTAGTGTCCTAATGTTGCCGCTGGTGTTGAGGTTATGTTACAGCAAAATGATAACCACTTAACCGATTTAGTTCAAACAAACTTTATTGTCAGTCATTCTTTAGACACAAGCTCTACATGGGCAAGAATATGCAAATTTAGAATTATACCAATTAACTTCCTATAAATCCATATTTCATCTCCAAGCTCGAACTTCATCTTCTTACGGGAAAACAGAACAGGCGATGAATATATACTAATTTCAGCAGTCTGATTAATAACACCTTCATGTACTGGCACTGTCTTCCAACAAATTATATAACATGGCTCCATTTCAGCCAAACTGGTAAACGGGTTACCAGCAATATGATGCTCATCGTTACTAATAAATCATATAGATTTACGCCAAGAAAAAGATTACCCAATTTACCCTTAACCAGCACACGAACAGGTAAACATTCACACAAATCCTTAATCATACCCATGCAATGATACTTAGAATCAAACTCTTGAAAAACAACTACCTCATACGATTTCG
The DNA here is from genome assembly GCA_002778355.1 of Clitarchus hookeri. NCBI lineage: Eukaryota > Metazoa > Arthropoda > Insecta > Phasmatodea > Phasmatidae > Clitarchus > Clitarchus hookeri. Next base: position 630,778 of record NQII01001869.1, read on the forward strand.
TTAAATCAGCAAAAGCAAATTTACCACATTCGGGATAAAATATATTTGCACTACCTATATTTTGCAAACACGCAGAAGACTTACCGACGCTCGACGGTCCATAAAGATATAGCTGTTTCTTTTTATGACACCACTCTTCTCGAACCCAAGAATTGTGCCAAACAACCACGTCATTATACCAGCCAAAATATACAATACTAATATGCGATAAAAGACTGGTAAAACTTTACGAACACGTCTTTAAGATAACGCTTATCTTATATCTTATTTACTTCAGTTACGATTGTATTGCTTCTCGTGTATGATGTCTATGAAATTTACTTATAAGTTGCATGCTAGGTGGAAGAGTGATGCAAGACTCATTCATTATTTAACTTAAACTTAGAACAGACACACACAAAGAAAACAACATATGCGCCCTGCACAAAACCTTTATGAGACTGTAGCGACCAAAGTGAGCTTCCTTGGGTATAACGTCCATCATGCCACGAAGCCATTACCAGAAGAGATGTTATTATCCATGTAAAGTGTATCGTAATATTTTAAGTGTGAACTGTGATGTTTATAAGGATGATGATACATGATGTCGCAAGGTCATCAGTGTAGAAGAGCGTTATATTCTTTTGACTTATATGTACAGATTCGGTTTGGCAAGGTATAACTGCTAACGCAGGAAGTGGTCTTTTGGAGTTCTGTTTTTTCCGTAAGAATCATAATGCTGGTAACCCGAAGTTTACGAGTTTGGCTGAAATGGAGCCATGTGATATAATTTTTTGGAAGACAGTGCCAGTACATGAAGGTGTTGTAAATCAGACTGCTGTTATTCGTATTTATTCATTACCTGTTCTGTTTTATCTTTATAAGATGAAGTTATAGCTTGAAGATGAAATATGTATTTATAGGGCGTTAATTGGTACAACTGTAATTTTGTAATTGGGCCTCGTTGGAGGGGGGATTGCACCACCCTCTTTCTTCTAGCTATTTAGTAAATGTATTGCGCATATGGCTTCGATAACAAATGTTTTGGACTGTTACAAGCATTTCTGTATCTCTGAAGAATCTGGTTTTAATAACGAGTTGAGATTATTTTATCCCAGGTATTCGGAATATCGCAAAGGAGTCATGCTGCGTACTGTAAAGTGGATTGGAGATATTTGGGTGGTCATTAACATCGAAGTCTTGAGAGCCGAAACGGGTGAAGAGATGTGAGTATGGAGCAGCACCAGAATGCAAGGGCGGGGGAAATGTGACATTCCCGACAAAACTCGCTGACTAGCAGCATTTCCACATGCGAAAATTCGGGGGCACCCCCTACCCCGGGAATCAAACCCGGTTCACCTAAGTGGGAGGTGAATAGTCTAACCAATACACCGTCGCGTCCCCGTGTGTACTGCGTTTATTAAAAAAATAATAAAGGACTTTGTATTCATTTCTTACTGCTCACACATGCACCAGCCCCCAGTGACTTGTGTATTTTTTACTCAAAATGTTTATCTCTTTCCACAAAAGGAATCGTACCTGCATACGGAAATGTGTGATTTGTTTTTTTATCCCCGAACAGTTTAGCAATGTTCTGTTCGTCGCATGTCGTATGGTACTGTGTAAGTTGTGGGTGCGTTACTTTTATAACAATGGTACCTGGATATAATGTTTCGATACAAGAAAATATATAATGATTTGAAAATGAAGAGAACAATAATGGGAATGTTCGTTATATATTTCTCGTGCTATGAGACTGATCTTCATATGAGTCTTATGAAAAATCGTAGCTTCGAATGCCTACAGCTTGTGTAAGTCGTGATGTGAATTGTAATCGATTTTCGAGTACCTGTATGTCTGTAACTTTTTTCTTCTAAAAGCTGACATGTTCAATGTGGCCGAAATCTCAATGTCAACGCTATGTTATCTGAAAGGTACTGGTTTTTTTTTGTGTCAAAAGATGACATGTCTATCTCCATGGGTTCCTGTGATATTCACTGTAACATTTGCTGACATGTAAAAATGAATGGTTTTGTTGAATATCAAAAGCTGATATGTAATTAACCTATCAACATGTAATGTTTCGGCAAGTTTTTCGTTGTTTATTTTGTCAGAAGCAGACATTTAAACTAATATGTTTATTTTATTGTCTATTGTACTATGAAAATAAATATGAATGACAGTAAAAAATTATATTTCTTACAGAATGCCAATTTTGATTAATTATAAACAGCATTAGGGCTATTTGACACGTAAATTGATTCTATCAGTCACTCACCACTTCTTAAAGACCAACAAGCATCGGTTATGACCATAACAGTGTCACGCACTTGGAAACAGAGAAAATTATATTTTTGACGTGGTGTGTATTATATTCGCTTAAATGTTTACAATATTATTTATTCCAGCAAATTAAATTTTCAGCAAATAGCTGTATATACAATAATAACCTATTATATATATATTATAACTGTAAGTTTAAGAGGCTTTAATTTTGTTTTTAATGTCACAACAGATATTGACTTGACATAATACCTCATTTATTTCATACCAAAAACATAACATGTACTTTACACCCTTTCTTCACTGTTATGGTCAGAACAGATGCATGTTTGTCTTTCAGAAGTGGTAAGTGACTGATGAAATCCATGCTAGGCTAGATAAATAAGTGGTAACAGGCTCAAGAAATTCTGACCATCAATACTGCCAATAGGCAGTATTGATAGTGACTGGGGCCCTGTATGTTGGAGGAATTTGGCTCATTTCCAAACTGATTGGTCGGCCTCTTTTGTTGCCTTGCAGATCAAGCTGACGAAAAAGTTCTTCAGACAGGGAATATTTTTAATTGATTAAGCCAAAATCCGTTGTGTACTGAAGTCAGCGAATGTTAAGCTATTGTACTTTTTCATTATTGTTGTCTAAATTTCGTCTTACTAATATACTCTGCAGTAGAGAAGAGAAAGAGAGAAAGTAATTTTGTTTTGTTACATATGCATTGAATGGCTTCTTGCCCTAACTGTTTTCACAAACAGGTACCAATCATGTAATATTCTGATCTCCACATTCCTTTCTTCTTTGCACGTTCAATTATTGTGTGGTCACTATCGCATTCAAGATGTGAATGTTTAGACATAAAATCTTTTGATTGAAAACTTTCAAAGACAGATGTCCTTAAATTGCCCCCACGAACAATTTCGCAACTGCTACGTTGTGATTTTGCCCAGCACAAGTATCAGAAAATGTTGTCAATTTCTGTACATGGCCTGGTATATTGGCCTGAATGTGCTTGCGCAGAACTGAAGCCACCTGATCATAACCACGGCCTGCACAGTCTTCGTGCCACATAAAACAGTATAAAGTATCATCGCCAATATCTCGGATATTTTCATTAATGGTCCATAGTTGTCTTTTGTAGTACACTCTGTTAGTTATAAGATTTGGTTTCGTTAAACATTGCTGCATGTCAAAAACTATTACTTTGTGTTCAGGTTACAAATTTTATGGTTTGCGTGTCTTCATCTTTCAATCTTTAGGCATACTGCATACATACAAAAGTATTGTAATCTTACCTTTACAACGTTGCGTAGCTAATGCCATACCAATCATTTTCGTTGTCGTAGTATTATTTATTTCTAGTAACTTTCTACATCATGGTGTTTAATCTGTTTTGGTCAACAACATTCAAAGTGATACTTAGATGTGTAGACTAGTTTTGTGTTGAATGAATGAAGACATATATGTTTATTCCGATTTTTAATGCAGACTCAAACTTTAAATTTGCTCTCCTGAAAAGTAAGGAAAATGGAAATGTCAGCTTTTGGATTATGACTACAGTTTATTAGCATGTTTATTCCAGAGCATTTTCAGTATACAAGTTTTACATACAATAACTTTGTGTTTTGCATCCCAGACAGTGAACGACTCAGTATTACGATGGCTTCGAATATTTATTTAAATGTTTCTTAGGCGAACTGTTTTGCTTGTTTAGGGTGCTTATTATATTAAGTGTATATTTCAATGATTTTACTGTACTTTACGAGGATTGCATGTCTGGTAAATTTCTTCTTATTGAAAATAAACATAGATTTTTGCAGTTCCATGTTTAGATTACCAATTGAGGGGCAATAATTCGTCTTCATATATATATATATGGGAAGCCTATAGATTGGTGATGGTTATATCTCTAAGGTGCCTACAGTGCCAAGAAGTTTATATCTGGCTGGTGCAACCTCCATCATCAGTGTGATTGACAACAGTAACAAAGTTTCTTTCCTATAACTCCTATGTGGTCAACGGCGAATATCGAGTACGAATGTCTCACTCGTCAAATCATTACTAGAGCCTGCTATATCTCCTCCTTTGATACACCATAACATCTCAATGATATTATGTGCATACATATATATGTGGCTGGATTCATGTTAAGGAGCTTAGCTTGATAGTGGTCTAGGTAAATGGCAGATAATCGCAGCAGGTGATGGTACTGGAGTAAATATTATGGAGACGTTAATCGTCCGTCTAGCAGAAGCAGTAATGCCATTGACCAAGGTTGGTACAATGCCATCGACTATTTCGGTCGAGACGTAGTTGCCACTTTCGGCAGAGTCGATCGCACAGTCGTACGAACTGACAGCACCAGTACTTACTGCAACATCTGTTTCTTCGGCTGTACCATCCAGTAATTGGCTGTGCTATCTCTGGCAGATATCAGGTCATCAGCTTTGTCACCTCCTCCAGAGAAAACACATCGCTGTATCTACTGCGACAAGGTATTTTAGCACCAACACATCGCACGACACCATTAAATTCATGGCTGTATGAAGAAACCCAATCGCATAAAATATATATTCTTATGCTTTTCTACCTCAAAAATACTTTCTGCAAGCATTTAAAGTCTTGCAATGTTTGAGGGGTTCATCGATGCTTTGGTGTTGGTAATGAAGAGGGAGATCTTGCAACCTACATAGGGTCATGGTGGCTGAGCAGTTAGCCTGATCGCCTCCCACGAATGCGAACCAGATTGAATCCCCGGCTGGGTTACACCAAGATTTTCGCATGTGGGAATCGTGCCGGACGATGCCGCTGGTCGGCAGGTTTTCTTGCGGATCTCCCGTTCCCCCGCCTTTTTATTCCGGTGCTGCTCCATACTCACCTCCATTACCCTCATAGGCTCTCAATACCTCGCTGTTAAGAGCCGCCTGAAAATCTTCTCATTTGCAGCCTCTGTCGGTGGTGTGATTGCCTGAAGTAACATATCCTTAGTTGAAGAAAATTCTTTGATCGATACACAGTTGATGGTAAATTTATTAATTCCAGAAATTAAATAAAATTCCTGTTGTGAAGAAATGCTTTGATAATTTACATGGACGAACCTTTTTGAACAAGAAGAAAATATTTGAATTGCTACTAAACATAATTCTACATGAATAAAGTAATACATTTATTCTAATAGTTGCCCAGCGTTTCATAAGAACAAGGACGTACATACACACAAAACATTTAATTACGATGAAAAGAGAACAGAAGGAATTAATATGAAGATCCCCTTAGAATTGACTATGCAGCACAAATATATCATTTACTAATATTTTATGCAAATTAATTTATATTTTAATAGTGTTGAATAGTTTTAAAACAACGCTTTCCTAGTTAACGTATAATATCGTCGTTATTCTTCAGAATCACAGACATTCTGTAAAGAACTGTAGATTTTTTTTTTTATATTTGTGTCATAACATTGGCAAATACGTCTTTACCAATTCATATTCATTTTGTTATTTTTATGTAATATTTTCAGTTTATATTTTGCCCATTATTTCATGTAGGAAGAAATTTCATTTAGCTAATGTTTTCGAATAGATTATGATTTAAAAGTATTAATCAGTGAGGAAGTTAACTATATAATTTTTTAATACAGTAAAAATGAGAAAGTGAAAGCTTTAATTTTGTGTAGCTAGTCCTTGCTGTAACTGTTAATGTTATAATTAATGCCTTATGAGTATAAAGGTTAGCAATTCACAAAAAATCTCACTACTGGAGGGTGAACATAAAACTTTGCTAGCAAACAGATGTCGTTACTAGAAAATGAGTTCGTAAATAACAATACATTTCATCGAATGTGCATGTTTCATAATTTGTTGCTACTTCAAATGCTAGGTCACCTGCATGAAGTACTTCAAACCATTTGAAATATGTACTGCAAATTCGTTAATCAAGCAAAATAAAATGTGAATCCTTTTTTTCTTTGCCCCCGAAGTGCATCTCAAAAATGGAGATTTTAGAATATAATATGACTTCACATACATTTTTGGAAAATCATGAAAATTGGGTTAGATTTGAACTATAAGTGTAGCAACATTGACAAGGGAAGCTGAACTCGCACTGGCGATCGGACAGGTCCATGAGGGCTTCGCTAGGTGTGCTCTCTGCCATATGACGTCATGTGCAGTAGCCGACGAATCTTGTCGACTGCTTACCTTCTTCCTGGGCCGACCTTACATGCATACACATTAAGGGCATTAGATATATTATGGCGAGGTCTGGGCCAATGGGACGGGGGACTGGAGCCAGAGCCAGCCGACCACTATGTTGCGATATCACCCGGCCGCCATATTGGATGCGAGTTCTCTTGATATTATGCCCGTGGCCTTGAACTTGTGCATGTGACCTTGACCTCGTGCTGATGATCTTGAGCTTGCACCAATGAAATTGAAAAACTTGGAAGCCAAAAAATTACAAAAATTCTCCAAAGAAGTATTTGAATATTAAAAAAATTTCTACAAATAACAATTTTCTAAACAATTTTAAATATTTCAAAATATTTTGGAAAAAATATTTAAAGACTTACACGCAGGAGGTTCGGGAATCGAAACAAAGATATCAGAGCACATTTCCTGCCAGCACAAATTCCAGCAGACGATTGACACCAACCACCACCCCCAACAAAATTGCATTGGTTCCCTTCGACCCCTTCCATCATCATCCGTACTAAAATATAACGATTGCTCACCTGCGCCTACCCCCTTCTCCCACATCACTATTTTTTATTGGCCAAATTAAACTTATATAGCTCGACCCACTTCGCCCCTCGAACCCCTCCACCAATTGATTGCCTTCTCTTGACACTGATCTTAATTTTTGTTGTTTTATGTCACATCCCTCCTTTATATCGCCATAGCTCGACCCAAATTTTAATTGACTTATAAATCGGCAAGCCTCCACTCCCTTCTCTATATAATTAATTTCCCACTAGTGTGCGCGTGTATGTTTTTTTCTTTATCGTCCACTAGAGCACATTGGTGACACATGCTTCCATTGTAAGCCACCAGAAAAAATGCTAATTTCCTGACAGCAAGAGCGATATCAACCTGTGGCGAATGACGACGAGGACCAGATATGTTGTCATATTTAATCATTTTATTTTCACCTTTTTATATTTTTTCTAATACACTTATTGTTAATGTTATTTATTTTCAATGTATTTATTACTTTTAAATCAATTTATAAAAAGTGTTTCTTTACAACATAATTTTTTTCAAATTATTCTATTTCACCATGTTATTTTGTGTAAATAGATATACAGAATGTACACCTAAGACCGCCAATTTCAGTAGTAGAAGAAAATATTTCATACATAAGTTGCTCGGATCCAAGACAGTACTAACTTGATAGTGATAATGTCCCTGTACATGAAAGGTTAAAGAAGATAGAAAAGGGAAACCACATTAATCTAAATGGAATGATAATCATTATTAACACACCTCGACAGTGTGTATGAAGATGTCATAAATACGAAGACATTTGCCAGAAGTTCAAAATCACTGAAGGTCAATGATGAAGCAAACTGCGCCCCCCCTCCCCATGGAACAATGGACTGACGTAGAGTCATCCTGTAGCGACTGTAGCCATCCTGTAGCTGGCGTTTGTTAAAAATAACGCCAGCCACAGACTATGCTTCCTTTGTTATTTTATTATATCAGGTGTTCAATTTGGCGACCTTGTGCATTGATACATACTGTAAAGCAATTCTGAGCCGACAATAACGCACGTCGAATATCATCTGGAATTATCGCAGAACAAGCTCGTGCTATACGGCCTTTCATGTCATCGGGAGTCGTCCGTGGGTCTTTGTAGACATGTTGCTTTAATGTTCCCCACAGATAAAAGTTCATAGGCGTTAAGTCTGGGGAACATGCAAGCCATTTCGTGTTTAAAGACTGGCCGATCCAACGACCACCGAAAGTTCTGTTAATGACAATTTATTATATCCTCATACACATTGTCGAGGCGTGTTAAAATAATTATCATTCCATTTAAAGTAACGAAGTTGACCTTCGTATTTTCTTTACCCTCCCACACATGGGGTAATTATCACTATCAAATTATTAGCACCTTGGACCCAAGCAACTGTTGTCTGAAACATTTTCTTCTACCACTGGAAATGGCAGTGTTATTTAGGTGGCATGCCTTAGGGGCCTCACCCAGTATTATGGGGCTTCTGGCCCAGGGGTCAGGTATGTGGACCAGTAAACTATTCGCCATCTTATATCCACCATCTTGGATGACCTTTACCTCAACCCACCATCTCGGATGACCTTGACCTCCTCCTGCCATCTTTGATGACCTAACCTATGACTTCGACCATGACCTCCATCCATTATCTTGGATCCACCATTATGTCTTACCTTGACCTTTAACTCTATCCACAGTCTTGGATCCATCTTGTTTCAAGAATGTTCTAGTTCATTCTCTGTCATTCTGCCTTGATACTTCATGCTCTGTCATTCCATACTTCCATATAATGTCATGAATTATTCTCCAGTTCAAGCTCTCTCATTCCTCCTTGCCATCTTGTTTCTTCAATTATCTATTTATTATTTTTATTTTGTTAATTTCTCTCCTCTCTCACCTGCTCCCTCTCATTCCTCCCACCATCTTGGATATATTTAAGCTGCCATCTTGTTTTATCTGCTGTATGCTGCTATCTTGGTTCTTTCATCGTCTGCTAGGTGATTATGGTGTCGGCCGCCATATTGGGTGTCGGTTGCTCTTGTCAGGGATGCCATACTGGATTTAATATTGTCTACTAGGCAGTGCTAGTGTCGGCCACCATGTTGTTACCCAACCAAGGGCGCCATCTTGGTTCTGCCATCGTCTGCTAGGCAGTGCTATTACAGTTTGATGTCATCATCGGCTGCTAGGAGCTCTGGTGTCGGTCGGATGTTAAGGGCGATGTTCCATGTGATGTATCCAGAAACTCGCCTCTATCAACATGATGTGATTTAATACAGTATAAAAAGCTGTTGAGGTGAGGAGTAGCGGACCATCAGACCATGGATTAGTAGGCATATGCTCTAGTCGATTGAGCCATCAGACCACTGGTGATAGCATAGGTTTAAATGATGTATATATAAAAATATCCATATAATTTTTCGTCGCATATCATATGTCTATTCGAAAATAAACAATACATACAATATATTTATATTAATCGCAATTCAGACAGCCATCGTGGTCTGATGTCGTAACCGTCCACTCTCTTGAATTATATGATGTCACGAACATCGAATATGCACAAGCATAATTTTAAAAAAATTGTTAATTTTTGTATGGAGCGACCTGTTAGTAGATTCTTATTTTCAAAAAGAATTCGGTTATGAAGTAATAACCGTCAATTTCTAAAATTAATAACAACATCGATGTATACATACCTCAGTATAGTCCTAATTTTTTCTCTCGAACAGGTTAATATAAGCAGGGATAAATCATAAATGTATAACACAATGGTAATATGTACATTTATACTTTATTTACATACTTGTTAAAAAAAACCACAATAATAGTTTCACACTCAACTTACTCTTCATTCGGCGAAAATAGTTATGATGTCAGTTTTTGTAGAACAAATCCTGCTGTGAGCATTCAAACTACACTTATTCGAATATACTACACTGCAGTTATCAAATGGGTAAGTTTTGTAAATTATGGTAATTGGAAAGTTACTATCTTCATTTCTTCTACCATTGTGGCTGTTAGCAATTGTCTTGCCACAATACTTGCACTAGCTTCCCGATGAGCAAGAAACATAGCCTTTGTACTTTTTACTATGTATTTTCATGATATTACTGCATGTAACGACCTTGTAATACTTATCACAGTGGTAAGTCTTGTGGGCGATGGTGAAGGGACAATTACTATCTGCATGTTGTCTGACACTAAAGCTGTTAGTAAATGTCTTACCGCAATACTTGCACTTGCTTTCCAATGCACTTCTTGCTATGCCCATATAAGCACTACGGGCAAACACTACATCGCCGTTATAGCAGTGGTAAATCTTGTATGCAATACTGAACATGCAATGGCTACTTCAATGTCACCATGCATTATAGCTGTTACTAAAGGTCTTCCCGCAGTAGTAACATTGTTTCTGTGATGTATGTAGTGAATCTTCAGGGTCACTTGCTTTAGATGATGCAACTAGTGTTAAAGAGGGTAAATCTTCAACCATCGATTCCATCTTTATACTGTAACAGTGTACACGACCGTCGTAGATTAATGTAGTTTTAATGATCTGATTTCCACCATGCTCGATGACGAACTGATGCTCGCTTGTATACTAATCACACTACATGACAGATCGGGTTGCCAGCCTCGGTATTGCCTCAGTAGATGACTGCTGGCTATGTGCTGCACACAACAACATGGTTGCTGGACGGTAATATGTCGCCTTATCAGGTCAATCACTGTCTAGCCAATTAAACCGTTCCTTACAGTGTTGGAGGAGCCTTGGTTTCCTATTGCAGCTACTCTCTTCTGATATGTCAAAAGTTGTAGCATGTATATTTGAACCCACTAGGGAGTCATTAGTGGCCTAGTTGCAATTTGAATAACCTGATAATGGGTGTCGGAGAGAGGGATACAAAGAGGAGGCACTCTTTAACTTGGGAAACAGATCATCCCCCTTCCACCTCTTCCCAGGGAGGTATGTTGTTGTTGGTTGACAGGTTCTTCCACACCTTCTGAGGTGTGCTGCAGTTGTCCATTGATTGTGGCGGTACCCTTTCGGTGGACAAAGCGCCCAAGCAACATTTGCGGGACTTTTGAAATTTTTCGAGGAAGTCTGGAGGGCGAGCAGGTAGTGGTATAGTAAGAGGGGTGTAGGGTTGAACCAGGAGGGTTGAGGGGTCGGGCAGTCCTTGATTCGAAACCCATAGAGGGTAAATAATGCATTATTAGACGTAAGTGCATAATGAGTAATCGCATAATGAGTAATTGCATAATTTGCAATTACGAGTACCAAGAAAAAGTACATGTACCGAGAGTAAGTACAAGTACCAAGACTAAGTACATGTACTGGGAGAGTAATTACACACTAAGTACACATGTTCACCAATCGGCTGCCGAAACACATCTGACGAGATTGGTGAGACGCTCCTCGAATCTAGTTCCATCAAAGGTAAGTAATGCATAATGAGTAATTGCATAATGAATAAGTACACATACTGTGAGTCATCACATGTAAAGACTAAGTAAATGCACTGAGAGTAATGACATGGTAATTACACACTTAGTACATGCCCTACCCCGGCCACTGCTCAAAGGCAACTGAGCTATGAATCGCAAATATGTTTATGATATAACCCCGCAATCTTGGCTTGTGTAATATAGGTAAGAGAGCCGAGCGCATGCCTGCAGGGAGTCCGACTGTCTCCGGCTCCGAGGGTGAACTGAATGCAACTCTCTCCCTCGCCGCAATGAGCGCTGGGCACATCCGTTAACCAATACACTGTAGGGATGTAAAAAAAAGTTGCGGGAGATAACTGCCATATTGGTTCGTCATATTATATAAGGCGGAAATATATCTTTAAAAAATCTTTGAATGTTTTTAACTTTCAACCAAACCACATCGGCTCTCCACCTGCTTTGGCAATAGTCAGTGACAATAGATGATAGGTTGAAAGTACCTAAGCATATATAACATTAAGATTGTCGTGTGTGTCAACGAGTGAGCGGACGGACCACTTAAGGTCCTCTTTCTACATATCGCAAATGCTTTGGCAATAGTCAGTGACAATAGAAGCTATGTCGAAACTATACAAGCGTATAACAGTAACATTGTCGTGTGCGTAAACGAGTGACAAGACGAACCACTTAAGGATCGCGCTTTGTGTGCCGCACTACCTGAGGCCCGGACCCTGCCATCAGCTGGGACGCGGTATCGACCCACAAATGAAAGCAAACCTGCGAAGGTTCATTTATCTTTAACAAACGCACCCTTTTCAAAGAAAAAGAAAAAAAGTTATTGTGTACTACAAACGATTAATCAAAGACACTGCTGTGAAAACTACGATTCTAAATGGTCCGACATGTATTAAGCGATGTTAGCATATGGCAAAAGTAAGAAATTCCTTACATTAGACAATGTAAACGAACTGGATTTTCTCCCGAATAACTTTATCATTTACTTCGCACCCCATGAAATAAAATATGTACACAATTATATGTCACAAAACCTGCGGGATGATTCCGATAGTATTTCATACCTGTTGTGTGAGAACTGTCCCTTAGTAATATCTGCAATGACCAACGATATATTCGCGCACCATCCACAAATAAAAAAGTGAAAGTTTGGTACATAAAATGAAAGAATAATCCACCTCACACAAGGTTATGAAGAGCCTGCCAATTAGCCCGTCACCTCAGANTATGAAGAGCCTGCCAATTAGCCCGTCACCTCAGAAACACCAACAGAATTAATGTAAGAATTATTATTTCAAAAAAGGTTATTATTGTGTGCTAAGACTATAAGTGTTAAAAAAGAATATTTTGTTTTGTCCAAGTGTTTGAAAACCCGTATGGCGTATCACAAACATTTATTGTCAAATAAGTGTCAATATCATACTCAGGCAATAATAAGTCCACAAAAATTTTGAAATTTAAAGCACTATTACCGTGGACTAATCTGTCACCAGATTTACTAAGCTTGTACCACTTAGAGACATACACAGAAAGTACACAATATTAAATGGGATTCTGGCAACATACCTTATGAAGACAGATACCAATATGTAAACGAAGCACTTATTCCAGATTACCCACTTTATGTGTTAGGTAAACCACAAAATAAAATTGTAAAATCTATATGTAACAGAGATACGCAAATAGTTAATTTCTGAAAATACAATGCATGTAGTAACATTATTGCAATAGTAAAACAGTATTTTTGTAAACTACACACCTTTTCAAAACCAATGTTTTGTTCTCGATGCAAAACGAAGCTTTGCGTGAATTCATGTACGATAAACCTACGTATGTCTGAAGCAAGCTTAATGAAATGATGTGTATGCAATATGTTTATCCATTATACTTAGCATACATAACTATGTCTGAGGTAATCGTGGTGTAAATATTTGGAAAATACATATCTCTTCAATCATGTTATTGTTGTAAAATGTCTTAGGTGAATTCTTGTTTAGAGAATAGGTCTTATATGCATTAAGGATACGACCCAAGAATACTGTACGTCACAAATATATGTTAGTAAGAAAAAAAGTGTATGTTAAACTCTTTAATGTATTGTGTAATTTATTAAGAGCAAATGTATGTATAAAAATGATATTACGTGTACATAATGTAACATCTTATTTAAATAAAAAATCAATACACAAATAATGATTGTATTATTAAAAAAAGACTCACAATATGATTACTCGATTTCCTTGCCTTTATTACTTGAAAATATACGCAACCAGAGAGAACCTCGAACACAAAAAGAAAACACTTCGCAGGTATAAACATCATTGAAAACTCTCTTCCATATGACATCTAATTTTACACTCGATGTAAACAAACACGAAGCACCTTCTTGCATTGTCTTGTAGAAATATGATTCACATGATATAATTCTGCAGATGTATAACGAAATGATTAAGGAAAAAACTGAACATGTAAGTATGTCAATATTTAGTGTTTTAAATAACTCTCTAAAAAAAAATGTTATAATAAATTTTGAATAAAATTAAAAACAACTTACATTTAAAAAATGTTTAAAATTAAATGAATTCAAAAGTGCATCTACCGCATCCAAAAACAACTGCCCAACAGTCATTGTGCGAATAAACGCACACACCATCGCACATTTTCGTCGACATCGCAAAGAGAGATGAACCTACCATTTATGGGTCAGAGGTAGGGTGGGCGGTTGGGGCAGTGCTGGAAATATAGGGCTATAGACATAAGCCAACGGTAATGGAATAGCCGAGGGACCGGGTAAAACAAAAAAAAATGAGACCCCATGAAATCATGGCTAACCACCCTACCTTCAGGTGAACTCCAATCTCCCTGAGATTGTGAGGAGTTTCGTCCATTCCCTGGAGGGGATTACGACGATGTCGAATAGTCGTCATACGACATACCTACACGTTCATATGTCAGTGATGATGACGACGTTGTGCATTTGACAATCACGTTGAAACACAATAAGGGTTCCAATTCCTGCATAAGGAGGGTGTAATGTTCCATTCTGTCTCCATACCGCTGAGAAGTGACATATGTGGCTTCCGAGACAGTAGTCCGTGCAGTTGGACCGAAGGTGGAAACCTGATGAGAAGCAACCTCTGGAGAGCGGACAGTTTGGTAGCGAACAGATGACTAGACATCCCTAGAACCCTGGATGGGAGCCCGTGCCGACAAGTCTATAGGCTGGTCCGATGTAAACAAACAAACACTGCGACATGCTCCACATACCTTCCTCGACTTAGATCCAGCGGTTCCTCCTCCGCCAATGGCGATGCCACACTTTTCAATGCATCAAAATCTGAATCATCCGACACAATGTTCAAATTTAGAGTTGGTAAACCCTTAAATGCCTCTATCAACTCACTGGTAGATACGGATAAAATCCGAACAATCACCACAGACGTATACAAAAGACAGTGGTGAGAACAGTGGTTTATCCCTTATATAACTTTTGAAGCTATATCTGTGTTGAGAGGCGACCCCGTTTCAGCCCGTGCTGCAACATATTATTTTACCTAGAACCGCTACCCTTAGAAGAGCATCACAAAAAATCCGAGGCGATCCCATCACAAACTTTAAGTTATACGACTCGACTTCTCCCTCTCAGAAAGTAGATCAGACCGAGCAGGGAGACACCACGGTGGTTTATTTCACATATTTCAAATTCGTAATATTTCGGTTACTTACACACAAATCATGAGCTTTCGTGAGCTCTTTCCATCTAACTAATTATCTATTTTTTCTGTTTAATAATTTATTCAATTAAATTCTCATATGACGAATTAACTTTCTCCAAATCATCAGCATAAATAACGCCTCTGACCGGTTCACAAAAGTATGATTCAGAGTAATATGTTCTAGGATAAGAGTGTTTCACAGAAATATGCTTAAATATTTCATAAGACCAATTAACCTTTTTTTTTCTTTCTCAAATACACCTTTTATTATCGATATACAAACATAATCGCAAACTTTAAAAAGCCGTTTCTGCTCATCATAAACCTTCAGTTTGTTATATGCAGATTTTAACGAACTGTTGTATTTCATGTTAATAGGTACTGTTTTTATTGTGCTGTGTTACCTTGAATTATATAACGTCATTATTTCAGACAGAATATTTACCCAAGTGTGAGTTCCATTCGATGTGAAACATTTTTACAATAACTGCTTTTAAGTTCTGTTTAAATGCTCCACTATCGAAGCTTTTTTTCCAGAATACATCACATAATGATTAATTCCATACCGCAACATTAAATTATAGAAATTAGAATTAAAAAATTCCGTACCTTTATCGGTATGCAAGTGATTTGCAACCCTCTCCTGTAATACTAACTCCATTGTAATGCTAACTTGTAGCTTAAATTATTATTTACTGGTATTCCCCAAGCGATTTTGGAACACACGTCTATCACAGTCAAAAAAACTGAAAACCACTATTATTTTTCGAGTGTAATGGCACGTCACACAAATCAGCATGATAATTATCGTTCATTCCCAACGTATTAACCTTTCTTCTGGTAAAATTAACTCTGGCCGGGGCATGCAACTACGTAGCGAGAGTACTAAATTTCATCTTTACTTTAATAAATATATCTGGATGAACAGACTTAAGGAGAGGGCAGTGTTATACACGTGGACCCCTGCACTGGGCCTAGCTCCTTGCTTCCAATTGTTATGCGCCGTCCAGCACTATAGGGGGTGAGCTACCTCGACCCTACTCTCCCACAGGAAGGTCCACTTGCGGCTCCATCACCCGGCGGCCAGGATAATGATTGGCAGCTGACCTAGCGAGATTCACAACCCCTCCTCCCCATGCAGGAGGAGCTGACAGCTTGGGGAGGATGCGTAAGAATATTCTGGTAATATTGTACCTTGGCATAACATGGCAGTTGGAGAAGTTTCTTGTCTATGGCCAATGGCACTACAAATAAAGCCGCAGCCAGAGGGTTGGGAGTCTCTTGTGGAAGCCATCAGGCTGAAATATGATAATCGGGAAAGTCTGATTCGAGGAGGAATTTCAGAGGAGAGGACGGATGACGGCGGCCGACGAGTGTATTTTGAGGTGTGGAAAGAGGAGGGTGCGTGGTACACGACGATTTGAAGGTTACTTTGCACGAGGGCGCTCTGAGATATCTAGGACATTGCGGACTAGTTGACTCTGGACTGAACTGAGGTGGGACTGTATGAACATGTGGTACGGAAATTATTGTAAATATTTGAACTCTCAGATATGTACACATATTTAATAAAATAATTCGATATGTTTTGATACACAGTATAGTGTACCTGATTTCAGTTATTTAATTTCATAAATTTCTTTGAAATTATTGGAAATGATATTAATTGAATTTATTAATGCGATAGCAATTTATTGTGTGCTATTGATTCCAGATTATTTTGTTTGTAGTTATTGTAATTAAATTAGAAAATCATAATTAATTCTTTATTTAATCAAGACTTCCATCGCTTAACGAACCTGGGGCCCACTGACTTTGAGAGAAATTGTAACAATTTGTACGCAGAACCGGCATGCTTGACTGCTATTTAAAATATATTTAGTTACAAAAATAAAACACTATTGCAGAAGAAATGTTACCTCGCTGTATTTCGTATTACTGAATTAAAGATATGCAAGTACGGTTGACATCGACTCATATAATTGAAACTTCGGCATTATTACATATTATTTCACCAGTGGTCAGGATAACCGTCGCTTATGGAAAAATCGGGACTGTGAAAGAAATATTTCACAGTGTGCAACACTGACGCACTAGTGCACACTGTGAACAAAGTCAACTTCGCATATTTTGAGCACCTATCGTTAACTTGAAAATAAAAATTAAGGAAATATTGTAAATTATTTATATGGCAAATTCTTTCTAATGCATTTTTATTTTACTGCCTTTGTGCCTCAAGGTTTACTGTGGGTCGGCTTATATACTAAACTAACCTAAATGTACATATAAAAAGGGTACCCACATCAACGTATTACGTGGCAATCGAACTAGGAACCTCATAATTAAAAGGCGTATAACGACCACGAAGTTCGCCTCTTGTTTTATTACTGTGGTTTATACACAGAAGCGTAGCCGGTCCGGTATTCTCGCCTTTGAGGTTGAGTAAGTAGTTTCCCGCAACTGTTTTCCAATTTTTATTGCACGTAAATTATGCTATAGGTCTGCTTTTCACCCTTCTTCAGGCCCCATTTATTTAAGACGATAGAGTAAAATTATTGCAATTTTATGAGAAATAAAATTATTTAAGAATTATAGTGTTATGTTAATTATAATATTTATTTTTCCCCTTCTTTGCTCGCTTTAACATGATAATAACAATAAACAATTATCAATACAAACGTGTATGCGAACAAGTTGTCTATGATCAAAATAATCAATTTCTGACGTGATTCATTACGAAAAATTAGAAAAACACACAAGAATCTAATTACCTAAAGTAATTACTGAAGGAGAAAGAATGCTTTTCAGCAAATAGTTAAATACTTTCATTAAAAATTATATCAGGAAATATATACGAGCCAACGAAAATGGGGTAAAGCGTTTTATTTTTAGAATGAAGGTTTTAAACGTACGAATATTTTGTATTATAATACCCTTTTATTATACTGCTTTCACACTTACTTCCGCCCCAATATAAACAGAGCTATATCCCTCCACCGTGAATTACGACGATTTATGACTAAATGCTTTATACGTCGAGACATTTCCCAGCTGTCAGCCAGCATTCTGCTGACTGTACATTCACGCGCGCATCGCTCAACTGTCACAACCTCCCTCACTGAAAATACTGGTAGCAGACACGACAGACATTAAAGTTGCAGGTTCAGTTATTACCTTCAAAGGCAACGTCGAGTGGTGCTCGAAAAATGTTATTAAAAGCATTTCGGGCAAATATCTTTCCGCCACTTTTTAACGGTCGTCCCTTAACATGACACTACAGCTTAGATACTGCTGTTGCGAGTAAGCTTACGACTTCGTGCAGTAGGAGAATAGTGATACACCAGAACTGTGGGAGCAGACTGTCGTCAATACACGGCGTATGCGCACGTCACTGTTAACAAGCGTCAAATGATTTTTAAATTAAGAGAAGGAAATAACCAGTATAGAAACTCTCGTCATCTTTTGCAAAAAATACATCTCACACTGCCGCCGAACCCTCATATGCCACCGAATGGCCTTGGTGTCGTGAGACCGGGAGCCTAGACTCCCATAACTCACAGGGTGTTTGTAAAACAAATGCGCACCAACACATATCCAAATAATTGGGTCGGCGGCGGGCGCCGTGTAGCTGTGGGTTGTTGGGCATCGGATCCGTATTTAGGCTGTTAATACATCTCAAACAACACGATAAGAGTTATTTTAAATTACAAAGTAGATCTTACATAAAAAGTTCGTTAGAATGCGAACTACTATTATGTCCATGGTAAACCAATCAGAGAAGACCAACCAACGAGTATTTATTTACCGCAGGACTAAAATAAGCGTGAAAGAAGTAGAGTAACATAGGCGAAACATTCTGATACTGAACTTACGAAAAAAAAATATATTGCATAGTAGTCAGGCGCTGTGTTGAACCTTTTCAGATGTAAGTGCATTTTCAACAAAACAATATTTTTTTATTAATTTGAACGGAGTTATTGATAATCTGTCAAAATAAAGCGATTACAGATCAACGGCAACTCAATTTAGTGGCATAACTTGATGGCACGCCTTATGTTTGTAATGAAAACCAACAAACGCTTCACATATATACCTATAACATTTTCATTTAGCAAAAACATAATATTCAAATACGTTTATTTATTTCACATAGTTCTCGGTATTTCAAAACAAAGTCTCGCTACAAAACTTTTCGCTTTAAGTGTCATACCTTCCTCATGATCATTACAGAACTAAGTCGTATAAAGTTAATTGTCTCATTTTTGTTAAGGAATCACTTTAAAAATATGTAACAATTGATCAGGAACGGCAGTATAAACGCACATTAAACTTAAAATTAAAAAACTAAAGTTAGAAATAAAATTAATTACCTGAATAATGAATCCTAACGACGAAAAGCATTTGCCAGTTACAAGCACTTCCCTTTTGGAAAATATTGTATTGGATTATACTACAAATATTCATCTAGAGCTTAAGCTCACAGCACTGTGCAGTTACGAAGTAAGAGATAAGTAAATCTAATTTTAGACGGCTATTGATAAATTAAAGTTTGTCTGAAAACTTGTACGATTATTTCTCAAATATAAGCGGCAATTATAGCCAATAAAATAATTTCCAATATTTTCNTTGTCTGAAAACTTGTACGATTATTTCTCAAATATAAGCGGCAATTATAGCCAATAAAATAATTTCCAATATTTTCACAATTTATTTCTAAACGGAGGTAAAAATACTCGTACAATGTTAGAGGCTTTAAGCCCAAGCAACTGCACTGATTATATTCATTCCATACTGTGTTTCATCTCTGTTCTAGCAAATACTTNGAGGCTTTAAGCCCAAGCAACTGCACTGATTATATTCATTCCATACTGTGTTTCATCTCTGTTCTAGCAAATACTTATGTATTTATTTATATTGTCACTGTGTTCACTTAAGAGACGTTTTACTAATTATTTGTATAATTTTTAATTTAATTATTACACTGAACCAATATAATTTTGCGCAGGATGGCTCTAAATTTTCACCAAGATGTACAGTCAGCCTCAGAGGCGTACATATAAGTTTCCCTGATAGCTGCCGATCGAAATTTCCTAGCTTTTTACTCCAGTGAATCAATATAAATGACAAGTTTATGTATAACACAGTGTATAAGCTTTATGTATAGTTGTTATCGATACACACGTAAGAGCGTCATAAAATGATTCTAATAGTATGTGTTGTACAAAAAAATTCAGAATATTATTATTAAAAATATATTGTTGGAAAAAGTGAAAGTTATCCTATACGAGGATTCCTTTAAACTTAAGAGACAGTGGGCGTATTCAGAGAAAAGAGGAGGGTGGGGGAATCACAGGACCCACTGAACCATCCCCCCCCCCCACTTAACACACAAACCTTTAATACAGTGACATGAAACTGTCGCGTAAATATTTTAAAACTGAAATTGACTTATATCAGAATTATTTATAATGTCGATATAATTTGTTTAATTAAATATTATTTCATAAAATTATGATGAAACAGTGCCCTCATCTCATGCCTCGAATCGAAAGCCGAAAGTCTTGTTATGCACCTAGATAATGTTAAGATTACCATCCCTCCCCCACCACTTAATTATAAAACTTCTAGATCCGCTTATGAGTAAAGAATATACGTGACATGACACGCTCCCAGCAAAGTCATCTGCACACAACGGTGCGTGCACCATTCCAGTTATAGGCATAGCCTAATGAGAAAATATAGCATTCAATAAGGCGTGTTTGGTTCCTAAACATCAAACTTAATCTAAAAAAAAAAAATCATACTATTTATTTGTTTATGTATGATTCAAATCATTATTAAATTCCAAATACTACACGTATGTAACACGTATTCTGCGACCACTAAACAGTGCGCACAAATTAAAATGTATATGGTGTTTGCTGTGCACATGCTGTTAAATGTTTGTCACACCAAGAAATGTTGAAGGATTTTCTAATGCTGTATTGCATTTACTATGAATAAATATGCATTTTAACCACAGAGAAAATGTTTTTTTAATGTCGGGGTGAAAAGTGATATTAACTTCCTTACATATACTGCAATAAAATAAAAAAGTTATAAAAAACAACAAAGAAAAATNGGGTGAAAAGTGATATTAACTTCCTTACATATACTGCAATAAAATAAAAAAGTTATAAAAAACAACAAAGAAAAATTTGCATCTGTGGTGGCAAAGGTATTTAATTAATTTGATTATATAATTCACTGAATCATCGTATATTCGAAAATAATAACGCTGTTACAATTTCTTGAGTAAGAAATTTGATATGGATGTAACGAAATCAAGTTTGTTGCTGTTTGGCGGGAAGACACTATATATGTCTGCCGTAAATCCCTTCAACTATACAAACGTATTTCCGAATTTAAAGAGTATTACAAATATCATGTATTAATAAAAATACGAAACATGTTCAGCGTCTCTTCTTTCTACACTCAAGTGCAACTTTGATGGAGAGCCTATATTATCTTCAGGGAAGCCGCACCGGTTTGTAATTTGCGTCACGGGTTCATTTCACGTGGGATGCGTCTGTAAAGAAGAAAACTCTAGTGTTTATATTATGTAAACTAGCATTTACTTAACCTTTCAAAGAATTGAGCAATGGCAAATAAAGTTTATTTCCTTTTAAAATTCCTATAAATATGAGAAATAATAGGTGACTCATCTTTGTGAAAATTTACCACTTAGAAGTGTTGTAATTATGTAATATATGAAACACAAATACATTAGTTTCATATTTAAACTATAAACAGCATGTCAGAAAATTATTCTGTTCCCTTTAACAATATCTCAAATTTCGCGTTGCGTTAAATGCGATAACGCAATGTTTAGTAATTGTGCAATGTTATAAATGTCCATAACCGTACATTAGTAGTAATAATTCAACAACATAAAAGGCATTTGTATTAAGTAGTAAGCTGAAGACTATTTATCAGCATTCTGCCAAACAACCCGGAAAGACTTTCAATTTTGTCATCAAGAACTTCTATATTTACGCAGCTACATCTAATGGAATGTAGGAACTGATTACATTATCTGCAAAAATATTTTCATGGACGGAAACATGATGATTTGTTTCAACAAATGACAACTACATAAAAAGTTTGTTGAGAAAAATTTAACGTTTTAATGAACAGAGGTTGTAAAAAAAGACACTAATAGAATATCATACTTACGTGTTGGCCGTACTCAATGCGAAGACGTGGTGTTGTGAACATGGTGTGTGGTGTTGAGCGCGGAGCACGGAGCACACTATTCCGTTCTCGTGAAGATCGCGAAGTAGAGTGTCACGCCAATATGTGCCAGATATCGAGGTGTCTTGCTACAAAGCCATCCACTTCTCCATTAACCGGACGCAAGGGGCCGGTATTGTTTTCGCAGTCCGTCCGCGAAGGTCGTCTGCTACGAAAACCGGTCCCGCACTAACGACCAGTTCTCACCGCAGACATAAACGCGTGCAGTCACACCCTCGTCATACACATTCCCAAAGTTTTTCCTGCTCTCCAACGCCGACCTCTTCATATGCGCAACAGTGAATGCCGCTTTCTCATCGAATAAATTAGCGGTTACCTTTCCGTACGGTGTTGAGCGTGACCTTGTTACTTTACGTAATTCTGTTACCCTTATAACTGTTAGGTAATTAGTGACATTTGAACAAGGTGAAGTTTTCGGTGGCTGTGATCACTAGAGCATTACGTTAGGTGGTGAACGCGATTGGGTTATCGTTTGAGACGCGGCCAAGGTATGACACGAAGATGCATATGCAAACACATGTACGTATACACGGCAGCGTTTGGTCTTATTTATCACGTTCAAGAAAACACGTATTGTAAAAATATACTGCATAAATTACACTTATTTAGTCACTAATAAATAAAAACTAGTCCAATAAGACCAGAGCCATTTTATACGCCCCAAAAAAAGGTTTTTCTTTCATTTAAGCGTTAGCTCCTTTTATTGCTTCATAATTTACAAACTAGCATTACCTAGATGCTTGGACAACTCCTTCTAGCAGAAAGGAATTCAACTAACGCTTTCTAGTATTTAGGTTGCTGAACCTGGTACCGAAATGTTTTAAGTATATACATAAAAGAAAAATTGTAACAATTATATATAATCGTTTGTTATACAGGAATCGAGGCATCTTTTTGGTAATATATTGTTTAATGGTTATGTATTTGCTTTCATAAATGTAACTTTTTTTCATATATACATATAATGTATAATAATAATATTAAAATAAACACCATTTTACACAAAAAAGTATCATAGGACAATATAAAAGAAGTTTATGTTTTAAGTCTGCATTTATACTCTTGGTACACTATTTTTTTGTAATTAATACATTTTTAAAATTTATAATTTGAATCATTATTCCTTTGAATGAAAGAAGTAGCATGGAAATGACTTTAAAAACAGTGTACGATACTATAGTGTGTAGAATCACTATTTAGGAGGGATAAATTTTGTCTCAGTGGGCGGCAATTCTTAGGGAAAAGCGCTGTTTGCATAGATATCTCTCTCCCATCCAGTGCTTAAAACAGCATTGTTGTCTTTCCATAGCACATGTTAAAGAAACATATATATGACAAGTATGTGAAATAGAACTTTTTCGTTCTTGAGATAATTTAAAATTTGAAGCTCAAAATAGAAATATCTTGAGCATAGTTTTTCTTTAATATTGTGTAAAAATTCTATAGAAATAGTAATAACAATTTTCCACAAAAATTGTACAACACTTCAAACTAAATTCCTGTTTAGAGGACGGTGCCAGGTTGAAAGGACATATACAGTTTGTTTAATGTGGTATTAGCATCTACATACCAGCAGTATGTAGATGCTAATAACTTATACAGTTGGACGATGTCTCTGTTGCTTCCATATGCTGGTTTAGAATGGACTTCCACGAACATCGATGTGATGAGCGTGCTGGAAGATGGATATGTCGGCTACATACTGGAGGTAGACATAGAATATGTTGCCAGAGAGATTGCTTATTCTCCCAGGCTGTACTGTAGCACGTACAGGGGTCTTCTATTCCGTCTATCAGGTGCATGGCCGAGGGTTTTGGTAGTCATATTTCTCGATAAGCATGCTGTAGCACATGCAAGTGTGTTGCAGGNATGGCCGAGGGTTTTGGTAGTCATATTTCTCGATAAGCATGCTGTAGCACATGCAAGTGTGTTGCAGGCTTGCCAAGTATGCTGGCTGATAATCTATTGTAGCTTGTTGAAGAGGCAAGTTCCTAACATTGTCAGGTAGATTATCGGTTATTATTCCTGCAGTATACCGGAGCACATGCAATCCTGTAGGGCTTGTCAGGTATAAAAACCTTGGCCCGCACAGTCAGATTCAGTGTACTATAGCGTATACTGGGTGGTAGCATGCAAGTAGTCTTGCCATGCATGTTACCAGCACGTCCTGTACATGTTTTTTTTACTGAGGTATACTGGAGCACACGCAAGTAGTAGTTTTGCCAGGTATACCATTCAAGCGTTCCCTTTTTTTTCCACAAATGCTAATAGCTGTACGTTTTCAGTGCATATTGAGCATATTTCTTTTGTATGTTTCAATTTCCCCCTCTGTATTCATGTGTAGAGTCACCGTCGGCAAAACGCTTGTCAATCTTATGTGCTAGATTATAGCATTCTACTTTGTCATGTGTATGGTTTCCACAGATACTACAAATACTTTAATAGTCATATTAGTGTTCATTTAATTGTTCTCCGCACCCTCCATCGCACTGTGTGTGTTGGCATCACACCCGTGTCGCTGCTATCATACTGTAGTGTCCCGTCTGTATATGTTTTTTTTCCCCGTCGACGAAGCGCTTGCTTCATTGTTTTCCCCCTTGCTGCTGCGCAACCTACCTGTTCGCTATATCTATGACGTTACCAATATATATATATTTATATATGTATTGATAGTGTTGTAGGAATAGCGTTCTGCCGGTTCCAAGTCCGGGGTCCGCCTGCATGGTTATGCTATGCAGATGGTAAATGGGAGAACTGGTTTCCGTCTGCATGTTTATGTCATGCAGATGGAGGGACGGGGGTGGCACCATACATTGTAAGTTCGTTTCACGTATTTTTTATGTGCTAAGGTTATTAAAATTAATTTTTTTTAATATTCACTTATGGCAGATATTGAATCGGCATGTTTAATTTTCCAAGTTTTTTACTCTTACCATTAAAATCAGATTGCTTACTGCGAAATAAAATGTGTGTTTTTATGTATTGCGTTTAATAAAAGGCGTAAATAAGCCTGTGTCATGCTTTTTATTTCTATTTTTATTAAAAACTGTGTGTATGTTGAGTTCAATTGATTACCTGGGCTGAGATAATTGCAAGTGTTTAATTTGAAATATTCATCTTCAACGTCTAAGAAACCAACAACAACAAAAATATACCTGGGCTGAGATAATTGCAAGTGTTTAGTTTGGAATATATTCATTTTAAAAGCCTAAGAATTTAACACAACAAAACAACATATTTATTTTTTAATAGTTTCAATTAATTAATTTATAATTATGCTGCTAATCAAGTACTTTTTTTAAAACAAAACACACTCTAATGTGCGCAGCCTCGCACGATTTAATGGCTAGATGGGTGGTGGTGGTGCCAACATGACTGCTGCTACGGAGGGGTAACTACGAAGAGACAGGGGTGACACAGCATCCAATATGGCTGCCGATAATTAAAAAAAAAATGCTTTTTTTATTAACTGGCAGGCAAAATAGCTGCCATTGAAAACAACTTGTACTGACTGCAAACATGGCTGCCAACATGGCCACTACTGCTGCTGAGGTGGTGGTGTCAACACGGCTGCCACTCCAGAGGGATGGCACCATCCAATATGGCTGCCGATAATTTTTTTTAAAATATATACTTTTTTTACATAACGTTTACACACATTTTTTAATTTACTGGCTGGCAAAATGGAAGCCGCCATTGAAAACAACTCGTACTGACTGCAAACACAGCTGCCAACATGGCTGCTACTGCTGCTGAGGTGGTGGTGTCAACTTGGCCGCCACTCCGGAGGGGTGGCACCATCCAATATGGCTGCTGATAATTTAAAAAAAAATTATACTTATTTTACATAACATTTACAGACATTTTTGAATTTACTGGCTGGCAAAATGGCCGCCGCCATTGAAAACAACTTTTACTGACTGCAAACATGGTCGACAATAACTTTTAAAGAAATTTCTAAAATTGTACATAAATAATTGTTTTAATTACTGGCTGGAAAAATGTTTGCCACCATTGAAAACAACTTGTACTGACTGCAAACATGGCTGCCAATAATATAAAACAATTTTTAATAAAAATATTTTCCTTAAGTTTTACACAAATTTTTTAATTTACATGCTGGCAAAATGGCCGTCATGTTATTGCATGCCTCATCCAATATGGCCACCAATAATTTTAAAGAAAAATTCATTAATTTTTTACATAACTTTTTACATAACTTTTTTAATTACTGGCTCGCATAATGGCCACCATGTCATTTCATGCCTCATCCAATATGGCTGCCGCCGATAATTTAAAAAAATTTTATACAATTTTCCTTAAGTTTTAAATATTTTTTTATTAATTATCTGGCAAAATGGTTGCCATGGTATGCTATGTTCTAGAATGTACTGTCTGGAAACATGGCCGCCAAAATGGCTGCCAATATGGCCGACCTCCTGCAAATGCATTCCTCCTCCTGCAAATGCATTCCTCCTGCTCTTGCATTTCAGGGCTCCCAGCTCCCGACAGCCATCCTGTGTTCGAATGCTCTATTTCCTACTACTACAATGGTTTTCCACTTTGGACATAAAGGTTGGGTACTTTAATGCGATTAGCTCCAAAGAACCAGAGAGGTCTGCTTTTAGTGTCCAAGGGAAAGGAACCTTTCAATTCAAATTATGGCTTTTGGGCTGTGCAATGCCCATGCCACCTCGAATATTTGCTGTCAAAAAGAAATCTATTTAGACACTTATCAGATTTACCTAGATTATATAGTTCCAGGGAGGAAATTTGAAGAGCACTTAAAATGCCAGAACTCTGTATTCCAGAAAGTGACCATGGCTAAACTGAAACTGGTTCTTAGTAAATGCTGCCTTTTTTCAGAAGAACATAAATTTCTTGGGATATAAAGTGTTAACCCGTGGAATAGAAATTAAACCCGAGAAGGATGCATCAATAAGAATTTGGTTACCACCAACTTACAAAATCCAATTGCGAATTTTTCTGGTCATATGTGCTTACTACTGTTGATTTGTACTTGGGTTTGCCACGGTTGTCAAGCCACTGTATGAACTGACTGAGGCAAAAAGGAAATTCTGTTTGGTCACTGAGTGCGAAGTTGATTTTAGTAAGCTATATGAAATCCTGAAATCTCCCCTAGTTCTGAGTTTACTAGGCAATTAGCCAAACTTCATTCTGGACACTGATGCCAGAAATGTGGTCATCTGAACTGAGTTATCTCAGATTCAGGATGGGACGCATAAGTCACTAGAATATTACAGCAAGATTCTGCAGAAACCTGGGCGAAATAACTTTGTGACTTGCAGGGAGCTTGCATCCATGGTAAAGGAAAATTCACACCTATATGACAAACATTTTATTCTAATTTGTGAGCATGCTTTGTTACGCACACAACTGCATTTCAATAACATAGAAGGTCACGTAGCCATGTGGATACAGCATCTTTAAGAATGTGATTTTCAGTTACAACACAGGTCTGAATGTATATTCACACTAAATCAGATGCCCTTTCTAGGAGGCCATGCAATCCATTCTGTCGTCTCTATGAATGCCAGGGGCAAATTAACTGTTTATCGGTAAATGCAATGAGAAAAAGAACTCATGGTTCTTTATCTTGAGAAT
Organism: Clitarchus hookeri; assembly: GCA_002778355.1. Taxonomy (NCBI): domain Eukaryota; kingdom Metazoa; phylum Arthropoda; class Insecta; order Phasmatodea; family Phasmatidae; genus Clitarchus; species Clitarchus hookeri. Next base: position 658,869 of record NQII01001869.1, read on the forward strand.
GGTTCCCGACTTGGAGAGATATGGGTATTACATGTGAGCTAAATTTTCCCACTTTTCATCTAATAATATGGTGGATTAAAGCTCTCTGTGGGCCAAAATAGGAATATATATCCAGTCTGAGAGTAGCAGTAAAAGCATGCTGGGCATAGCGGAAGTCCCTTGTACCGAATAATGGTGTGCTTTACAGGAAATGGAAAAGTAATAATGAAAAACTCACACATTCAGATGGTCTTTCTAGAATGCAGAACCCCGAAGTCTTAAAGGAACTGCATAATACTGCAACCACTGGACACATTGATGTTAATAAAACCGTCGAAACAGTTAGACTCAGATTCTGTTGACTCCGTTGTTGAGATATGAGAAGTGATGTGCAACATCTGCAATAAAAAGTTGAAGTCCCATTCGAGAGCATGGCAGTAGATGGGCTCATTGCCTACAATAGAGATAGGTGATCGGCATCATCTAGTAGCACAATATTAGTTCACTAAATGGTCCGAAGTCATTCCCCTACCAAACCAAGCAGCATGTACTGTGGCCGATGCACTTGTATAGCACGTGATCTTGAGGTTTGGGGCTAGACTACAACTCCATTCGGATAAATTACTTAATGTTGCAACTGCGGTTATCCAAGAGGAAATAAAGATTCTGGAATTAAAGAAGACTAAAATTACAGCATCAGCCCCTCAGTCCGATGCAATGGTAACTTTTGATATTTGTGGCGGGCAACCAAAAGACTATGAATTAGATATGCTATTGTTTGTTTTTGTTTAATGTTCTGCATAATAAGGATAACACCATGAAGGATGCTGTTTGGGTGAGAGGTTTACCTCCCTAGTGCCCTGCTGTTTGGAGGGCCGAAAGAAGAATAAACTATCACCCTAGATTATGCCAGTGCATTGTGGCATAAACTAGTCGGCTTTCATTATTTTGTTCGACAGAACATCATAATAGTGGCAGGAAATGTTGGGAGGTCCCAAGATGATTCTGAATTAGATCAACTATGCGATCTTCTGGATTTGTTGATGATGCTCTCGGGCGAAGTCTAAGGCTACCCAAATCTACCGAATAGCACTCTACGAAGTCCAGATATTACATAGTCTGTTCAAGACGAACAGACTTGAGGAGGGCACAGTGTTATGCGTGGCCACTTTGCCTACATGCCTCTCACTACCTAACCTTCAGTCGGGCCTAGCATTAGTCCTTTTTGACATCATTGATGGCTGGTGGAGAGCCCAGGAGGGTCGCCACACCTGCCTGGTTGTCGCTAATGGGACCGAAGTCACTCCTGATTCTAGAGGAGGATACGACTTGGGAGCCTTTGAGTAAATTTGCTTTTCACCACTTCATTGACTCGACTCGGGGAGTGTAGAACCTTCTGGGTCAGGTCATCTCAGCTATAAAAGCAGCCACCGCAGCTGCCGTGTTAACAGTATTGAATTGCATATGTTCTTAATGCGTGCAATGTAGGTGAGTTGTGAGATTACGGGCGACGGCACAGTTACCAGCGAGTATGGTGTATAGCTACGAGGAGAGCAGAGATTGGGACTGACCGAATGGACTTTAAGAAATGTGGGACTTTTTTTTCGTGAGTGATGGACATTTGGATGATGTAAATGCATGCTACTGGGAATATTGTTAGTGTATTTGTAGTAAGTGTATGAAATTTAAGAAACTTTCGTTAGTATAGATACCGTGATTAGGACTTTAATTATATTTGGGTTTAATGTAAAAACTGACCTCACTGACGAAAATAAGAAGTATTAATAGTAGTGATAGGGAGTTGTATTTTGTATATAATAACTCTATCTACTATATTATAGTAAATATGTTAAGAAATAAAATTGCATTCCTTATTCATTTATAAAGACTTCCTTCCCTCAAGAACCTGGATAATCCCTAGGCAATTTGGTGCAATAGGTTTTTCCCCCCGAGTAATTTCTTCTTATGTTGTATTGCCATACTTTACAGAAAATACATTGGAAGAATAAACTGAATACTTACATATAGAAACAAGCATGTGCAGCGTGAACCGTAACAAGCTACAAAATAAAATGAAAAATGCACCACAGTGTCTAGGAAAATATAAATACAACATCCGATAACACAAGTTCAAATCCGGGACACATCATGTCCGAATTATGTAAGGGTATTTAAATGTGGGACTGTGATAGCATACACACACGCTGATATGTGGGTTTTATCTGTGGCGCTAGTATTGATCCATTGTGTTAATTTCTCCTCACATATATACACTGAAGAACCAAAACCCTGGCACACCTGCCTAACATAATGTAGGACCCCGCGAGTAAGCAGAAGTGCCGCAAGACGACGTAGCATGGCATCGACTAATATCTGAAGGTATGTAGGAGGCAATTCACACCATCAATCCTGCAGGGCAGACCACAAATCCATAGAAGTGCGAGGCGGTGGAGATCCCTTCTGAACAGCAGGTTGCAAGGCATCCCAGATATACTCAATAATGTTCATGTCTGGTGATTTAGGTGGCCAATGGAAGTGTCTAAAGTCAGAAGAGTGTTCCTGGAGCCACTCGGTAGAAACTCTCGACGTGTGGGGTGTTGCATTGTCCTGCTGGAATATAATTGTCCACGTCCGTCGGAATGCAAAATGGACATAAATGGGTGGATGTTATCGCACAGGGTGCTTACATATCTGTCATCTGTCAGAGTCGTATCTAGACGTATCAGGGGTCCCATTTCACGCCAACTGTACACACTCCATACCATGACAGAGCCTCCACCAGCTTGAACAGTCCCCTGTTGACATGTAGGGTCCATGGATTCATTAGGATGTCTCCATACCCGAACACGTCCATCCACCCGATACAATTGGAAAGAGACTCGTCAGACCAGGCAACGTGTTTCCAGCCATCAACAGTCTAATGGCGGTGTTGGCAGGCCCAGGCGAGGCGTAAAGCTTTGTACTGTGCAGTCAACAACGGTACACGAGTGGGCCTTCGGCTCCGAAAACCCATATCAATGAAGGTCCGTTGAATAGCTCGCACGGTGGTACTTGTTGATGTCCGAGCATTGAAATCTGCACCAATTTGAGAAAGGTTTGCACGTCTGTCACGTTTAATGATTCTCGTCAATCGTCGTTTGTCCCGTTCGTTCACGATCTTTTTCCGGCCATAGCGATGTCAAAGATTTGATGTTTTACCGGATTCCCGATATTCACGGTACACTCGTGAAATGCTCGTACGCGAAAATCCTAATTTTTTCGCTACCTCGGATATGCTATGTCTTATCTCTCGTGCGCCGAATATAACACCACGTTCAAACTCACTTAAATCTTGATAACCTGCCATTGTAGCAGCAGTAACCGATCTAGCAACTTTGCCAGACGCTTGTTGTCTTATATAGGCGCTGCTGACAGCATCGCGTTACTCTGATTGGTCCCATACCTCTGTTATTTGCATACGCACGTCTATACCAGTTTTTTTGGCTCTTCAGTGTATATATTACATTAATTGTTCCGTGTAGCCAATTACCAGTGTTTTGTGTATCTGTTTGATAAACTCTACACAAGTTAAGTCACAGCGAATGGCAATGGCAATGCTGAATAAGGTCAACGCACATTGTCAGGCACCGTCACATATGTATCGGTAAGAACATATACTAGTGCATATTATTTTGGGAATTAAAATATTTTTTAGTGGGGGAAAATAACTTTGTGAATTTTCATAAAATTGGTTTATTAGAGCTCGCATAAAAGGAAAACTAGGAGAGCACCATAAGCACTGAAGAGCATTGGCCCCAATACTCTCTTCTGCAGGTGTACACACTCGATACACGGCACTCTGCAGGTAGTACGCCGGCAATCGTGCGGACTCTAGTCGAGCAGCGAGATCCGTTCCGCACAGACGCCCAGGCACGATTGAGTGTGGGGGTAGTGGGAGGGGGTATTTATACCATTTCCTCAAACAAGGGTAAGTGTCTCAGAGCAGCAGCTGCAATGGCAGCCGGGGCGCCCCCTTCTCTCTTAGAGGAGGTGCGGAGGCGGACGTGGCGTGCCCCCTCCAGTGCGATACGACAAGCATACGTGCTCCATCATGTAATGTCTTTACAAATACATATAATTGCAGTAGTGTACTGTTTTTTTGTGCTTTTAATATACTAGCACGTTTTAGTATGGGCCGTGTGCGTGTGTGTAATAACAAACAGAAATAAGAACACTAAAAATTTCATGACATATATATTATAGAAATTTTTTTTACATTAAGATATTCATTTACTCGACAATCATGACCAATACATACAGCACACACTCGTCATTCATGATCATTACACACGTAAGATAATGTACACACATCAAGACAGCAGTTAAATATACACAATTAAAACATTTTTTTTAAAGCAGAGTAGTAGTTTGCTGCACACATCAAGATAGCAAAATACAATTAAAACAGTTTTTTTTCACTATAATTTTTTGCAAACTGAGTAGCTACAGCAATTAAAACATTTTTTTTTCAATATACCAATGATCTATAAACAATGAAAACATTTTTTTACACACTATACCAATTAAATATATATACAATTAACACTTTATTTTTGTCACTATACCTTGCAAGCTCAGTACCAGCAGCATACAATAAGATGCCAATTAAAACATTTACACACACTATTCGTTTGCAAGCAGAGTAGTGAATAGATGCAGTAGTAATGTCTTTCAATCAGCAACAGATAATTTGCTCGCATCAGGATGTATTGCCACAATTCAGACATGTTGTGACCGAGAACATCTTCTTACGAGACGTTCTGCGATGAGGCGGTATGCTGCGACACAAAGTCGGGGACTTGGCGGCGCCGGCAGGCTTCTCACGTCTGGAGGCGGTAGACTTCTTGCGTTTGACATTGACAGACAGCTGGACGTCCTCCTCCTTAGAAATGTCAATCACGGCAGGTTCAGCCAATGGTTCTTGCGGAAGGCAAACTCTTTTGCATCTTGCAATAAATCGGGAGTTATAACTTCGTCTGGACCGAGGGCGTTCTTGCGTTTGACGGCACCAGACCTCTTGCATTTGACATTGACAGGCCGCTGGGCATCCTCCGCCTTAGTATTGTCAATCACAGCAGGTTCAGCCAAAGGTTGTTGCGGAAGGCAAACTCTTATTGCATCTTGCAATAAATCGTGAGTTATAACTTCGTCTGGACCCAGGGAGTTCTTGCGTTTAACATCGACAGGCAGCTGGACGTCCTCCTTAGTAATGTCAATCACAGCAGAGTTGGGGGGCAGCACCAAAGGTTCTTGCGGAAGGTAAACTCTTATTGCATCTTGCAATAAAGCGTGAGTTATAACTTCATCCGGCCCACATGGCAGGGGAGTGTCTGTTCGAATATAGTTAACGACATATCTTCCCAGAATATTGCATTCGACCATCTGCTGACATTGCTCGTACGTCGACGTTGGGTTGTGCACAAGCAAACAATGTGCTATACCATCGCACTGCTCGCTGTATGTTCTTGACTCGCCGTCACAGACATAGGTTATACAGTTGTTGCCAGGCGTCACACTGCTGTAGACAGTCTCTGGGCGAAATGGCGGGTGCATCTTGAGCTCACTGGTGTTGACTGGCGGGGGAGACAAGGCTTATATAGCAGCCATATGCCTCCGACATGATGTCAGTGGTTCTTGAACAATAAAAGTCATATACGGGCATAAATGTCGTACATTATCTTACAACATTTACACTTGTAATGACATATTATTTTGCCCCCTGCCTTCGTGCTGCTAGCGATATCTGCTCCGTCGTCGCCCATGTTCTTGTTGTAAGTGGTTTTACTACCCTTCACTTATAGTTTTCAATTGAAGACGCAACATACCTTAGCGGTACAGGGTAGAACGTATGTGGTACCGCATTCTTCCCGTGTGATCGTATGTATGTGGCCTGTACATTCTTCGGTTCAGCGGTAAGTTGCTCCAGTATCAACTTCTCGCAAGGTAAATTTCATTTTCTTGTTCTCGTTGCGTAGTTCTGTAATGTCTTCACATTCCGTGCGTACTACACGAATACGTCCATTTTCAGGAAGCACACTCTGAGGTCGGAGATTGTAGATGGGGCACTGATCGAACTTGTTACAGGGGCGAATTTCATAACAAAAGTTATCGCAAGCGTCCTGATAACCCAAAAAATGATGTTCAGAGTCACAATTTGTACTTGCTCGTGCTCAATTCTTGGTTTAAACACAACTCTTCTGTATCCGATAAAGTAGTTATCGTAAATGTTCATGGCTTCCGGTAGAAATGTCACAAACTCACGAAGGTTAAACATGATGATGATGTTAGTTCTCTTCTCAACGAAACACTACTGCAGTTCTGCACGTCGCTCTTTTTATGTTGCAGCATTTACACCTCGCATGATGACGGAGAACACATTGTAGTCCACGTAACTGTGCCTCTCTTCATGTAGGTTGTATGACGGTCACCAGTGCAGCACTCAGTCCAGCGGGTAATTACACTACCAGTGTTGACATTGAAAAGTTCATACGCAATTGCGCGAGTAAACCGTACATGGCATATCTACTATTCGCATGATTTCATAGTACTGAGTGAACAAGGCTACTTCATACCAGGTCTTAGGTGATATATGCCACACGACATTACATTACATGGTACCGAGCGAAAACTACCCTCATTGACACAACAGGCCCAGTGTTCAAGTCCATTACATGATTCTACCTGTGACGGTTGGCCGGGCGGTTTGAAATGTACACGTCTGTATCCTACAGTAACGTCGCCCTCATACGTGACTACCGGGTTGAAATTACATACTATGTTAGCCTTTACGAAAATTCTATGACATGCATTGATCTCCCATTGTTACTTTACTTGATGCTGCCATAGCTGAATCGTACTGTTGCAGCATTAAGCCTGACTATGTCGTCCTCTGATATGAGTTGGGCATAGCGCGCAGGCAGCTGGGCACGCATCTCATTGTTTAACATACATGTTACACATTTACCGTATATACCGACTCTGTGCGGTGAAAATCTAATGGCATGTATACCTTGCTGATGACGAGCTCTGACAGAGGTATATATCGAACGGACCCGTTCAGCTTGGCGATTAGACCTTCCATGATGAGCTGTGGATCAGTACTAAAGTTCTTTGCCTAGATAGATGGACTATTTATAATGGCTGGTGGTGTTGGCGTTTTTTTTTGCCTTTGTATAGTCCGAAAAATGCCATGACTTAATCAACAACACATTAAGACAAGAGCATACAAGATTATGCATACATGTGTCACAAGCATGTTCTAACAGGCCCATATATTTGTTTCTCAACCTTCTAAACTACGAACATCCACACTCGGTTTGTAGATCGCAAATTTTAGCGGCGATGTTGCAATAATTGCTTAAATGGCGTTTCTTCTCTAGCCCGACCACAAAGACTGTGCCATTGTTACTTAGCGCGGCGACAAGTACATTGTGTGCTTTCTCGTATTTCAAATCGCTCTCACCCCAATTAATACCATGGTAAAGTTTTTCCAGCCAAATGTTGGTTACTTTGCTTTTCACGTCCAGCTCATGCCATGGACACGGCGGTCTGAATGTATAAGTCTCTATGTGGTCATCATCATCATCGTATTCCACGCAAATGCATTTAATAATAAAACCCTGCTGCGAGACACATCCCTGAATGTTTGCATACATTATGACGTTTGTGCTGTAGCGCACGGGAGAGAATGTACTATAATTGTAATCTATGTCAGTATTTTAACTTCTCTGTCACGCACATTATATGTGACCAGTCGATCGTGCGGTATTAAGGCATAGGTCTGTGTGAATGCGGGGAAATTTTCAGTGGCAGTTAATTCAATTCTGCAGTCTACAACGCCGGATTTTAAACGGTCATCTTGCTTGCTAACGGCAAACACGAGGAGCGGGACCGTGTGCATGTACTTGTTCGGCTCAAGTATGGGAGCTAGTGTTTGTCCATAGTACGAACGCTGGAAATCTGCGTACATTTGGTAGGGCACCATATAAGAGCCATTCGCGAAATCAATATTTAAATCTCCACAGGGGTAAGCTTCAGAATTTAGGAAAACCTTAACGTTTTTAATATTTACGTGGTCGAATGTCGAACAGTCCTTATTAATTACGTTTTGTTTACCGGCCTGAAACGCTACAATTATATACCTCGGTTTCTCACTTGTAAAACTCGTTTTCACGTTCCAATTTACACTTACAGAGCTTGGTATGTTAGGATAAGTTTCTAAACTCCAAGTACAATACACCATATCTACATTCCTGCCTTTTTCTGCATATTTAAAAAATTTTATGCATTCCGTCATGTTCACTTGCACATGCGGAAGTAACCAGTCAATAGAAAGTATTGCAAGTGTAGCCGCTTCTGCGCCAGTGTCCTGTAGTGCTATATTTTGAGAGTTGGCCATTTGCATAACTATTTCCTGCTTGGGATTAATGATTATGTGCCTGTAGTCTTCAGCGAAGCCTAACAGCATAGCGAGAGGAATACACACTTCAAATTTCCAATTAGCATAGACAGGAACCATAAAATCTTCCTCGATTCCCCAGCCGGCCATTTTGGCAGCCGGTAGTTGGTTACGCTATAATGAAAGGTAATTCTTTATCGTTGCCGTGATTCCTACATTGCTAGTGGCATATACTTTACACCCGTTCAATTCATAGGAGATTATATTAATCATGTGAAGTATACCATTTCTAATGATTTTAGTTGTTACTGGAAGCGCATTACTCACCCTTGTCAGCCGTCCCTCTAAAGCGCAAATAAGAATTACATGGCGCCGTGTATATATCTTGATTTTGTATGGGAATTCGCTCCTCGGACGATCCCACGTACTGCCCTGGCAGGTAGGGTGAATAAGTGTGTATTTCCGAGTTGGTAATTGCGTCTTCGTATCCTACGGGCTCGCTTACATTTAATATTTCCATGTCCATACTTACTCTTGACCGTTAAACCTAATCGTGTAAGGAAACGAACATTTTCAGATGTTAGCAGACTGTGTGCCTGCCTCGTACTGACTTTAGGTTTGGTGCGATACCTCCCTTTATTCACATTAATATGCTTGATTTTCAGCCCCATCTTTCCGCAAATGTTAACGCACTGTTATTTCCTTGCCTCGAATATTAATCAACCAACTTTCTTGGTCTACTACGGAAACAGTTACTTCCTGCACGTTCTCTATCGCGGCCGGGACATATATTGGTGTTGTTGGCACACTCGCGAGTTTAAATCCCGGCGGTACGTTTGCAGAGAATTCATGTAATGTCTGGCTTGGTTTACAGTTGAAATACGAATCACTAACTAAATTACAGATTAGTCTTATAACGTTAACGGGAAAAATGTTTACAGGCAAGGTAGATACATGGGTTTTATTTGCCATGTATTTCACATTTTCAAATTCCAGCATGGCAGCGAGAGTATCTTTTCGAGAAGTCTACCTGAACTTTACACTTCATCTCGCTGTGTAGAGTATTAGAATTTCCATGCAGTACTAAAGTCACGTCTGGTTCCAGCTCCCTTTTAAGATAATCAGCTAGATCATCAATCTCGTACGACCCAGTAGGGATACGCACATCATCCCTTTTACCGTCTGCCTTAACATATCGAAACATGCAATTATAACCATCAATGTTAGGTACTGAAAAATATTTTTGAAAATCTGTCACAACAATAGACCACTTTCCTGCCAGGCTTAGTGGCGGGAAATGCACTGACCGTAATTCCGACGAATTGCCTGTCACAATCAAGGTGATAGACATTACTGATGCCTTAGTACTATTGTGTAGACATTAAATAATGTAGGCATAAATGGCCGGAATTCCAGTCCTGCGGTCGCTGTTCTCTCTCGTGGTTATAATAAATTTACTACCTTAAAAATATTTTTTCAGTTCTGGAGGAGTCCTTAAGTTGCCGAAGCTATCGTTATATTCAACTCTGTTCCCGTCTTTTCTATAAGCAGTCCAGTGTGTGCCTGACCCCGAACTCGTATCTAAATTTACTATGCCACATTCTGATTTTTTCGGCCGCTGTGGAAGTGTATTTTGCGTAAACACTCCACGGAAATTATGTATTTTTAATTTTCGCGAAAATTTACGCAAATCAATGTTTGTCAGCAGTCGTTCGGCAGTCCCCTTAGGACTTTCGTCGTCGCCTGCTGCCGACACGATACGGCATCAAGAATACACCTTTTCCCGTGTTTTTTTGTGGCATCTAGAATTTCCATCTGCTTACTATGCCAGAATTGTTCTGCTAATTGTTTATTTCCATCTTTAGCACTTTTCACAGCTCATGCTATCCCGCTAGCTCCACCTATCAGCGATCCAAAAAGTCATATTGCAGGCAGTAAAAATGTAAGTATACCTCCACGCTTAACTTTTCTACGCCTGTTCTTCTTCTTAATCATATGGCGTCTAAATCTGATACCCATTCCATGCCTAACTTTCGCCTTCATTATTTTTCCTACTGTCCTCGCAGCTAATTGCTCGCCGAATTTCGTGTTCCGTGTTTTAACTATAGTTTTGGCCTTATTTGCAAGGATTGTGTCAGCTGCGTGTCTATCAGCCAAATTATTACTCTCAGCATACGAAATATTGTGCGTACAAAAGGCCGTGTCTAGTGTATTTATAGTCACTTCCCCGCGTTGGAGTCTGCGTACTAATCGTGTTCCAGGACCGCAAATCTTGTAGCCAGGTATGTGGGCTTCAAAAAAGAGAATAATTATTATATATTATTAACAATACCAGTCCCTTTCTTGGTGGTCCTCTTTCCACTGCGCATAATGTGACACTGGCGGTTGCTTTCTTTAGTGCTCCTGTTTCATAATAATAATAACCTGTGTACCCCAAGGGGATCTTTCGCTGCGAGAAGGGGGCCAGCCAGTTCTCCATCCCCTCCGTCACTACCAATGCCATCGGCCTTCGTGCTTTCAACAGCCCCCCTCCCCTAATACTATGAGGGCTCGCCCCTCATGGTGAGTGGCGACTGCGAGCACCATTCGAAACCCTCCGGGAGATCGCTACCCTTCGTCTGACCCTGTGCCAACCAAAATTAAGGCCTTGTCTGCAGGGTTATTTTTTTTATCGGAGATCGCCTATAGGTATCCATTACTTCATCATGTATCCATGTATCCATGTATCCATGATCAAAACCTAGCCATTTTACGAGCAGCATATTATTATTACACCAAACTACTTTCTCAACTAAATAAGTGTGTGGATATTTAGTAGGCATGATTTCCTGCTCGTAAAAAGAAACTTTTATCAGCTCACCATTTAAATCTTCGAGTACATATGTTCGCGGATTGTAATGCCTGATCTTTGCAACACAGAATATTTCCAGAGTCCAATTCGGATAATAACTTTTACAGAAAACATTTTTAAGACATGAAATGCGCACATAATCGCCTACTTTAGCTTTCTGTGTACTTGAATCTAGATATTTTTTATTCCTAAGCACTGTTGATCTCAGCGAATTGTCTTTTACATCCACAGGATGCATACGAATTGTTCTATGTTTCCGAGTATTGTAATTATTAATTAATCGGGGTAGAATATCCTGCCAGGTATAACTTCCTCGTGCTGAAAATTTGCGCCACATATGATTTTTCAGAGTTCTATTGAAACGCTCTACAATATAATTTTTTTTTTTTGCTAAATGTACCATAATGATTAATATGTTTCTGTTGCATTGGTGCTTGGAATGGTTTATTATAGAATTCCTTACCTAAGTCCGTTTGTAAATTTTTTGGTGAGCCCTTATTGGCCAACACTACCGTCATTGTCTTGGCTACATCTTTACCCGTTTTCCGTCTGACAGGTACGGCCCACACGAATTTACTGTAACAGTCAATAACTGTTAACATGTACTGGAAACCTTTATTTACAGAAGCATAAGGAATCATTTCAACCAAATCTAGCTGATACAGGTCACAAATTCCAAACAGTTGTACTTGTATTCTGCTAAACTTTTTCCGCGATGGTTTGTGTATTTCAGTGGAAATTGCCTCACGAGACATAATTTTTTCAGTATATGTAACCCCCTTCATGCAGTTCTTCTACAATATTCATGATCTCATTGGTGTGTGAATTATTTCCCGCCTCCTGCGATGTGAAGTGTAGTTGTAGGTGCTCGACTAATTCGTTAACATTGTTCCAGTAAACAAACTCGGCCTGACTGAGGTTATCAACTTTCAGCCCCGAGCCACTAGCTATGCCAACGTCCGGAAACAGTTCTGATGCAATGTCGAATTTAGGATGTGTTTCGTCTTTATATGTGGCAGCATTTGTTTTGTTATCGGTTAAGTGCGCGCTTGTAATATGCAACATTTTTTTATATTGATTAAGCCCCTCACGCGAGAATTCCCCTGGTCTGCGCATAAATAGTAGTTCGTACAAGCCGGGAGAAGCGTGAATAAGTTCGTTATCGATATGTACATAATCATTGGGTAGGAAAAATATATCCTTATTTCCCAGAAACCATTTTTTATTCCTTATATAAACACCATAAACACTATCGTTAAAACATCGAGTGTATGATGTAAGGTAATTACGAACATTAGCCGAGTGAAGACTAGCCCTTTTTTAGGTTTTGATTCATCCAACGAAACTTCGTCTGCTATTGGCTTTAATTCGGGTTCAGTCTTCACGTCAGGGAGAATATCTGTTTTATTATTTAACGTGTCCAGTCACGATGTGATTGGCTGAAACGCATGTTCCAACAGTGCGTCCCTTTTGATATGTTCTTGTTTAGCTATCAAATACTTCTCTCGCACTCTTGCGATTACGCGAGTCAAGTCCTCGGCTGCCGCAAGACATAATACTGGCATTATTAGCGTAATGTGTGTGTACTTTATATTAAATAATTGCCCTGCTGTAAATTGCGTTGACAATTTTATCTTCGAAAGTATTGAGTAGTTTTAGAATTGCAGTATGTATGTGACCACAATGCATCCATTTCTCACTGTCTGTACGAATATAATTTAAATGGCGGATAATTCTGTGCCATATTAGTTCCTCAATATCCGACATTCCACTAATCAAACTATGGTAACGGCTGTCTAGTTCTTCTAGAATGCTCATAACTTGTTTATTGGTCATTCCCTCAAATATAGCACTAAGTTTATTCTCCAGGCCAGCTATGCTCCTCTGCTGCGTATGTAGCACAGCAACACTTTTGCCAAGCGAATTTACTTGTTCGGAAAGTTTCGTGGAGATATTTGCAAAACCCTTACCCAAAGTTTGTTCGAGAGCTGTTTGAACTTTCATAGCAACCAGTTTGGCAGCACTCTCGTTCGCTATGCGTATATCATCATTCAATGTTGACATGAGTGTTGTAAGTAATCTGTAATCGTCATGGTCGCCTAGATCGATAAGTTGCGCTTCCACTGCGGGCAGTTTACTTGCCACTACGCTTCGCACGTCACAGTGACAGCTAACATACTAACTGCACTGAGTTTCGATTCTACCTTAGTGGTTAATGTGTCCAGCACAGTCTTGTCATTAATGTGGCTGACGAGTTTAGCGCTGAGACCGTTCACTTGAGCTCCCACATCGGTAATTTTTTTCTCCATGCCTGAAACCGTGCTGCCTACTGCATCGATTTTCTGCACTTTATCGGTTACTTTGTCAAGCTGGGCTTCCAGCTTGGTAAAGAATGCATTTGTGTTGGTGAACATGAGGCCCTCCATTGCTACTAAAGTACATGAAATTTTTTTTGGGGTGCTCTCCGACTTGAGGTAAGTGTCTAGCAAAGATTTGAGGCCCGCTAGCACTCCAACACTGATCTGCTCTACCGTATTAGAGATTTTATTCTCCATAGCAGATATTCTACCTCCTAATGAATTTAGTTTAAACAGGTCTTTAGATATTTTGTGTAGCTGGGCTTCCATTCTAGTAGACAGTACGTTCGTGTCACCAGGCAGCCTGCCTTCCACTGCTTCGAGTACATCTCCGGTAGTAACGGCCGTTATGTGTGATACATTTTCAATTAATGATCTGAGGCGGACATCCATGTTCGCGATCAATATATTAGTATCATAAAGTCTGTTTTCCACCGTAGTGAGTTTCCAGCCCAACACAGACAATTTCTTAATGTCACTGGATAATGTTCCTAATACGCACGTCATACCTGCGTGTACTCTGATAGCTATTTGCTCTCCCATACCGCCCAGTGCTGTTTCTACAGCATTAGTTCGAGTCATAACTGTCACTAATGTGCTTAAATGCGTCTCAATACTTATTTGCAGTGCTAGCAGCGGTCACAGCGCATAAGATGTAACACTTCGCACAAAGGATATGTTAACAGCGTCCTCGTCATGCCTGGGAATGCCAAGGTTCTTGGCCTGCTTACCCCCCAAATTGCAATTCCCATCGTTGGTGGACTTTATGCAGCTTTCCGGTGCACATTTCAGGCCACTATGCCCAAATTTTAATACGGAGTAACTCATACTTCACGGATGGCTAATAATAAACTGATCGAATGCTTTGCGGTACCTTCCTTTATCAATTGGAAAATCTTTAGCAATTACTAGGAATCTGTACGAATATCTCCAGCAATGCACACACATTTCTTTAAAGCTATCAAATAGCATATCGGAATTTACATGGTCCGACTAATTGTGGCGTAAAATCATGTCGTTCATACGAAATATGGCCAGGAAATTGGCATTGTCAAGTAAAAGCTGCTTCGGCATGCGCGAGTATGTTTGACACAGATATAAGACATGTTGTCCCATACTGAAATATCGCTGGATATTTGTTGGTTTTTCGCATGCCGCATCGTAAAAAATAAACACAGAGTTCGGTAATGCTTCGTCTGGCTTTATAACTTATTCATTTTCACTAAAGGGGGAATATTGCAGTCCCACAACTCCTTGCAGAATTTTTGCTAGACACAAATACTTCGGCTGACAAAGTGATTTCGAATAGAGGTATACGTTTTCGAAGCGGAGGCCATTTTCTTCTTGTAATAAACTCAGGAGGGCGCAAGACTTCCTAGAATTTGAAGGACCGTTTATAATTGCGCGAACTGTTCGCGGCAATAATTTTCCGTGCCTCGATTTAAATTGAGCAGTTTCCACTGCCTTCACAATGTTACTAATACATACTGGCAGCCTGGTTTCCTGTGTGACAGCTTACATTATACTGCAAGCAAATCTGTAAATCTAAATTATTTATACATTATAATTTTTTTTGGCGAAAGTACGATAGGTCTGTGGTGTACGGCTTTTTCTTTGGAATGTACAGGAGATTGCTTGTTTTACCAGCGTCTGACTGACTTTATCCGGATGTGTAAGTTAGAAATGATGGAGGAATTTATTTCAAAATATCGCCTCCCAGCATTTGTCCTTAATTTTTTGTTTTACCGCTTTCTGAGGGTTTGCACGACATCCACGCCCCTCAGTTCTTATATTTCCCTGTCCTGCACACTCTCCGAAAACTAGCGCAGCTGCAGGTTTTGGAGACATCAGTAAATTAAATCAATTACCGCTTGCTGATGACTCAAGATGCCAAGGCGTGTTTTGGGGCGCACCGCGACCTGTAAATTTTTATAATTGTCATAAATTAGTGAGTGGTGCCGACTCAAGATATAGCATCTGCAGGCCTTTGGAGACACTCGTAAATTAACGTAATTTAATTCGATTGCTGTGTGACTTAGACTGCAAGTCTTGTCTTTGGCGAGCGAACTGTAAATTAACATAAACTAAATCAAGTCTGGTGAATCAAGACGTTACAGCTGTCGGTTTTTGTGTCGGTCTAACTATATCACAATAAAGTTTGTCACACAGCAGTGACTCAAACGTTATAATTCGTCTTTAACGGTGTTCTTAAATGCCAATGGCAGTGACTCACAGGTTAAGGAGTCTGGCTGCTGACACATCAATCACAATTCGCCTTTAACGAAGTTCTTCAAATGTCACTGCTGCAGTGACTCATAATTGGCATCAATTACCTCTCAAGATGCTGCCGGGGGGCATCTGACTGTCTTCGCGGTGGTGTGAGAACACGCTGGCATATTTATCATAATTTTTTAACGGTGTCTGGCCGTATTTGTAGCGTCAGAAGTCCCTAATGGCTGTCCCCTCCTATAATTAAGCCAAAATTACGCTTTGTTCTCAGAGGGGAATGCTAGTGTAATTTGGGTGTACTTATATATACGCCACTTGCATTGGCTAGTATTCAGTTTTTGCATTCTCTGGGAAGACGCTGTTCGAACTGACACTATTGGACACTATTTTCGCCCGTTATGTCTACCGGCGACAATATGTCTGACGTTGAGGTAATCATTACGCCGCCTACATCTCCGTTTACTACTAAACGTGTGCGTTCACCTTCCCCTACGAAGGCTGCCGAGAAGAAGATTGCAATTAAGAACACCATTATTTTACAGTTTTCAGCATTATTTCGCCTACATGCGCGGTACTCGGTATACTTTCCAGTGGGAGTGTCTAGACTTACTGACGACACGTGTTCACACAACCGCGATAGCCGTGCGAGAGGACATTACAGATATTGTGGCTTTTCTGCATTAGTATGTTGTGCAAACATAAAAAAATGTGATGTGGGGGAATTGGATGCGGGCCTTGGAGTTGCTAGCTTCGTCCGCAATATTACCCATTACTTCTACTAAAGAGCGGTTGGTCGACTCCTTCGATGAATGTGTTAAAGTCAACTTTTTTCAACTGGATGAAGAGTCTACTGCCATCCTCAGCAACGATGTAGCACACGCAGCTGCAGCCGTCGCCATAGAGAGGTTGCTACAATACTTTGCCTCGTGCGCCTACGCCAAGAACTCCACTGCTGCGAATGGGTCCTCATCCGCCGTCGATCTTTGAGTTGCTCGATGTATGATTTCAACCAGACATTTCCAAGCTCGCTCAATGAAGCAAGCAGCACTTCTGGCAATAATACAGATTACGCTTCGTTTATTTCTTTACAGAGCAGTGGTGTGATGTGTGACGAGGTTCGTTAGAAAATTGTGTGTATTCATTCTACGTCACATTTTTTTACTTGAAATATAACCCGTGATGAGGTTCATTAAAAAAAAGGTTTTTTACTCTTGACATAAAAATCAGATTGCTTACTGCGAAATACAATGTGTGTGTATGTATTGCATTTAATAAAAAGTGTAAATAAGCCTGTGTAATGCTTCTTATTTCTTTTTTATTAAAAAATAATCCTTTTTTTTTCTTTAATACTGTGTGTGTGTTGAGTTCAATTGAATACCTGGGCTGAGATAATTGCAAGTGTTTAATTTGGAATGTATTCCTCTTCAATGCCTAAGAAACTAACACAACGAAAACAACATATTTATTTTTCAATACTTTCAATTAATTTATTTATAATTATGCTGCTAATCAAGTACTCTTTTTAAAACAATACACACTTAAATGTGCGCAGCCTCACAAGATTTATAGGCTAGAGGGGTGGTGGTGGTGGTGCCAACATGGCTGCTGCTATGGAGGGATCACGACGAAGAGACAGGAGTGACACAGTATCCAATATGGCTGCCGATAATTTAAAAAAAATTATACTTTTTTTAATTAACTGGCTGGCGAAATACCTGTCATTGAAAACCACTTGTACTGACTGCAAACATGGCTGTCAAAATAGCTGCTTCTGCTGCTACTGCTGAGATGGTGGTAGTGTCAACATGGCCACGGCTATGGAGGGGTGGCACCATCCAATATGGCTGCCGATAATTCAAAAATAATTATACTTATTTTACATAAGTTTTACACATTTTTAATTTACTTGCTGGCAAAATGGCCGCTGCCATCGAAAACAACTTGTACTGACTGTAAACATGGTCACCAATAATTTTTAAAAAATTTATAAAATATTACATAAATATTTGTTTTAATTACTGGCTGGCAAAATGGCCACCACCATTGAAAACAACTTGTACTTGCTGGCAAAATGGCCGCCATTGAAAACACTTGTACTTACTGCAAACATGACTGCCAATAATTAAAAAAAAAATTTTTATAAATATATTTTCTTTAAGTTTTACTCTGTTTTTATTTACTGGCTGGCAAAATTGCCACCATGTTACTGCATGCCTTATCCAATATGGCCACCAATATTTTTTAAATGTTTTAATAAATTTTTTACATAACTTTTTTAATTACTGGCTGGAAAAATGGTCGCCATGTCATTGCATGCCTCATCCAATATGGCTGCTGCCGATAATTTAAAAAAGAATTTAATACAATTTTCCATGAGTTTTATATATTTTTATTCTAGAATGTACTGGTTGGACACATGGCCACCAAAATGGCTGCCAACATGGCCGACCTCCTGCAAATACATTTCTTTTCCTGCAAATGCATTCCTCCTGCTCTTGCATTCCGGGGCTCCCGGCTCCCGACAGCCATCCTATGTTCGAATGCTCTATTCCGTACTACTCATTGTGTATTTGTCTCATTTTAAGTTGGGGGTTATCCACATATAATGTAATTATGCCATATTCATTATAAACAAGTACAATGGGAGAATATTATGGCCTGCCTGATTGTACTATCGCATATACCTCCTTTATTTCCTTCAGAATACTCTCAACTACCTCATGTGAATATAGTGGTAGTCGTTTTGCTGTTGCTTAATGGGCCTGTCATCTACTGTATATATGTGATGGTAAACAATATTATACCTTCCAATGTCATTTGGTCCACAGGAGAAAGCACCCCAATTTCTTTGCGTTAATCAAGAGGCAGCCTTCTCCTTTCACTAGTTATGGATTTTCACTTGTTGTTACTAGCAGCTACTCCAGTACTTCTGAAGAGAGCATTTGATTCTCAAAACTTAAGGAACGTTTGGAAATACCAGTGAGACCTGCTTGAAAACTCCTATAATTTCCCATCCTCAAGACGAACAGATGTGTTGGACAAAGCAATATTTCTAACTTGGAAACTTGCAGAGTTTGAAGAGACCAAATTCCTTGCTACAAGAATAAACCACCTAGAATGATGTCACCTTTTTCTGCTTTTTCAATTACACACAAATGCCTGATAAAATTTCCTTGATTATGCCTGCATGGTAATTTTACTAGAAGTAGGTAGCACAGTCGGCTGGCGACATACTACTGCGCAGTTCATTGAAAGGACAAACTATATTGTGTTTACACTACAAACTCGGCACTAGCGATGGGCTCATTTCAATGACATTTTTCGATGTATTCGATTACTCTTTACAATCGATTATTTCCAATGATTTTTACTTTCTCTCGGAAAAATCCCTCGCTAAGGTAGAGCCATAGCGGGCAGCCCGCAAGGAAGAAAGCTATGTTTATTGTTATGCTTTATTAAGACGGCGGTTTTAATGTTTAAGGGTTAAGTCCTTCTTACGAAGAATGAAAAATATGTAATACACTTGGCAGTTTGTTTGCATAGATACGAGTGGTGAATCTTAACGAGCATCTCTAACAAAATCGAAATATCACTACCAGGAACAACAAAAGTTATCAAACTTTAGACACCACATAAACTTACAGTATTACTTAAAGTAATTGATAAAGATTTGGACGGTGCTTACAACCGATGAGGATAACTAGGTTTGAAGATAGAGAAGTAGGAGAATGCATAAGTGCGGAAACTAAGAACACTCCAAGTAAACCCACTGACCGACGGTTAAGTTACATTTCCCACATCTCAAAATCCGGGTCAGTCCCGCCGGGGATCGAACTCAGTTGACCATTATATGAGGTGTGCGTACATAGAAAACAGTTTTGCTGAACAACTAAAACAAAGAAAAAAGTTGGTTTTGTTTAAAGAATAGCATTTTAATGAAAACACCTTTCCAGGGTCAGCATGGTACTATAGTAGATCTTTTCATTTTGTACACATATTTTGTTAAGATGTAAGAATTACAAATACAAAAACGTCGGTGTGCAATTTTCACAATACAAAAATAAAGTCTATTGCACAGAAAAATATAAATTTTAATGTTGATCAAGTGTTCTAATGTTCCTTATTTTTTTATGTATACTTTAAAGAATTGTTTGGAGAAAAATAGTAAAGGCTATTTATAAATGTACCAACAAATTGTGATATAAATATTAATTGAAGAACAAAATAATTGAACCGAAATAAATTACTTTCGAGAAGCGCTAACACATAGCTAGAAAAATATTGACTGTGAGAAGTGACGAATGAGAGAATTTTATCGAGAGCTTGCAGGCGGTTAGCCTTATATAACTTTAAAAATGGCAAATTTAAATATAAACTAAACCCAGAAAAACAGCATGGTAATGCAGGTTTCGACAAAATTTTGTAAAATTAAATTGCATAAATCTCGTTTACATGTATTAAGCTATAGCACACGAGTTTATTTCAATAGCTTTTGATAAAGTTTGTTGCATTAAAAATTAATTTTTAACCAGCCGGATAATTTGGTTTAGTTTTCAAAGTACATTAGGTTTTTGGAAGTGCTAGCAGAGTATACAGACATATGTTACATAATTTTCCCTTCATAAAATATGCATTATTTTATGAGGCTGATTTCCAGTAAGAAAAATCATTTGAACTAAGGTTTTTGCTTTAACGATATATTTCCACGAGTCGTGTGGAAAAAAGACGTGGGTAGGCAATCTTACCAAGAGGTTTTATTCGAATGTATCATTCGATAACTTTACTAAATAAACGATATTTCATTCGGTTGTCAAAATATTTCGATTGTTCCCATCACTACTAGGTACTGCCTGCCCATAGCACCCCCAGTTGAGTATCAAACAGCACCCCAGTATATATAGTACATCAAGCCCCAAAATACATCCATCCTAATTTTTTGCTCTATATAGTATGTTAACGGTAAACTAAGCCCATTTGAAATCAACGTTTTAAAACTGACACTGTTTCTATTTGCATATATCTTAACGATCATGCTGACTCGCATTCGCCCAGTAAAGATCTATGTTGGAAGAAAAATATTTGCATTATTCAAATTTGAATTAAAAGAGTTAGATAAATATTTGGGAAGATTGTGACGGCGTCACATCGATCATCTAGCGCCTGCATTAAGAAATTACCCGTGCCATTTGCTGATAGTTCTACGAAACCTACGTGGATGATCTCTGCTTTTGTGGATGTGGCTTATCTTGCCGCGAGTTCCTAAATGTACTGGTCCGCTCTACCGTGCTGGCGGCGGGCAGGCTATAGTCATACAACGCGGGGCCCGCTGATCTGGTTTCGTCGTCGGATGGCTCTCCTCCCCCATCACATTAGCAGCGAAAAACCTTCCAGAATGGGGCGTTGGAGAAATATAAGCTTTGGTTTCTCAAGTAAGACGAGGAGAAGCACTGAGGGACTATCTAGGTCGAAACTTTGTTCCTGTCGGGAAGGGGAAGGGGGCAATGGCTGTTATAATAAATTAAATAGAAGTTAAGTTATTTACCGTAAGGGTTTTTGCTGTTCGATATTTTAATCATGTAATATCAGATCACTAATGATGTTATTGTTCTGATACGCCATATTTCGTTAGTAGCCCTGGTACAAAAACATAAAACAAGTGTTTTCAGCCCTACCAAGCCTAGAACTACTGGCGAGAAGCATGGAAGGAAGCTTCGGTGGATCTGGCTGCGTGGTGTGTCACCTGACAAAGACAACAAGGTGGGTCGAGCCTAGATTGCAGGAACTTTACATACATGGGTAGAAAAATAGCCAGAATGCAGAGCAATTGTTATATATATTCAATTACATAAGATTCCTCAAATAAATTGTTTTAAATAGTAGTTAGGAAATGGCGCATCAGCGCCAACTGGCATCCTGGCAAGGAGCCAGGGAGCCATGGTGGCCATCTTGGATGACATCACACAGCAACCTCCTACTCTATCATATCTCGACAGCGGCGACCATTGTAGTTTTCCTTTTTTCTCTCTGGAATTTCCCTTTTATCCCTCCTGCTGTATCATTCCACCTTGGCACTTCACGCTCTTCCATTCCGATTTTTTTCTCCCGTCCTTGCATTCCGATTCTTTTTCTCCCGCTTTTTCATTCCGATCTTATTGTGTTTCTCGCGCGCTGTCATTCCTTCCTCATGTTTGTTCTATCCTTCAGGGTTTTTTCTCATATTCCATCCTGTTTTCTTTATATTTCTCCCTTGTTTTTTTTTATTTCTCTCTTGCGGTCTTATTTCTTCCTGCGTCCCTTCCGTTCTATCACTCGAGGGTTTTCCTCATACCCCTTCCAGTCTCCATTATTTTCTCTCTCGCCCAACACCCCTCTCTCGACTTTCGCGCCCTCCATCCCCACCGACATCGTCTGCTGTAGGCGGCCATCAATGATTCCAGCGTCCGCCACCAAGTGTACTAAGGTCTTTCCTATTATGTTCTCCATCTTTAATTCCCAGGCCTGCTGCCATCTTTGATTCCTGTGCCCGCCACCAGAGTATGTTAAGTTCCACAGTTGGCAACTAGGAGCAATGGTATCGGCATGGTTATTTTGTACATGTGAATTGGTTCACTCGTCACCAGCAGGGGCACTCTATTATCTGGGAGGTGAGTTAAATTGGTGGCTGCCAGGAGCGCTGGAAATGTTTTTTAGGTATTTCGGAAATAAAAAAATGCAAGAGACGTGTAGGATCTTTCTGCCACACCTTGGGTCACCAGTCCAGCATCTTGACCACACGACCACTTTTGCAAGTGATGTGCTAAGAGATGAAATAGCATACATACAATAATAGCCCTATGTACTCGTCAGACAATAAACATGTAATCGCGAAAAAGGATCGTCATTGCACAGTTATGAGAAGAAATTATCACATTGGCCTACACACTCCCCAGACAATTAACTCATCTCATAAAAGAACAGCATGCACCGTACGTGCATGCACACACACATACTATGTAGAAGTATAAAATATTTATATAAAAATTAATAGTGTGAAAAAATACAGTCATTCTAACATTCAGGCAATTATATATAAGAATATTTGGGTAGGTCACATCTCTACATAAAATATATGTATGCATAAAGAGGCAATTGCATGGCAAAGCACATGTGTCATGCGCAGATGTCTGTCTCTCTCCAACTTGTCCAGGAATTCGAGAGCATGCCTGCACAGCTGTACCTTAAACTTGTCTGCCCTCGCGCGCATGGTGTGGGAACATAGCCAGCACTCGTGCATGTGGAAAATATTTGGTTCTTACAAATACAATTGCACAGTGAAGTACATGTGTTAGCGTGCGCACTTCTGTATATGTAATAGCTAGCCATGAATTTAAATCATATACATAAAATCGAGTACTCCACAGACCTGCGCACATATATACCGACAAAAATCCCCTGCAGCCAATGGTCCCCCAGTCCTGTCACTAAGGTAGATGTGTTCCCATGAAATCAATAGTAATTGCCAAGAAGCCAATTGCGCTCCCCCAGTCGAGATCACAGATTGAAAGGGGATAGCCGGCGATTTATACCGATAAACGTCAACCTGTCTCGCCAATGGAGTACAGCGCGCAATGAGGAAGCAATCGCTCAAAAAAATCCAAGAGACACAGCGACAATAGTGTCAGACTTCACATCCCAGCGAATATATTCACTGCTCGGCAACACAAAGCACATTCTGTCCAATATGAAATCGTACAGGACACCACTCCAGTATGGCGGACGATGCTTCAATGCTACCGAAACATACACAATAAAAAATTCCCTAGACATTCGCATCTGCTGCTACAAGCCTGCCACCGCCTCCCCCAAATCCATATATATCAAACACGCACAAAAGTGTCACTCTTTCAAGTCGGAAAATTCTAAGGACATAGCCAAGCTGTACCCCCTGAAGCAGAAGTATACATTAATATTCCCCCTTAGTCGAGAAGTGGAAAGGGACCCTTCTTCTCCAGAATGCACAAAGGTGTGCTCACGACATCAAGGGCGGAACATACTAAAATACAATTCCACCAAAGAAGATATACTTTAAACCTCCCTCTACTTAGAAGCATGAGAAGGGAACCCCCTAAGTCAGTCTACACACCTATACCAGCCCGTACATGCACCCGTCTGACTTCAAGTAGGTTTCAGGTAATGACAAAAACACAAAGAATAAATATATATAATTTTTATTCAAATCCTCTCTTAAAAAATCAGTAGGGTACGTCCAGACATATATACATAATGTTATACTTGTGTTCATTTACCCACATGCCCGAATTCAAGTACAGGTAATGACGAAAAAACACACAGAATAATTATAAACAATCTTTATTCAAATCCTTTCTTCAAAAAAATACAATCAAACAAACATCTCTCTAATGACGACATTCATTCACACATCGGTGAGTGCAGAGTGACGTATCCAGCTATTGTGCTGGGAATCGAAACCTAATCATTTCACAAAAATGTGTTTGCCCGACCGGCGAATGACTCTCTCAACAAGATAAATGTCCAAGAATCGTATCAGCTGTACCTCCTGATCATTAAACATTCCTCTGAGTACAGTGTCATTAATATCCTCAAGACAGTAGGTCCTTGGTTTGTAATGACGAATCCTAACAAAGCTATACGTTTCCATTCTCCAATTTGGAGTGTATACTTTGGCAAATATTCTATTCACTGGTGATATCCAGACAAAGTTACCAATCTTCGCTTTAGGCATGTGTGCATCCAATTTATTCTCGGCATTTTACACAGTTTCCAGCAAAGAATTATAATTAACATCCTCTAGTTGCAAGCAGATAGTATGATGTACTCAACGATTGTAGGATACTAACAAACAGGGCAACAAATACAGTATCTTGTAACTGCCTTGATACGAAAATGCTCGTCACATGTCATTCTTTAGAGTATCGTTAAACCGTTCCGCAATGGAGGCCTTCTTCTCGCCATGTGTACTGTAGTGATTAATATTATTCACAACCATTAGCGAAAGGGAGGCAGGATTGTAAAATTCTCTGCCAAGATCCGTTTGCAAATTTTTAGGCGATCCTTTATCTTGCAAAACACTCTTCAGTGCATCACTCACATCGAGGCAATGTAACCAAAGAACTGATATACCCCATTCGTACTTACGAAAACAATTTACTACTGTTAACATGTATCTGTAGCCCTTATTAACAGTAGCATACAGGATCATTTCAACTAGGTCGGCTTGGTACAGATCTCTCAGCCCAAAGATGAGTACATTTCGCATAGGATAATTACGTTGCGCAGACCGGTGAAGCTCGGCGGCGATCTGCACATGACACATTATTTTGTTTTTTCTTAGTATATTTATCCCCTTTCACAAAATTCTTCTAAAATATTCACAATCTCATTCATATGGGAATTATTTCCGGCCTGTTAAAACATAATTAGCAGCCATAGACGTGACACAAGCTGATTGGCATCGGCACAGAATAAATATATTCAAGTTCGTTGCTGCTATCCAGCTTCGAAGTCAGACCTGTGCCGGTTGCCACACCAACATCCGGAAAAGGTTCAGTGATAATGGCGAATTTCTGGTGTGTCTCATCCTTATAAGCATTGCTGAAAGAGTCATTGTCGACAAAATGCGCACTCGTGAGCATAAGTAAGTACTTATCTTGGCGAAGCGCCTCGCACCAATTTTCGCCAGGCTCACATATAAACAGCAACTCGTAACGGCCTGGATACGCCCACATCGCTTCATCACCAATCTATTTAAAATTGTTGGCAGGAAAAAAATTTGTTTGTTCCCCATTACCATTTCTTATTGCATCTATAAACACCATATGTTTCATCATTGAACTTATTGTGTATAACGGTAATTAAGAACATTCGTGGTGCGCAAATTAGATCGGTCCGTATTAGGTTTCCAAGCCATTAAAGGTAAATTATCATCTTTATCAGCTTCAGTATCTTCCGAAAATACTTGCGCTTCCTCGAAGTCCGCTGTTCGATGTCTGATTCAGTCTTCATTTCATCAGGATGAACTGATTTTTGTTGTAAATTATCTAGCCGATATGTGATAAGTCGGAACACTTCTTCCAAAGTAGCATCGCGCTCCATGCATACGCACTTAGCCAGTAAATACTTATTGCTGACATTTTCAGTTTAACGATGCAAATCCTCGGCAGCAGCAATCATCGTACTAAAACAGTGATGAGGATTTACCTAGTATTTGTGACACACACATACAGTAGCATTTAGGTGTGGCCTCATTGTGCTGGTCGGATCAAGCCCATGACAGCATCTCCTAACGATCTGAGTAGGTTCGAGAAAAATAATTCAGACCTTCTGATACAATGGGTTACGGCATCTCGAACATGCTTGCAATGAAGCCTTAATTCATCGTCTGAAATCGTTTCGGACAAGGCACGAACAATCTTGGTTAACAACCTGTCTTCCATAGTTTCGAAGCGACCACCGAAAGCAGAGAGTTTGCTCACCACCTCAGTCAATGTGATAACTTGGCTGTCGAATTTAGCAGACAATGCAGCCATTCAGACGAGGTGACGATCCATAGTCGTGAGCTTTTTGTCTAAGTCAAACAGTTTGTCCACACACCCCACCAATGTTTCCAGTTCGCTATCATTATTGGCAGCCAATGCTTGAAGAACCTTGCTGGCCATTCCTCCCCTGTAACATAAAGTTTCGGCTCTAAAGTGGTGAGCTAGTGAATTCCACACCTTAGTGTGCGAAGGGAAGCCTCAGCCTTAGTGCTCGACGTCTCCAACACCGAAAATGGTCACAAAGCCTCTGAAGTGACACTACGGGCAAAGTACACAGCAGCTGCATTGCCATCATGTTTCAGTCCTCTGAGATTCTCGGCTCGCTTCCCACCAAAACTGCTATTACAGTTGTTAGTAGATGTAATTCAGCCATCCATTGAATGCTTCAGGCTGCAATGACCGAACTTGGATACAGTGTAGCTCATTGTTCACTGACATACGATAATGAACTCATCGAACTTCCTACGGTACCTGCCCTCATGATGCGGAAAATTCTTAGCTATGACAAGGAAACCATGAGGTTCTCACCAGCAACATGAGCACATGCCTTTAAACCCATCAAATGCTATATCACTATTAACATGATTAGAGTAAACATGTCGTAAATATAGGTCATCCATGCAGAAGAGAACAAGGAAATTTGCATTGTCACGCAGGAGTAACTTAGGCATGCTTGAATAAGTTTGACACAGGTAAATCGAATCCACTGCTAAATGATGGCCAATGCTAAAATACTGCTGCGTGGTCAACTATTTTTCACATGCCACATCGTCAAAAACAAACACAGAGTTTAGCAAAGCTTCACTTGGCAGTACGACTTCTTCATTGTCACAACATGGAAAATAAATTAGGCCATCTACAGCTTGAAGTATTTGCGCTAGCCATAGGAAGTTTGGCTATTATAGCGATTTTGAGTATATGTAAAAATTCTTGAACCGAAGACCGTTAGGTTCCACCAACAAGCTCAGAAGCATACATGTTTTTCCACAGTAACTTGGTCCTGCTATGATACCGCATATGGTTGTCGGCAGCAGCTTCCCACGACGTGGTTCGCGGGAGATTGTTTCATCATTGGTGGTGATGCGAACATGAAGTGTGGTGTTTTGTGGTATGATCTCAATTGAACTGATTTGTGAACAGGAATACCACCAGTACTTATGGCAACAGAGCCACATTCGTTACCAGGTAAGGTAGCCACCATGTCCGAGGTCAGGTGATGTGAGCGACAAAGTTGGAGGTCGGGTGATGTGGATGGCCATGCATGTATCTCGAAAGAAACTTATAAAGTAGTCATGATGGTAAGTTGTGCTTATATGTCGTAATGCACTGTGGGAGTAGGACCAAGAGGGGGACATGTTCTAGTGAATATGCCGATCAAAAACTTCCTTTCGAGGCTCACATTCCAGGTTTCAAATACTGTGGGCCCAGCATGTGACTAGCATGGAGATTGAAGTGTGGTGATGTTCCTGTCTATCCATTGAACAATGCGCGCAAGGAACACAGCATTGCCTACATCATTAGCAAGTTGGACTATAGGCACATCGCCGACACCGTTCTCGCAGAAGAAGTCAAGCCGATAGTTAGAACACCCAAATCCAAACTCGGCAAATGTTGAACTGCCTTTGTCTCGTCCAAGATTATGACAACTAGAGTCAAGAGGGGAATGGGCTTACAGTTTGGAAGGAAGAAAAAAACCAGGAAGACACAGAGGAAAACTCGCAAAATAGTATTAGGGAAGTGAGGAGGCATCTTGCCCTTCATACTGCTACCGCTCCGCATCCTCGGCAACCTTATCGGGGGCACAAGTGGTATAGCATGGGAGGTGAACATGGCCAAGGATGAAACTAAGCAGTTGACCTATGCGATTCAACACAATAGACAAATGGAAGCGCTCGCTAGCAGTAAAAAAGATGCCAGCAGCCTGTATCTTTGACCATACCATGTAGGTGGTTGTGGGGGAAAGAGAAAATGTAGGAGGAACAGACGGAGGAGGTGGTCTTAAGGTCACTGCCCAGTCGCCCCCTCACGAACAAGGCTATGCAAAAGTTTGCCTTTAATTGAAAATAGGCATTTTCCGAGGCTTTTTTATGAGCCACTGGCTGCCATGTAGTCCGAGACGAGTGGAGTGCGGTATAGTAAACCTAGATACTAGCCGGCTGAGGGCCGGGGATGCATTAGACTGCATATAAAAATGTGGGGATACAGCAGAATACTATGAAAGCTATGGTAATATAAGATCAGCACCAGAATTGAAAGCATATTTGAGAGGGGTGAGGTTATATTTTAACTACAGAGCAGAGCATCTACCACAAGAATTGAACGGTGGTCACTTATGCCTGTGATTCCTTATAAGGTAAAAATACAGAAAACTATACTTAACGGGGATGCACAACTTGTAAGCATCTGTCATGTCAGTATCCGTGATCGTGTCGGGCAATAGCTCGGAATTTCACTCTGTGCACTTCCCTCCGCTGAACCTGGATGGGGCGTGGTCCATCATGCTCATGGATTTTCAAACCTACTTCTCTGTACCGAACATAGATGAACGCAATTGTATGTTTCGGTATGTCATGGACATTGGTAAGAGAGGCATAGTGCAGGTACCCACAGGTCCGTATGAGATTGAAGATACAGTCGAGTACCTTAAGCTGCACTGGAGCCAGAAGTGACGTTGGTACTGCATGCTAACACTAATATGCTGCACATCAAGTTTTATTGTACACCTCAGATAGACTTCACAAAAAGCTACACACTCTCGGCAATGCTCGGATTCGCGAATGAGAAGTATAAAGCGAAGAAAACTCATGAATCCACATTGCTGGTAAACATCTTCCCCATTAACTTTATAAGAATAAACTGTAATTTGGTTATTGGATCATACCTCAATGGTAAGTCTAGCCAAACACAACATGAATTTTCCGCATTGATACCTCCAGGCTTTAAGCTGGTGGATTTACCTAAGATGCCCATTCATTTTCCGGTCGTGATGGAAAGTGCACAGGAAGTGGTTGTCTCTGTAGTAGACCAAGATAGTCACTTGATTAATTTCCGAGATGAGGAAATTACAGTACATCTATATTTATGCAAAGATGGGTCAGAAATTTAAGCAGGCGAGTATTAAGGCAATAAAAGCTGCTTACTGTACCAAACCGAAAGTCAGTATGAGACGAACACCCAACAATTACAATTAGTTTCCTCCTCACCTCTCTTAGCCAAAGGCCATCCGAGGTTTTTGATTATTGTTCTTCTTCACCATCTTCTTTTTGTTATAAATACTTTTTCTTTAATTACCATATTTTCTCATCTCCTTCTTTTAATCAGTTAATCTATTAATCATATTTACTTCTTCTCATTCTTAATTTCTTTATCTTCTTTTTATTATGCTTTCTTCTTTTATCATTTTGACCATATTACTTCTTATTCTTCTTTTCTCTTTTTCTTCTTCTCTTCATCCTCTTCTTTAACAACTTCTTCTTCTATCCTTCTCCATATTCCTATTTCTTTCCATTATTTGTATATTTCTATTTCCTTCCTCCTATGTTCCTATTTCTCATCTTATCTTATTCTTCACTTCATCCTCCTCAACAGCCACTTCCTATAATACCCATATTCGACGGGACGCCTCATCTTTATCTAGAGTCTAGAGTCTTCTTCTTCTTCATTCCTTCTTCCTATTCTTTTTTGTTTCCTCCCCTTCTTAGTCTTCTTCATCTACTTCTTTCGTATAGTATCTTCATCTTCTTATATTATCATTCAATATCTTCTACTTATGTCCTTCTTTCAATCATTTATTCTTTCGACCTTCTTTATTTCATCTTTATTTAAATCTTTACTTTTAAGTTAGAATTTTTCAAGTTTTTCTTCTTCTTCTTTCCCTTTTCTTTTTCCTTTATTCTACACCTTCCTATTCTTCTTCTTCATATTTTTCTTTCTTATGGGTTTTAATATCCTTTTTATTATTCTTTCTTCTTTTATCATTCTTTAAAACCCTTCGTCTTTTTAACCATCTTTACTTCTTATTATTCTTTTCTTTTGTTCTTCTTATTCTCTTCATCCTCTTCATCAACAACTTCATCTTCTATTAGTCTTCTTCATGTTCTTATTTCTTTCTCTTATTTGTTTTTTCTATTTTCTTGCTCCTGTTGTTCCTATTTCTCTTCTTCTTCACTTCATCCTCCTAGCAGCTACTTCCTATAATACCCATGTTCGTCGGGATGCTTATTTTTATCTAGCTTCTTCTTCTTCTTCATTCCCTCTACCTATTCTTTCTTGTTTCCTCCCCTTCTTATTCGTATGCTTCTTCTTCGTCTTCTTCTTTCTTATATTATCTTTATATTCTTTAATTATCATATCATAACTTCTTCTTATATCCTTCTGTCAATCAGTTAATCTTTTGACCATCTTTACTTCTTCTTCATTTAAATCTTTACTTTAAGTTTAAAGTTTTCAAGTTTTCTTTTTCTTCTTCTTCCTTCCCTTTTCTTTTTCCTTAATTCCTTCTTCCTTCCAATTCTTCTTCTTCATTTTCATTTTCTTTTTCTTTCTTATGGATTCTTCATCTTCTTTTTATTGTCCTTTCTTCTTTTATCATTCTTCAAAACCTTTCATCTTTTTAACCATCTTTAATTATTATTCTTATCCTTCTTCTCTTCATCCTCTTCCTCAACAACTTCATCTTCTATTCCTCTTCATGTTCTTATTTCTTTCTCTTATTTGTTTGTTTCTATTTTCTTACTCCTGTTGTTCCTATTTCTCTTTTTCTTCTTCTTCACTTC
Source organism: Clitarchus hookeri (assembly GCA_002778355.1). Taxonomy (NCBI): domain Eukaryota; kingdom Metazoa; phylum Arthropoda; class Insecta; order Phasmatodea; family Phasmatidae; genus Clitarchus; species Clitarchus hookeri. The sequence goes on from NQII01001869.1 coordinate 690,053, forward strand.
ATCCTCCTCAACAACTACTTCTTATAAACTTCTTCTTGTTCTTGTATATTACTACTTCTTCATATCTAACTTCTTACTCCTCTTAACCATATCCCTTTGATCTTTCTTCTCCTCTTCATCCCCATCACCACTTCTTATTTATTTATCTTTATCTTCTATAGTCTATAGTTATTAAGTTTCCAAATTGTCATTCATTGTTTTGACTATTAAATAGATGTCCTGAATAAATTCGTTGATATATTCGGCTATTTCGTTATTATATATATTGTATAGTTGTAGAGGCCATGTTTCGTTTTTTTGTCTTAACTGACAAATTAACTTTAATCTTTCTTCATTAAATAGTTCACAAAAGTATAATAAATGGTCCAGATCTTGTATCCCTTGGGAGCATTGGCAGATGTCGTCTTCTATTTTATTGATGTTTTTGAGATAGGTTTTAATTTGACAATGTCCTGTTAGAATTTTTAATGTTTGTATTTTAATTTTGCTATTGCTATTATACCAATCATTAATATTATGAATATATTTCTTAATATTTAGCCCTATATTAATTTCATTATTATATTCCTGGTGCCAATAATTTACACTTGTTTCATATAAATATTTTTTGAATTCTTTAATTCCTATAGGGCATTCATTATTATTCACCGTTATCCATGGTACTCCATCTAACATTTGTTTTCTATATACATCATCTTTGTATATAATCTCATTTTCTTCATGTAGTAATTGGTATATTATAATTTTATTCTGTATACTATAGTCTATCGGTATTGTTTTATTGATGGTTACTATTGCTTGAAATGATATTGTTGAGGTTAAATTTGCCAGTTTTATTAGTATGAATCGTTGTGCCGCTCTTAAAGTTCTTCTAATGTGTGTGTTTTATATTCTTCCTCCAAAACATGAGCCGGCATATTGTATGATGTTCAAAAAAAGTGATTGATATATAATTAATCTGTTTCTATAGCTATACTGTTGAATATTCCATATTAATTGTTTAAGCCTTGTAAATATAGTTTTGACTTTTTCGGTTATATATTTAATGTGGGGTAGAAAATTTAATCTGTTGTGCAGCATTAATCCTAAATACATTCTGTTTTTCTTGTNTTCTTATATTTAATTGATATGCCATTATATTTTACGGTTGGTACTCTATTATCTAATCTTCCTTTTAACATAATTGCAAATGTCTTGCTTGTTGATAACTTCAATTTGTGTTCTTCTAACCAATTATATGTCATGTTCATTATGTAACTAGCTTTTGTTTCCAATTCTTTCCTTGTATTACCTTCTACCAAAAGTATACAATCGTCGGCAAATGCTATTATTTTTGTATTTGCATTGTTATTTTTTATAATAAAGTTATTTATCACTAAATTCCAAAAAGTTGGGCCGAGCACTGAGCCTTGGGGGCATCCTCTATTTGTTTCTCTTTTAATATTTATATTATCTTCTTGTATAACGATTACTCTTTCATATAAATAGTCCCATAGTATTTCTTTTGGTTTTGATCCAATATTTAATTGATTTATACTTGCTTTGATATCGTGCCAGGTTAAGGTAGAGAAGGCATTACTTATGTCCATGGATATTCCTAAAATATATTTATGTTCGCTATTGTTTATTGTTTTAAGTAGTTTATTAATTGCCATTTCTGTTGATCTGTTTTTTCTGAAGCCATATTGATCATTATGTAGTATTATTTCTATTTGTTGTTGTATTCTATTATATATAATTCTCTCATAAATTTTTCCCAATACTGGTAATAAACATATCGGTCTATAAGAATTTATCTCAGTTTTTGGTTTGTTATTCCCTTTATATATAAAAATAATTTTTCCAACTTTCCATGGTCTGGGATATTTACCTTCATTATAGCACTTATTAATTAATTCCAACATAGTTTCTTTTATTTCCTCCCATATTTGTATTATTACTTCTATTGTTATCTCATCGATACCTGGTGCTTTCTTTAGACTGCATCTCTTTACTGCTGCTTCTATTTCTTCAATGCTAATTTCTTCTGTATTTATATTTTCTTCTTCCGGGTTTATAATTATATTAACGGTTTTATCATCCTGTGGATTAATATTCGGTAAAAGGTTTTCTATTAATTTATGATATGTTTCATTAATAGTAGTTGTATAATCATCTTCTATTTGAATACTACTAAGTGGTTCTTTTTTTTTTTTTAATTTCCTTCTTGCAATTTTATCAACTGTATTCCAAGGGGATTTTTTTGCTTCCTCCCTTATAAATTGGGTCCATTTATTATAAATATTAATCTTAATTTGATTTTTGTATTGCTTCCTGATTGTTTTATATTCTTCTTTATAAATTAACTTTGCATTACATTGACAGCATCCTCTGAATTTCCTATGTTTTTTGTTAACTTTTCTTCTCATTATTGTTAAACTATAGTCCCACCACCAATTTCTTTTAAATTGCTTCATGTTATTATTATTTCTTATATTTGTCTGACTCTTACATGTGTTAACTATTAATTGCTGTAATTTATCTATTACCTCTTCTATTGTTTGTTCTTGTGGTATTTGGTTGTTAATTGCTGTTTTTATTTCTTCATTTACATCCTCCCATTTTTTCACGTATTGATGTAGTCTTTTATTTATCTTGTTTTCCTGCTGTTCTATTGTTATCTTAAATAAAATCTTGTTATGGTCACTTATACTACTTTGTACTGTCCAGTTTTCTAGTCTATTATGTAAATCTTTTGTAGTTAATGTAATATCTATGTTTTCTTGTCCATGTATCGAATCATAAGTATATAAATTACCTTCACTGTTAGCTAGTGTCCAATTGTACTTTTCAATCAAATTTAAAACTATTTCTCCCCTACTATCCTGTTTTTTAGAGTACCATATGTGTGACTTTGCATTAAAGTCACCACCTATAATTATCTTTCGATTATCCAATTTGTTTATAATTTTATTTAAATGATCAATTATATGCTCTATGTCTTGATTAGGGGGCAAATATACAGATATCAGAGTTATTTCCTCGTTATTCATTGATATTCTTGCTACTGCAATTTCTTTAGTTGTCAAGTGCTGTATATTTAAAGTTTTAAATTTCTTACTTACTATTAACATTGCCAATACATTTTCATTTTCTTTCTTAATTATCTGCCAATTACTATCTAGATTTGTGTATTTATTACAGTATAAGTATGGTTCCTGGATCAGTGCTATGTCGTACCCTTTTTCTTTTAACTCATTTGTGAAGTCTACTGTAACTAGTCTAGATTTTTGTAAGTTATTTTGTATAATATTGAGGCTCATCATATATTTTAATAAATTTGAAGGTTATTAATGTTATTGCCAGTCACCGAAATCTATTTCCATCTTTAATCTTTCATATGCCATTATATGGCAAGGACAATTTCTGTCAGTAGCTAAGTGGTTTGTTTCTTGTTCTGGCTTTTTATTTCGAATACAGTTTATGCATTTGGTTGCATTTTCTTCACATTTTCTTATATCATGTCCTGTTGTACTGCATTTACTACATATCTCATCTCTTTCTCTGCATCTCTTCTCTGTATGTCCATATCTCAGACATTTCCTACATCTCATTGGGGAAATAAAGTCTCTATACCTATATGCCACCCAATCACAGTATATTTTGTTTTTATTTTTGATTATTTGATATATTTTTGCACTTGTTTCAATAACAATGTTTCTTCTATTATTTTGGTTTTTTGTTTCAAAGCATATTCTTGTTTCAGTTTTGTTTTCTCCTTCTTCTATTTCATCTATTAAATTTTGTTCATATATTTTTGTTATAAATTCTTCTCTATTAGTTTCTATATCTACATCATAAATCATTATTTTTGGTTTTCTTTTTTGCAGTCTATCAACTTTAAGTTTAATTTTTTTATTCTTTATTTCCTGTTCAATCTTATTTGCTTGTTCTTCATTAGGAACATCAATTATAATTGCTTGTGTGCTGGTTTTTGTGATTCTATCTATCTGTATTTTTTTTTCATTAGGTTTTATATAATTTATGAGTTCCCTTTTAGTAGTTTCACTACTTCCATCTTTACTTATTTGTTCAGGTCTAATTATTATTTTTATTGATTCCCTTTTCCTATTTTTATTCCAAACACTTTCTACTTCTTTTTGTTTTATTTCTCTACCTATTGATTTTTTATGGTTTTCTCTTTCCATAAATATTCCTTCCATCTGTGCTTTTAGTTTTATTATTTCATTATTTTGTTTTATTATTATATCTTGCATTTCTGAAATTTTCCCCATTATTTCATTTGGTATTCCCTTCTTAGTTTTGACCATATTTTCTATTTCTCTTATTATTTCAATTGTAGTTATTATCGTTTCACTATTATTTTCTTCAATCTTTCCTTTCTTTCTAACTTCTGGGGTCATGGAATCTTCTTCTTCTCTTTTCCTTTTTTCGATTTCCTCTTGTGATCTTACGCTAATCAATTTATTCGTCTCTTGTATTTCATCTTCCTGTGACTCCATCTCCACTGCCCATTCAGTTGTTTCCCTCATCATAGATGTTTCTCGACTTGGTGGCGGTGTCCTTTTTGTAACACTTGATTTAACAAAGATGTCTGAATTTTTGTTCTTGGGTGTCGATGTTGGTGTTGAACTCGTAAACCTGCTCTGTCTAGAGGCTGCGCCTGATGCCATACTCTATTACTCTATTAGCTGACATGGGGCCCCCGACCGTCGGTCTCTTCTCCAATATTTTAAATTTTTTATATTCACTGTGAGGTTCCCCAGTAACCAATTTATTCTATCATAATATTTCGCGTTTCCTATTATTGTTTATTATTATTGTTTAATTTTATTAGAATTCCGTGGTACTATACTTTCCCCTTCCCATCTATTACCCTTCCCTCCTATCACAATCATCATCCATCCATCCATCGCTCTCTCATTGACATCACATGATTTCAAACATTATATCAACATAATAAATTCTAGCCGACATACGGCTTAAACAATTTACAACAGGGAACATACATTTCCCTGTTTACATAAATTTCAAAGTATAACAACTTATATTTTGGTTATTTCTATGTTTGCTTTAAGTTCAAATAAAGTAATATTGATTATTCCGTCGCGACGACGCAACCGCCTCGCCGCGACGAATTTATTCTATAAAATATAAAGCTCTAAACATTTTGTATTTGTGTGTCTTTCAATCCACTTACATTCGTATCAAAACCAATTCCAATGAACATATACAATTCATAAACACTTTGCATGTGTAACAACATAGTTTCATACAACATTTCACTTGTATTGATTATTATTTCTAACAATCTGATTTTAAGCAAAATATATATTATCACACATTTTCCTCTTCACACAAGCTTTCCCTTTAATAGGTCTATATTACTTTAAATTCAATAAAACAATATTAATTATAACGTCTCGGGAGTGAACCCACCACTCCGAGACAAAATACAACATATTTCAGGGAACAATTCGCTTGTGTGATATCAGCTTTAAAATATATCTACCATAGAGCCCTAAACAGATTGAAAAACCAAACAGACATTTCCTTCTTATTCATATCTATTATCAAGATACATTATATGCTCAAACTGTAATGCACTTATATTGGTGTCAAAGCACATATTTAATGTTATACAATTTATAACAAACAATTTATAACAGACAACACAGCCCCGCCATAACAAATATTTTCATATTTTCATATAACACTTCACTTATATTGGTGTAGATTTTTCATTCTAACAAAATACATTTTAAACCAAATATAACAAAACATACATTTTCCTACACCATTCTAGATAACTTATATATTAGAATAGGTTACTTTAGATTCAGTGAACTGATATTAATTATACTATCTCGGCATTGTTTCCATCACGCATAGACGAAATACAGCATGGTTACAAGAGATAGTTCACTTGTAGTGTCCAGATCTTTAACTTCCTCCGACGTGCAGCTTTAAGCAGATTACAAAACAAAACTTACGTTTCCCTCCTTGACCATTTCCATTATCAAAGTACTTAGTATATTATTAGTTCTATGTCTGTTATTTATTTGATTAAACAATATTTATTGTAATTATTAAAGTAACATATTCTCAAACAATAGTGCATTTGTTTTGGTGCCAAAATCTGATTCCAATAAACATTCAGTGTTAAACAATTCATAACAGACAATTTATAGCATACAACACAACCCCGTCACAATGAGACATAGCATATTTCAAACAACAATTATTTCAAAAAAATAACTTTCCTCTTCCTATAAACCATTTCAATTACCTTATATATTATAATATATTATTAAAATTCAATAATATAGTATTAATTATACTTTCTCGGCAGTATCTCCGCTACGCCGGAATAAATACTGCTTGGTTTAAAAAAACAATTCACTTTATAATATGTATTTATGGTGTCCAAACCTTTGACTCTCTCCATCATATAGCTTTAAACAGATTACCAACAAAACATACATTTCCCTCCTAAACGACCTCTGTTTAATTTTGTGTATGTTATAGTATTAATTAAACAATATATCTTATAATTATTATGATTTTACGTTGCGGCGACACTCACTCGCCAGGG